>JAFFSR010000397.1:122500-722500 GCA_017163975.1 Anastatus disparis | reverse complement strand
GAATAAAAATTTTAATTATCAACAAAAAGATTTCTATTTTTATAAACTTAAAATCATCATAACTTCGGTTCTGATTGATTAAAAAATTTGATCGAGGATTTATTTTAAATATTTTTGTTAATATTTTTGATAAATTAATAAATAAAAGCATAAACAAATTGTAAAAAGACGTAATAGTTGGAAAAATGGCATGATGCGCCATGGTATCAATGCTTTAAAATGGAAAATATAAAAAAAAACGTTTGAAAATCTGTTTAAAAAAAATTAGGTAAAATGGCAGATTCTCACCTATCCTAGAAATTTGTATTTTTTATGTATAAAAACTTGACAGAAAAAATTGACAGAGCTACGGCAATTTGAAAATTAAGGTTCATTTTCAATTTTTTAATTCTCATTTTTACACCCAATACTAAATACGCTGTAGCAAGGAAAAAACATATTTTCGAGCGTTCTATGAGGTTTATTATTATCTTTATATGCATATTGGAAGGTATTCTTATCACTTACTAGGAGAGTATCACAACTCCGGATCACGGATTTTGCTTAAACTGTGTGATAAGTTTCCAAATGTCAAAATATGAAAGGAAACAGAATGTTAGACACCAACGCTCAATATTTTCCTAGTTATAGGCAATTAAAGAAAATCACTAAAAAAGTTACTAGATTTTTAAACGCATAATTTTTCTTTTTAAAACATTAATTAATAACAAAAGCTGAAATTGGGTCTAATGTTTATCACGCTATAACTTTGGTAAAAAATAATATTTTGACATGCCATAACTACTAATTCGAAAGGGTTTGAGCTCAGCTTTCATTTAAAAAAAAGTTTCAAGCTTCTAGCTATTAATGCAAGGTAACTATATGCGTTTGAAAATCTAGTAACTTTTTTAGTGATTTTCTTTAATTGCCTATAACTAGGGAAATATTCAGCGTTGGTGTCTAACATTCTGTTTCCTTTCATATTTTGACATTTGGAAACTTATCACACGGTTTAAGCAAAATCCGTGATCCGGAGTTGTGATACTCTCCTAGTTAGAAGAGAAAAAAAAATTCGATCAGTGACGGCCTGCATGAATATGAATGGAATCAGTCATCTAAAACTTTTAAATTATTTTGCAATTGATTCAAAATTTCAAGTGCTTTTATGAAGCTACTCTTGTCACTTACAGTTCTACGTATCCTTGGCAGTTGTATAATTTTATGCCTAGTTTTACTAACTGAGTTAATATAGATACTTTTAAGATCATCATAGTAACATTTGAGACTTTCAAAAGAGAACAGTTGATGTAAGGTCATGGGTTTTCTATGAACAAAATTATTTTTAAAAACTAATTTTAATAATCTGTTCTGTATTTTTTGAAGTAGGTCCAAATTATTTTTGTATGCTCCTCCTAATGCAAGTATACCGTAGCTTACAATGCTATGAAAAAGAGCATAATATATCATAATTAAAATTTTTGTTACTAAATAACCTGATATTTTGTAAAAGATGAAAATCAAGTATCTTGTTCTCTTTATTATACAATTAATATGTTCATTCTATTTTATATTGTAATCAAAAATAATGCCAAGGTATTTACAACTATTGACTCTGTTTAGTCTATTGTTATTTATTTTTAACACAAAATTTGTTGGCACGCTATCACAATAATTTCCGAAGTTAATGTTTACTGTTTTATTAATATTTAGGGCTAGTTTGTTTAATGCCAACCATTCCGACACTTTCTCAAGATATTAGTTCATATTATATTCAACTTCTTTCCAAGTATTGACAGTAGCTATCAATGCTGTATCATCAGCATACGACATTATGGTATCATTTGGCATGTCGGTTTAAAGATCGAAAAGAAGAGGTCCCAGAATTGTTCCTTGTGGAACTCCTGTATTTATAATTTCAGAATTACTTTCAAATTGTTCCAATCTCACTTTTTGCATTCTATTATTCAAATAATTTTTAATTAAAACTTGCGACTTTCCTCTAATGCTATATGCATACATTTTCTCCAACAAGATATCATGATTAACCGTGTCGAAAGCTTTGGCAAGATCTAAGAACGTTATCGTAATGGGAGAGCTTTTATCAAGGTTCTCATACATCATTTTACTACGTTACTACGTTTTTATTAACTCGCTTTGGTGTCTGTCTGTCTGTCTGTCTGTCTGTCTGTCTGTCTGTTCGGTACGAATTTTGCAACCGATTGTAAACTAACTTCCTGATGAGCTAGAGACTTGAAATTTTAAATATAGCTCGGAACTGGATGACAATGCAATATTATAAAAAAAATATATATATCTACCGAACAATATATTAATATATTCAATCATATACGGAGATGTTGGCAAAATTGAAGATTTGAAGATTTTATATATAGATACACTTTTAACATTAGTGTCTAAACATCTTCGAAAATTTAAAAAATCTTCTTTTGATATATTAATATATTAATATATTAATATATTAATATATTAATATATTAATATATCAAATATAGTAATATATTAATATAGTAATATATTAATATATTAATATATCAAATATATTAATATATTAATATATCAAATATATTAATATATTAATATATCAAATATATTAATATATCAAATATATTAATATATTAATATATTCAATATTATATTTTTGCATGCATTGTTGGATAATATAATTAAATATATATTCCCACCGAAAAATATATTAATACAATTATATACGGAGATATTGGAAAAATTGAAATTTTGAAGATTTTATATATAGATATACTTTTAACATTAGTGTCTAACCATTTTCGAAAATTTTTTAAATTCTTTAACTCGTCATATATTGCAATTAGACATAAATTACAGCATTTTCTATTATACATATAGAATTGGAGACTGTATTTTATTCATTTTATGGTCTAACAATGCATAAAACAATAAATCTTGGTTGAATTTCTAATGGCGTCATTATCGTCAAAATGGCGGGAAACTCACCATGCGATTACGTGTTCTCTAAAAAAAATAGATGAAACACGTTTTAGTCCCTTGACAACAATATATATGCTATATAATATGCACTGTTGGACAACACGATAAATAATATTAATAATAATAATAATAATAATACCAAAATGTATAAGATAATATTTAAATAAAAAAAAAATTTTCAATCTACCACGTTTTTAATTGAACTAAAAAGTATAAAATAATATTAAAAATAAAAAAAAACTTTTTTAATGTACTACGTTTTATAATGAACCAAAAAGTATAAAATAATGTGTAATAAAATGAAAAATGAATAATGATTTGAAATAAAAAAAACGTGGGACGCATACAATACATAATAATAAACATGCGCCCCACGTTTTTTCTATTTCAAATCATTATTCATTTTTCATTTTATTACACATTATTTTATACTTTTTGGTTCATTATAAAAACGTAGTACATTAAAAAGTTTTTTTTTTATTTTTAATATTATTTGTAATGAAACCCAAGGCATCTTTAGTTCCAACATTTTTGATAAATCCAAATTGTTTTATACTAAATAAATTATTTTTAAATATAAAATCATAAATTCTGTCAAAAATAATTTTTTCAAAAATTTTTGTTATATTTCATATTAAAGATATAGGTCTGTAATTGCACATGTCATGCTTTTGTCCAGATTTATAAATCGGGACCACCTCAGCAGCTTTAAGTGCATCTGGCCACACCTATTTATCTATACAATTATTAAAAATGCTTGCTAAAGTATCAATGTAATGAGATATCAGTTTAAGTACTTTAGTACTTATTTTGTCTATACCTCCATTTTTATCTTTAAGTTGTTCAATTATTTTTTGCACTTCATAGTTATTTGTTGGTTGTAAAAAAATTGATTTTAAATTCATTGGAGGTAATTTCATTGATTTATTATTTGCTATTTTGATTTTTTTACTCATTTTCTCACCTATTGTACGATAATGAGCATTCATGGCATTAGCAATCTCTTTTCTTTCAGTAATTACTTCATTATTACTTCTTATTAATTCACTTATAATATTTTCCTTCTTCTTCCTGCCAATTTTAGAATTTATTATTGACCATAATTTTCTAGTGTTGTTATAATTTTGTTAAATACTGAGTTAGTCATAATTTATTTTGGCATCTTTTATTATCTTATCAAGTACTATAATATAATTCTTATATTTTAACTTTAATTCCTCATCATTCGGATTTTTTTTTAAGTTCTTCATAAAGTTTTTCTTTTTTTTACATGATTTCATAATCGAAACAGTCATCCATTCTTTTCTCGGTAAATTTTTATAGTTTATATCTTTTCTAGTTTTAGATATTTCAAAACAGTCTTGAATCTCTCTTATCATTAAATTTATCGCTTCATTAGGATCATCCATTGACTCATATCGAGACCAATCAACATTTCCAACTACATTAACTAGTTTTTTGTAATTTAAAATATATTTAGTTTCAGACTTATTTTTTTCTACCTTTTTAAGGTTTATTTTAATTCTAACAAAAAGTGGGAAATGATCAGTTATAGGTATATTTAACTTGAAAGTTTTAGCACTAATAGATTCAATTTTGATAAAAATTTTGTCAATACATGATCCACCTTCAGCAGTCAAATTACATGGTCTAGTCGTGCACGTAAAACCAGGGAAAAAACCTTTTTCTAGAAAATTGTTTAAAAAGTCTAAATTAATGTTGTTATTTTCCAATATGTTTATATTATAATAACCAATTATTAGGTGATTTTTAACATTCTTTTTTAGTTCTAAATAGTTCTCTAAATTTAAGATAAATTCTGTATTTTTTAATTCATGAGATCTATATAGAGATGATATTTGAATAGTGCTATTATTTTTAAGTTTGACCAAAGTATTTAATATCTTCAATTTATCAATTTCGATTATTTCAGTAGTTTGGTTCACTTCCCTGTGCACATACACGACCACACCATCAGACTTATTTAGATTACTATGATTATAATACATATTATACTCACTCAGGCCAAAATAATGATAATGGTCCAGAAACCATGTCTCAGACACACTATCACACACAGTTTGACCCTGAGACTCTCAACGAGAACTTGTAATTTCTCAAAATTTGCATTCAAACTTCTTATGTTAACATATAAAATAATACTATCATTTAATTTCAAATCGTCATTAAGAGACTCAAGATCACCTTAAGAGATCGACCCTTGAAAATCTTGCGTTTGTATATTTTCAATCACACTATTATGTTGCATTAGATGTCGCATTCACATGACGAGTTCTTGTCGACAATACTGATTCGGTGCTACTTCCCATACTTGTCTTTCTTATATTTCTTAAATTGTTTACCACACGATGATTCTTCGTATAGAAATCTACTATACCAAAGTATCTGGGTAAAAAAGGCCTAATGTTGTAATCAGTTATGTTTACTACAGACTTTATTTTTTATTTTAAAATTTCGCATAAGTCACTGTCGGTTGCCACGTGACTCGTGCTATATTTACTGCCATACTTGTTATTACTATACTTACATTTTACACAACAAAAAGTTTTATTTCATTCACAATTCTTTGTAATGTGATTTCCAGCATATTTCAGACAAACTGGTGAATTATGACACTTGGATCCATTCTAAATCTAGTACAATTATAACAAGGCCTCACATTTGCAACATCATAGACTCAGCAATTCTGATGACCCACAAAAACTCAATCTTTGTTTTCTCTAATATATTTATGTATTTCAGCAGGTGTTTCCATATGAATTGTTGTTTTACCATTGGTCTTATTATACACAGATTGTAAAATTTTACCTTCTGCTACATTGTTAGAGAAGTTTCTTGTATTTATGTCGTTTTCAAGTGTTTTATCATCCATGTTAGATGAATTTTCAATCCCAACAATTTTAACTACTAGATTTTTCAACTGTTCTTTTTCTATCTTGCATACATGTGATATTTTAGCCATTAGTAATTTTTCTGCTGTCTTTATATTTTCTATATTCATGCAGTTAATTGTTACTTGATTATTTGTGCAATCGATTTTTCTTGTTTGTGTACTTTTATCTTTTGTAAGGTTCTTAAGTACATTATCTCTCTCATTTACTTTATTACCTTTATTCTTTTTTTCAATTACTATTCTTGGTATAATTTTTGGCTGTACCATTATTTGTTTGGTAGCAGTAACCTCCGCAAAAGACTTTTTGTTTGTTTTAAGAATTTATTTTTCTTTCTCTAGTAGTTCCTTCAATAAACTATTCTTTTCTTTGAGTTAGTTATTTAAATCTCTGAGCAGCAGATTTTCTGTTTTAACCGATTCCACTAGTACTACATTTTTATTTTCACTTTCATCAACGTCATCTTTTTCTCTATTTTCAGCTAAAAGAGCTTCATATTTTATTTGTAATTTTTTATTATCACTTTGCAAAATTTTATACTTCTTGTTAGATTTTGAAACTTCCTCTTTAATTTTTTCATTTTCTGTCTTCAAATTATGCACAATTACTTAAAAATTCTGTTCGTTATTTGAGGTTAAGTCTATGTCCATATGCTCATCACACACTACTATCACATTTGTGATATATTTTACATCCTTTTTTTTGTTAAAATCACTTTTATGCCACACATTTCCACACAAAATACAGAAAACCGTTGCATTTGTTTGCCTCGGATGACATTTATAATAAATATCGGGCGGAACCTCATCAGAAGACAACTCCTTCTTCTCCGCCATCTTGGCACCATTAAGATGTAAATGCGATTTTATAACTAAATGTTTATGTATGCGTATATGTATTGATGTATAAGTTTAATGTGTTATTATATAATATACATATTATCTCCTCACTGCATTTCACAACGTTTTATAAATATTCCAGAAATATTTCGTAGTAGATCAAAAATTCTGAATCTTCCATCGAAATCTTCCAAAAATCTTCTAGGAACATTTCATGAAAGATGAGAGGTTACCCAAACCTTCCATTGAAATATTTTTTGAATCTCTCAAGATTATTCCATGGGATATTCCAATGTAAGAAGAATCAAAGACATATAGTCCCCAGTACATAAGATAAAATTTTTAATGATTAACACATAGTTGAAACTTCGTGAGCAGCTTCATTTCGATGAGTCTACCAAACTTTTCTCTATGGCAACTCTCGATATCGCTGCTTCTTCGAGCTATTGATTTTTGAACATGTTGAATTTACGACCTTTTGTTTTGCGATTAACACATACTTAATTTTTTGTAATTTTGAAAGATAATTTCATACTAAATACGAAAATAATTTTGTCCGACAAATATATCGTTGCCATGAGTCAGTCTACCATTCTCAACATGTCGTATATAAGTCATTTTATTTAGCGATACACACATACCTCATACTTACAGATATATTTCCTTTTTTTAGTTCAAATTAAAAAATCATTTTGTCCGACAAATCCCGTGCGCCGTTTTATCAGACCGACAAACCAAACATGCAATCTATACGGTTTTTATTTCCTGATTAACATATTTCGGACAACGGTTTTGCGTGATAAAGGAGCATAAATGATGATAAAATAATCTATTGTCCGACAAAAATAATGAAGCTTAATGTCAGTCGGATAAATTCAAAGTTACAAATAATTTTTAGACAATTATTAATGATTCAATTTCAAAGGTATTGACGATGGCGGATATCCCATCCGATTTGACTAAAAATGTACATATTTCTGTGTTATAAAATAGATAATTCAGTATTACAATTTTGTATTAAAAAATATCGAGATTTATCTCAATATTTTTATGAAAGAACTGTGCTGCCGAAACGTGCCGAATACGTTTTGCGTTTAATTTAAAATTTAAAAGTATTAAAATTATTACTATTCGAATTGAAAATATAAATATTGAGCAAATGAACAATTAGAAACTCTAATTTTGAGATTTTGAAATTGTGAAACATTTCAAATTTGATAAATGCTTGATAACGAAGAGTGTTAATTTTTGTTTAAATATATTTTGTCATTTACGCATCATTTAAGAATTAACCTTTAAGATACTGTTAAAATAGTTTTCTTTATTACTCAAAATCAAGTTTTTACACAATAAATTAAAGCTCCTTTTAAACTAAAATCTTTTGTGGATTTATAATTGATATACTGACAAATGTTGATACATAAATTGAGCTTTTTTTAATCAAATAATATAATATAAAGAAATATACTAAAAATAATATAAAAAATTGGTTTTAATTGGCATTATGAGAATTTAATTATTTTAATTAAAATCAGATCTTTCATTTTCATCTTCATCTTCACTTGTATCGCTCATTTCATCGATCTCATGTTCTTCGCCGTCATCATCATCACTTTCTGATTCTGAAATTAAATAAAAAATTTTATTTAAAAAAGGTAATATATTTATTTTCTTAATGTAAATGTTTATAGGATATCTACCTGAAATATCAGACGATAATTCTTCAAATGAAGGACTCATTTCTCCATTAAACCAATGGTATTTATAAACATTTTCTATTAAGTTCCAGCCATAATTTTCTGGTGCATATTCACTAGGTACTTTCATATGTGCATTGCACCATATACTGCAAATATAAATAGTACGCTTAATTTGTTGCAATAATTCTTGCTTGCTTGGCGGTAAGCATGATGCATCATACCAACTATCTTACGTTTTAAAATTTTTTCATTTTCACTGGACATTTTGTATCCTTTTAGAAACAGCTCATGCCGACCTTTATTAACATCTGTCGATTTAAGAGAATACATTTTACAAACGTACTCCTCAATAGTCTTAAAAACTGGACTTGAAAAATCAATTTGTGTCGGTGAAGTATGAATTAAATTAATAAAGGCCTCTTGAAACTTTTTATTTTTTTGCAAAATTCCAAAAGGTCTCTTTTTGCCTTTACGATAAAATGATGGATTATAGTCATTCCCAGTAAATATGTGACATACCGCAAGTGCTCTTGATAATTCTTCACCAAAATCTTTATAAATTTTATTAATATCAAGATAAAGTTTTTTTGTACCTGTACTTAAATCTATAATAATTTCGGTTTCACCTTTACGAAATTTAAAATTAGAAATCATTATCACTGGAATATCTGAATCTGTACAGTGAATAGTAACACGATAATTATTGTTGAATTGGCAGACATGACGGACAATCTTCGTGTCAGCCTCTTCGTGATAACAGGTAAAATCATAATCTATCGATCTCTTAACAGTACCATTATATACTTCATAGGTATAACATTTGTCGTAATTTAATTTAATTTTCTTTCAGCACATAAAACTGCAAATTCATCGTTTGCCCAGTCATCGATTAAAAACTCTACAAACTTTCTTTTAAAGTTAGAGCTTCGTAATAATTTACTAAACTCTGCGGGTCTTTTGTTTTCACGTCGAATATCATAATGTATATCCTCCTCACCTCTCAAACGATGCTCATACCCTATTAAAAAAAATCAGGTGATAAATCACCTGATTTATCAGGTGATTTATCATGCCAAAACATCATGTAACGATTTTGTTGGTCTTTACACATTTTAAACCATGCTTAGTCAATTTAGAACAATTTTTGAAAATTTTGGAAAATTTTGAACTTAGAAAATTTTTTAGATAATTTGGTCTTAGAAAAAATTTTGACTAGATCACAAAAAAATTTCTAAGTTCAAAAATTTCAAAAATTTTTCAAAAATTGTTCTAAATTGACTAAGCATGGTTTAAAACGTGTAAAAACCAACAAAATCTATACATGATATTTTGACATGATAAATCACCTGATAAATCAGGTGACTTGTCACCTGATTTTTTCCACCAGGGATAGTCTTTGATGCTAGGATCATTAAATTTATCAAAAATAATATGAATTTCTTTTTTATTGTAAATAAGAATTTTAAAAATATGTTTCGAAATTTTCTCATATTTGCTTGGTAAATTTTTAAAACTATGTAATAAGTAATAACCATCGTATATATGTATATCCGCATCTGGAGGATGTATATTGTCTGGCTGATGCTTAATTAATTCCTGAATTATCAAAGATTTTTGAGTTTTGCAAATATTTCCATCATAATGACAAAATGCAAAAGAAAGCGGTGCTAGTGGATATTCTAAAAGTTTTTCTAAATTTAAATTTAAATCTTTTTGCAGACAAGCATACAATAATCTACCGAAAACATCTCGCTGCATTTTTATTTCTTTGACTTGTCCATTAATTTTGACTTTTTTTGTATTTTTATAACTAAAATTCATAATTTTATTTTTCGGTATGGCTTTATCAAATCTTTCTGCATCAGAAATTATATCCAATATAAATTTGTTGCGTTGGTTTTCACCTTCAGTTTCCACAGACGATAAAAATTGGTGAACTTCGTGAGGTACAGATTGCCCGGTTGAAATATTGTACAGATGATCATGAGACAAATTAGTTGAAAAGGGATCTGTGCATTGTTTTATGAATTGCAGTAAGGATTCTAATTTTTCACTCCAATGTTTTATAATAGAACTTTTTAATTCTTTTGTAACGTCGTCAGTTTTTTGCAAATTGCAGAACTGCATAATTTTTGAACTTATGCTAGTACGTAAAGAATGAGTTATTGCCCATTTCATTCGCGAGAAAAAAGAATCTGTGATGTTTATAATACCAGATGCTCTTGAAGCTGCATCAGCGTTTACCGTTTGTTCAAGCGTCAAATCAATTGGGATTCTTGAGAATTTCTTAGAAGTTCTCCGGATACCAATGAAATTATCCTCACTATCATTCAGTAATCCAGGGTGTGTTTCTTCAATATGTTGTAATTTATCAAGATAAATTGTCAAGTATCTCGAATAATTATGATGATTCATCGAAAAAAATATATTTGCTATCTTAGACAAAACATACTTGTATAAATCAAAATCAGCTGAACGAATACTATATTCTGTCATTAGGTAATAATCAACTAGTTTAGTATACAGTAAATATATTTGTGCTGTTTTTCCGTACTTTCCTTGCAAAGTTTCGTTTTTAAAAATTTCATAATTTTTAAATAATTTCTGAATAGAATCATTATTTATCTGTGGTTCAACATTTTTTGGAGCATTGAATTCTATTAAATAAGTTTTAATATTTGCAATGTTTAATTCGTTATTATTTTGACATTGTAGGAATTTTTCAAAATGCAGAATTTGTAGAGCCAAAGACAGCAGTGGGTGAATTTTTCTACATCTATTCAAATGTTTACCCGTTAAAAAAGTTTTGACGGAGCCACTTGCTAAAATTCCGCTATCTATCAATATATTTGTCAAGCCAGAACCACTTATGAACTTTCCAATCGCTTTATGGTACGACATCATGATATGAAATGCTCCTAAATGAATAAAAAGTGGAGAGAATTCATTCTCAGCACTTTGAATTCTTTAGGCTATTTTAGCCATAGCTAAATCATATGTGACATTAAAATACGATTTACCGCATTCTTCTGCAATCTGCAGACTTCTTTGAAGAGTCTGTTTGACCACAGCCGGGTCCATCGGAGAATTATTTATTTGCGTTAAGTATTTTCAATTTTTAATAGGTGAGACAATAACCATGTTAATTGCGTTTGTTGATAATTTGATAGATTTGATGGGTCTTGTATAATTTCTATGCTACTTTGCCAAAATTCTGGGCAACGTTGCTTGGCATGACCTAAATCTTGAAATTCGTCCGGTTCAAAAGATCTTTTTCTACGTCCACATGTATTACGCACATTTAATGGAAGATTACTTGCATTATGCGAAGGTGCATTTTCGATATTTTGTATGGTATTCAATTTTTCTGTAGTAGCTATAGTTTGGTACATAATACCCACTGTATCATGCAGTGATTCTTTTCCTGCAGTCGATTTTCCTTACGTTTCCACAAATCTATCGAAATTATCCCAGGCAACACCAGAAGATAATATCGAAGTGGGATATATTCCTGATGGACATAAAAGTTTTTTCGATGCACAAGAATAAGCCGCCGAAGTTACTAATTCAATTATAGTTGAATAACTAAGGCAGTAACCTTGTCTACTTGATACATTTATAACTTTCTCACTGCCAGTTATGCTTTTCATACCTATTCCCAATAAAATATGCTTGCTAGGTTTAATTTTACCTCGAGTTATAGTGTAGATTGAATCTTGCGAATGAGTCGATGCTAACCTTTTAACGCGATCATTAACTCTATTAACAACACCACTTAAAGCGGCTGTCCAAAATGAATTTAGCCAATGAGGTATTTCATATTCACCTTTGCTCAAAACTTCAGCGTCAAGATATTCCGGTAAAGTGTTTTTTTTTTATTTTTAAAATATGCTCGCGATATTTCAAGGCAAATTCCACAGCTTGTTGTTCAAAAATAATTTGTCGAATTTCTTCATCATCTATAGTTGCTAAATCTACTTCAGCTGATGCAACGTACAGTTTACGGCCAAATTCTACGAAATTAACTTTTTTCTTAAATTTATTGTGAATTGTATTTTTTACGGTATTTGTACAAAACATTGAGTTACATTCATCGTCTCCAACGTCATATAATTCTTTCAAAAATTGAACAAAGCAATTTCTTATATGAGTCAATGAAAGAATTTTATTATTTTGTAAAATTTCTTGTTCAATAAATTCCATCAATCGTTCTCTTGCTATTTTGTGAAAATCACGATTAACAGCCCACTCGTTACTTTCTGGGTGATTTTTATAATTTTTGTATTTTGTATAATAATCGAAATGACAATGACTATGATACGTCAAGTTTACACTTGCAACATTGTTACTTTCCTCCTCAATGTTTTTCAATAAATTTAGATCATTTAATTCAGTCGCATAAGTTTTAAGGGTTTGTAGACACTTGAATTTATTTTTGATTTTACGACAGTAATATTTCCTTCCTTTACGTGTAATTAAAATTTTTGAACAAAAAAGACAATGTTCCGCAGAAATTTCATCCGTAAAACTCTCTACCGTTGAATCATCAATCATTTCGGCAGTCAATCTGCGAAAGAAAGCATTATACCATTAAAAATATAATTATGCGTGAAAATATGTTTGTAAAATAAATTTATAAAAATTATTTAAAAGTTGTGATGTATAAAATACATCACAAGGAGTAAAATTTAAATATATTAGTTATTAAATGTAATAAGCGAATTTATAACAAGCGAGCGTACTTATTTTTTTTTTAATTTAGAAATCTTAGGATTTATTTTTTTAACGTTCTTTAAAATGATTTTTCTTTAAGTGTAATAAATGGACAGATGTAAAAGGAGAGTTGAGAAAACTATAGAGGAAAACCAAAAATAAAAATAAAGTAATTAATAGTTATTTACATAGGGGCGAGAAGGATAGATAGCACAAACGCATTCAGGCTCAACACACAAGAGGAGCAGTCTGTACATTAGATATATAGGTGTATATATATATATATATATATATATATATATATACAGAATAGAATAGAACGTACAAGACATGGAATCACTGAGTTCGAGAAAGAAGAGGGGATATGTACAGATATATAGAGATAATGTGTATATATACCTATAGATATATACGCATACTTAGATATTTCAACGCCGCGCTATACACATGTGGAATCGACCAAAGAGGAATAGCTACGAGTAGAAATCTTCGATAATCGATGTTTCTACTGCGTGAAGCAACATAGCAACTTCGAATACAGTACAAATTTTACTAGAGGAATAGAGATAGAAGATCCGCGACCAAGAGTCGATTAAGTTGTCGATAGCGACTCATAACTAAAGAGATCAAAAGAGAGACTAAGACGCGGCGAGAAATAAGGATAGAAAATGGAGAGTAGCGAGGTGCGACAGAGATAGACAATAGAACGAAAGGGGAATGTAATTTCCTTCTTCTTGAAAGAAGAGGATTCTTGCATAAGCCGTCAACGAGAGCGCACGTAAAAAGAATTCTTGACTGAGCCGGCATTGGGAACACACGTGCAGAGTTTTTTTTTCTAAGACTCTTGATTTAGCAGCCATCGAGTGCACTCGAGAATAGAAAAGAAAAGTCTATCTTTAAATTGAATTGAAGCGAGGATTGGAGAAAAAGAAATAAGAAAAGGAGAGATTTGAGCAGCGAAGCCGTGAGACCGTACCATCAAGGAAAGGAAAAGAGAAGTCAAACTACGGTGAATACCTCCAGAGGCGACGACTCGGCGACCGATCCTCCACTGGGGCCACCATTGTTTTCGACCATACGATTTCCTTCTTGTCGACCAGCTCTACGTTCTTCTTCGTTGCATTATTGAGAGAAATCTTCAGCAAGCGACCGTAAGTGGAACTCTGCCAACGGGTTAGCAAGTAAGAACTAGTAAAATTATCTTTTCTGTTGGTTTTTCTCGTTATTTCTTTCAATTCTACTTAAGAGATATAATTTTGCGTTGTTAGTAATATAATAATGTTTTCTTGATTGCGACCGCGAACAAATTAAATTTAACATCAGTGCGGGTTAGTGAAAAGATAAATAAAAATATAAAAACCGAAATTAAGTGAAAATTATAAGAAAAGAGAAAGCCACGTGTAAAGGCGCTTTATTCGGCGACGCGACGCCATTTTGTGTTATAAACTAAATGAGAAATTTTTAATATTTAAAGTTAACTAAATCTGCTTTATTAAATTCTGATAGTGAATCTGTATATTATTGAAAATTAGTGACGTGGCGACCATTATGAAATTGTGCGAGTGAGACAGCTATACGTTAGCTATTAAATAAAATCTAAGGTTCTCAATTATTTGATACGGAGTAGTGCGAGCGATATTAATATTAATTCCTTAAAATTTTATTGAATTGTGAATTGTAATTTGTTAGGTTGTGTGACTGCGCGGTAAGGAAATCGAGCGACGCGTAATGTAATTTACAAATAATTATTCTTTGTACGATGTTAACCTAAAAGGTGATTAAATCGATTGCACGTGTAGTAGAATTATAAATTCTTGATTTTCCGCACACGCGCACAGCCTAATTATAGTAGAGCAATTAGAGCAGCGTTTCTTTTTTTTGTAATCTATAATGAAATTTTCTTAACTAATAATGTTAGAAGTTTAAAATCCAAGTTCAAGTAGAGAGTCAACTACTTATTTTCCCTTTCCTCTTTTCAGGACAAAGATTAAGTTAAAGAAAATTAATTATATTATTTATTTTTCTTAAATAATTAGAGTTATTTAATATCAATAGTTTTTTTCTTTATTATACAAATTAAAAATTTAATTGCTTTTATATATTAAAATATTGTTAATTTTAACTTCCTAATTTTTCTTTTTAACATCATAAATTATATTGAGATTTTTTGGACCACTCTGATCGTTATAGAACCAGCCTACAACCCGAGGTAGGCCAGTAAGTATTGACCCCCTCTGCAGTTGCTCTACACAGCTAGCTGAGCAGGGTTCACTGGCGCTCAATTGAAAATAATTATAAATTTTGTGAACCCAGGTAAGTTCGTGGCTTCGGGGATTCACTCGGAGGTCCGGGGAATTTGCCACGTAACAAAGTGTAAAAAAATTTATTACAAAAATATACTCTAATATATTTTTTAGTATAATGTACTTAAAATGACATATGTGTACGTAACCAATAGGAAAAAAAGGGTTATATGTTTGATTAAATTTGGTTTAGTAATTCTTAAGATACGACTCCATGTACAAAAATAAAATATATATAAAAAATTTGCAATAATTTTGATATTTTTAAGTATTTATGCAACCTACTGAACATATTCTTTAGAAAAGTGTAATATATCTAAGAAATTTTATTATTAAATTGTAGAAACTTTAATCAATTCCAATTTAGAGCAAAAAAATAAAAAATTTACAGTTTATTACATAAAATACATAATAAATTTTTAATTTAATTGTCTTTGTATGAATATTAATATAAAATTTAAAGTTAATATTGATTCTGTAAGGTGAGGTTATATTGTATGTACAAATTGAAAAGGTAGTTGAAAAATGCGGTTTCGTACTTACTCGTTTAATACATTATTGTCACCAATCTGGATTGGATTTCGGGAAAAATAATCATTATCACTCTCCAGATAAGAATCACCAGTCGTATTGCTGTAATTTTCTTATACGAAATGCATGAATATTGTTATCTTTATATATTAAAATTTATAAATAATAATAATATATATTTTACTAACGTTGAAACAGAAGATAGATGCACATCAGCTATATTGGAATCTGATACAGATGACGATGAATCGGAGCTATGAAAATACAGTCTCAGATTATTGAATTCCAATGTGTAAAAAATTTTATAATTATAAATAATATTTATATAGACTCACGTTGAATCACGAGATACCAGATGTACACCAGCTATATTTGAATGTGATGCGGATGTTGATGAACTGGAGCTATGAAAATGCATTCTTATATTATCGCATTGTTTAAAACGTTTAAAAAAATTTATATTTATAAATAATAAATAATATATATATATATATATATATATATATATATATATATATATATATATATTACAGACTTACGTTGAAGCACGAGATAACACATCATTAGCTATATTTGAATGTGATACAGATGTCGATGAATCGGAGCTATGAAAATAAAGTCTCAGATTAATGCATTGTTTAAAATGTGTTAAATTAAGGAAAAAACGAAAATAGAATAGAACTACAATAGAAAAATCTGAAAAAACAACTTTGACTTTGAAAAAGCCATGTAAAGAATACTTGTTGATTTTTTATTACTTTTATTTTTATGTATTTATTCCCGTACAATTAAATGGTGCAAATTTTATTAGTCTCAAATGATGTTAATCATATTATAAACGTAAAAATTTTATACATATATGTGCATATTAAAACAGTAAAATTGTTTTTTTTTAACACGGTCTTGTCACAATGTTTTCTCTTAAAATGATAAATATTATAGGTTATAGAAATAATAAATTATTTACAAGTCACACTGAAATATCTATAAAATAAGTAAATTTAACTTTAAAAAATTAATTAGAAACTTAATTTTCTATAAATGTACGAAGAGCAAGTTAAAATTTCAAATTAATAATCAAAAAATTTCATTTAAATAAATTTACTTTAGATCAAAATTAAATAATAATAATATTATACTAGCTTTACTTGTCTGAAATTCACAACAACTATAAAGTAAAACTAGTATAATATTATTATCTAATTCAGATATGTCGTTAATATAATTTATTTACGAACATTTTAAACAAAATGAAAAGAATTAATTAATTTAGAAATCTTGCAGTTTTAGTACTAGCTTCTATTATCAATAATTATACAAATGCATAATAAAATTATAAGAGATTTTAACCTTAATATTCAATGTTACTTTAAAGAATTGAAAAGTATATACGCACAATAAAATAACATGCAGAGAAAGTATTATAAAACTCTGCTCTTAAAGGAGGTTATCCGATCATTTCCGAACTCTCAAGAAAATCGACGCGTAAAAAAACTGTTATTTAATCTCACGTGTTATACGTACAATATTATTAAAATAATTATATGTATTTTACTAATGGAATTTATTATTAAAATATAATTGTATTTTAAATTATTTACTAGAAATTATTTTTGATCAATTACTATTAAAAAATTAAATATAATAGTTCCAAGATTTTTTTTCTATTTCAATCAATTTAATAAAACAAAATTGAAATAACTTACTTTTCCCATATCAAATATTTTTTCTTTACGTTGAATTCTTTATAACATGTAGAATGATAACCTACAATATCATCATCCCAACTATTTGGTAGTACCGCGTCATTGTATTTATGTCCAAAATGTTTTCTACATTTTAAAAAAGTCTGACATAATTGCCAGATATCCAAGGTAAATTTTTTTATTTGCTCTCTTTTTGGGCGATATCCTGGCTTATCTATAAGTGCGTTACAAACAAAACACTCCATTATTTTTCTGATAAACACGAAACTCTACTCTAATTTTGTTTTTGGTGCTCGACTCCGATTTTGTTTTCGGAGCTTTTAAAGTTGGAAGTATCAGTGCGCGCGCATGTTTTTCAAAATTTATCCACGTTTTAAAGACAGAATAAGGCAGGAATTTCAAATAAATAGTAAGAAGAAAAATTCTCTTTTAAAAAAATGATGGATAAATTCTGTCATCACGATAAGATTGTTTTTATTGGTTGAAACAAACCATAGCGGAATAGCGCGAAGTTTAAAATTTTAAAATTTGACAGCAATTGCTTGAAAAATTATAACCATCAAATTAATCGTTTAACCTAATTATGCATGTGTTTGGAAATTGTTGATGAGAAAAAAAAACAAACAAATAAAATCCTTTTTTAAAATTAGATTTTAATTAAAGTATCAATGTATGTCAAATTTATTTTTATTCATTTTGATTTTAATATTAAAAAGTTAAATAATATTATAAATTACATTTAATAGAAAAATAAATACAGTAAGGCACACGAAGCGCGCTTAGAACTGCTAGTAATTTAAAATAACGAAATAAATTTAATTATGTTATAACTTTTTAAATAATATTAGAATTCCATGTTTATTTTCATCTAATTATTAACACACATACACACATATTTATGCATCCATGCATGTATATATTATTAAAGAATAAAAAATAAATAAAAAAAATAGAGATAAATAATATTTTTTATTCTACCTGTATATATATGAGCCCTTTAATTAACTCCATCTCCTCCGCGCACATCGATTAACTCCATTTTACAAAAAGTGGTGAAATGCGATGATTGAACATTTGCAGCATAAAATTTGTCGGACAATAGTAACACTGTATTGTATATTAGATTTCTTACCAATTTAAACAAAAATTAGAAATGTGTTAATCAGAAAACAAAAACCGTATAGATTACATGTTAGGCTTGTCGGTCTGATCAAATGGCGCACGGGATTTGTCGGACAAAATGATTTTTTAATTTGAACTAAAAAAAGGAAATATATCTGTAAGTATGAGGTATGTGTGTATCACTAAACAAAATGACTTATATACGACATGTTGAGAATGGTAGACTGACTCATGGCAGCGATATATTTGTCGGACAAAATTATTTTCGTATTTAGTATGAAATTATCTTTCAAAATTACAAAAAATTAAGTATGTGTTAATCGCAAAACAAAAGGTCGTAAATTCAACATGTTCAAAAATCAATAGCTCGAAGAAGCAGCGATATCGAGAGTTGCCATAGAGAAAAGTTTGGTAGACTCATCGAAATGAAGCTGCTCACGAAGTTTAAACTATGTGTTAATCATTAAAAATTTTATGTTATGTACTGGGTACTAATACGAATATTAAAGGAATATTTCATGGTAGATTTCTGAAATATTCCAAATCTTTCGTCGCAATATTGCGCGAATCTTCCATAAATATTCCACGGAATATTTTACGATGGTTCCTGAAATATTTCAATGAAAGATCTGAGATGACCCAAATCTTCCAATGAAGTATTCTTGGAATCTTCCAACAATATTCTATGGAATATTCCAATGTAAGAAGAATCAAGGACATATGAATATTACAGGAATATTCCATGGAAGATTCCTAAAATATTTCAAATCTTCTGTGCCAATATTCCAGGAAACTTCCATAAATATTTCATGCTGTGTGGCGTCGTATGAGGAACATTAAAAATGATTTTATTTAAATTAATGTCTATTTTATTAAAAATAAGTAAATTATGTCATTATTAACTTATTTTTTTTATTTATTAACTGTTTAACTTTTAAGATTTGTTCAAACAAAACATTCTTTAAAGTTAAGATTTTATATGAATTTGACTGAGCATTGATATGTCTAACGACATTCTTTTGTTCTCATTAACCTACGAATCGATGTCACTCGCGTCACATACGGCCATGCTGAGCAATATCTCAATCTGTCTATACTCCCTTAGGGAGAATATCGCCGAGATATTAGCATGAACGTAAGGCCTATACAAATTTAGCGTGGTCTTTAGGTATTCCACTGAATTCGGCCTACCGCGACATCAATTTTAATACACTTTAAAACACTTCAATACGTTGGAAAATTTCCAGAAAAAACATTTCCACAAGAATGACTTGGAAGTTTGTCGTCAAACATAAAAAATAAAATGATTGGGAAATGCAAAAGAAATTAAAGGTATCCAAAATATGCAATGTCGGAAAAGTGAACAAATCACTAAATTTGGACTATTTTTTATTCAAATTGGTTATAAATTAGTTTTATGGGCACACACACATAGAATATATATGTAAGCGTCTTGCACAACCTACGGTACGCAAGCAGGTGACTAAAAGAGAAGCTTATGTGCTACACTATAAACAGAGAAAGAGTCATTGCCTTCTCAACTCCTTGGTAGTTAAGTATTCTTTTTTCACTTTTCAGGTACTTGTAAAGACGCCACACAGTAGTAATAAAGACTTGTAAATTCACTTTTAGTCTTCTACCTTTATTTTGACTCCTCAACCTGTAACATGGCATGTTACGTTGTATATACATGTAGAGCATACATTCAACAGAAAGAAGCATTTAAAAACAGTAGCACGACGGGAAAAAGATCATGCAAGTCAATAAAGAGATATAAATACTACATCGTCTAACGCACACATGCGCACATATAGAACACGTTATAATATAAAGCATAGAGCCAATGCACTCATCACAAGTAGCAGCTTGACTCTAGTAGCTGAGCTTGGGCCCGTTAAGGATCATCTGTCTTTCTTTCTCTTGTGGCGTGCGCAACGCGTAGCAGTACACGGTGAAACTTTTTGGGGCGAGGGACCTCTAGTAGTGTAGGGCTGGGTGCCTCGATAAAGCAAGTGAGTCGTCCCGTCTTAAGCACAAAGATCTGAGACCTTTGTCATCGAGGCCGTGCATCTACTACGTTCGGCTGATGTATACACGGATTTAGTTTTGTCCGTCTTTATGCCTTCAGTCTTCAAGATAAAGGTCTCAGGCCTTTAAACTTGAGGCATGATACCTCATCGAATCGCTCCATTAATAAGAGTCTCACACCTCAAGATTTACCAAGGTCTATCGCCTCAAAAAGTCTCTCCGTGTATAGACGAAGCCCGAGGAGAGATAAAAAAATGATTATTGCGTCATTCCTTCTGTCGTTGGCATCCGATACAGTCAACTTTATCGTTGTATCAGTGTGCAATCCAACGGATACTTTTTCTTATTGTTCAATACGGTTAACGATAAGAGTCTGAGTGAGTGCGTGAAGAGAGTTTGATATTCTTAATTATTTCTAGCTATTTTTTGTGAGCATTTTCCTTTGGTGCTAATGAATATGAGATATCAAATTATATGGCGATCACGTGCGTGATATTGTGCTCTGATTCCATTAGTGCTTTTTCTTTATTTCTTTTATTTATTGAGTGAGCATTACTCCTTTAAGCTTTCTTTTTTTTAAAGCAAATAGTTTGTTAATAAAATCTATTTTCCGCCGTGCTTAAGTTGAGCGTAAATTTTGCAAGCAGCGTCGGAAGGCTGCTATAAAGGTACATGTTATCTCTCTTTCGCCTCATTCGATTAACTACTTCTGTTCGCGAGAAACAAAAGCAACCAATCTAATGAGATAAGAGAGAGATAGCGCGTACCTTGATAGCAGCATTCTCTTTTTTGTCTTATGACACATGCTGCTATTTGGAGGCTTCCTCCAGTAGTATATGCTCGAAGGCTATATGAGACTGGCGTCCATTTTGAACGTGCATTTCTTGTTTAACTATCTAATAAAATGTTTCCATGTTTGTCTATTTAAAAACTCAATCAAGTGTTTAGTGTCATTTATTTTTATAACTCTACGTTTTTTTTATTTGAGTCATCCTTCCAGTGATATCATTGTCGCTAATTAGTTTTATAAATATTCGCGAGACCTTTTCGTCCCCAAGATCGTCACAAACCTAAAACTTCACCGTAGTCTAGGGGACCACAGTGGTTACCGTTTAGGAAGCCAAAGGCAGTGCAGCTAGCTGCGAGAGGCCAAAGCAAAAGCTAGAGGAAGGCCAGCACGCCATTGCTAGCAAAGATGGGCATTTTGTCAACGTAAAGATTTCATCAACAGGTTAGAGTTGTAATTTCACGCTTCACGCTCTTTGAATACTTGATGCACTGAAAAGAAAATTTTATAAATTAAATAATTTATTGCTAATACATAGTTAAAGTATATTTTTCTTCCTTGTAATTAAATAGTCCATGCGGGAGAGTAAGTACTAACATCTGTGCGTGTAAAAGCAAAGTAAGTTCGCCGAAAACAACGTATGCATATTTCTTAACTAACAAAATGTTGAAAACAATAATTGTTAAGTCGCATAGTGAATGAGAAGCTGGCTTTTTTCTGCTGCTTTTGCAAATAAAATATTTTATATCTGTAAGTAAGGCAATTGTTAATGAGATTAAAAAATGTGTGTCCAACCCATTGAAATCGTTCATCTGCAAGGGTACCAATCGATATTTTGCCAATTACTCGTGATTGAATACCTTATAAAATTTTTCTTTTATTAATGTATAAAAGTGCACGTGCAGACTGAAGAGAGTGTAGGAGCTTTCAGAACAAAATTCTTTTAAAATAATAGAAGATAATCTAAAAACTCTGCGCTAAAAAAAAAAAAATACATATTGCCCATTCTCTGTCAAATCGAAGGAAGGAAAATTTTTTTTCGTTAAAAATTAGTATAATGGTTCTTTTTCATATTATAGCCCACTCAGAATTTTTATAGATCTCTTTAGTACACATTTTCAGAGCTACAAAGCTTCAAAGTTGGGATAAAACCATATTTTGGACATTTTTTATTAATTTTAGGCTTAGATTACTCACTAGGAGAGTGTCACACCTCCGGATCACGGATTTTGCTCAAACTTCGAGATAAGTTTTCAGATGATAAAATATGGAAAAAGCTAAAGTTATAGTCATAAATACTCAATATTTCCCTAGTTACAGGCAATTAAAGAAAATCACTAAAAAAGTTACTAGATTTTTAAACGCATATAGTTCTTCAGCGTCGATAGCTACAATCTTGAAACTTTTTTTAAATTAAAGCTAAGCTCAAATCCTTTCGAATTAGTAGTTATAGCATGTAAAAATATTATTTTATCCCAAAATTAGAGCGTAATAAGAATTGTATTTAAATGTTCATAATTTCGTTTTTACTTGATTGATTGTATACCGTAATTTATTCATCTATTTATTTTAGTGTTGTTTTAATTTATTTATTTAACTGTTCGTTTTGTGTATTTGTTTAATTGTTTCATTCATTTATTTATACAATCTTATCAATATAAGACTGATTTATATCGATCAAGGTCAGTTAGGATTTATTGTAGAGACATACTGTTTTGCTTTCTTATAGAGAAAGCATTGTATTATTAACTGTACATAACCTCCAATCACATAATGGCGAGCGGTGGCGTGCTCACGAATAATGTTAGCGTGTTAAATGAAGAATTAGATAAAATTTAATCGACTGTACTGAGCAGTTGCTGTCGTCAGTGATGATACAAAACATGATTCCGTTCATGCCTTGTTGGCGATGCAAAAAATCATTGATTTGATGAAAAATGATTCAACTGATTCAATAGAACAAATATCGATTATAACAGATGGAGCCGCAAGTCATTTCAAAAATCGATTTCAATTACATGAAATGAAAAAAGCTTCTAACAATCAAAAATGATTGTTTTCAGCTACGGGGCATGGGAAAGGTGCGGTTGATGGCGTCGGTGGATTAGTAAAACACTATGCAACCAGACATAATCTTCAAAATTGTCATGTTGAATCAATACAAGATGCTAATGCTTTTGTAAAAAAAGTTCAACCTAACACTGACGCTATTAAATTAATCTAACTGCCAAAAGAAGATATTGAAGTTTTTAGGCGAAGCAAAATAAAAGAGTGGCTTAAGACCCCTGAATTGGCCGGCATTCAAAAAACCCACGTATGGAAAGTAAAAGTAGGGACAAAGAAAAAATTGTATATGGCTCGAACTGCTGCTCATCCTTTCACAAAATTATTAAATAAAGAGAAAAAAAAGAAAAGAAAAATTACGTCAAAGAAGAATGTGCGCAATAAGAAAAAGTCCAAAACTCATAAGAAAGGGAAAAAAAATAGAACTTTTTTTTTTACATAATTTCTTATACTTAACGCAAAATTTATGCAATATATATATATATATATATATATATATATATATATGTACAGCACAACACCTATGAGTTGCATAAAAGCTATGTACGTACAAATATATATATATATATATATATATATATATATATATATCTGAAATGCGCTTACTCCTGAAATATTTGTTGTATCTATGACGTATTTACATTTATGTAAATATGAAAATTTTTTTCTCAATTTTTGTTATATCTCTTACTAAACCAAAATATTCCAAATTCCACACGGATGAAAATATAGGTCTTAAGGCCACCTATCCATAAAAAAAATTTGAGACAAAAAGAAATGGCTTTTTTGAGAAAAATGCATTTTTCATTTTTTACAAAAAGTGCAATTGCACTTCCGTTTTTTTGTTAAAAAAAATAAAAGACGGTGGAATTAAAAGAGCATCGTCTGTAGCATTGAACGAGCCTAAATTTATTTATAAAGATCACTACAGGAATAAAAACGATTAAAAAAAAAAAAAATTTTAGATTTTTGAGAATTGAAAATTTATAAGTCATTTTTGAAAAGTGCATAAAAACTGCATTTTTAATGATATTGAAAAATAAAAAAATACGTATACGCTTATTTTCAAAGTAGAATAATATAAAAAATTTTTAAGCAGTTCGGAGAGATAGGTGCAGTCGGTCTGCATGATTTGAGATGGAATCGGTCATATATAAAATGAAAAAAAGTTACGAAGCCAATTTAAAAATTTTAATCAAAAGAATATAATCGCAAGAAATGAAGCATGAGCACAAGATTTGCGCAATCATGAGCAAATATCGACACGCATGGATAGTAATAATTTTAACAATGCGCAATGGCAGAATCGGAACAACGACTGAACATCGTTAGATTAGGTGAACAACAAGGTAACGTGATAGTGAGGTAAATAAATGTACACAAAATAAGATTTTATTTATAATAAAAATTATTAAGTCTTATTTGTGTCAGCTTACAAGGACGTCAGAAATTAGTCTGACTACAAAACAATAAAATAATCAATAATAATAAATAAACATGAATATAGCTGCGCCGCCAACTTCATAAATCAAACTTTCGAACATCTGTTCGATATGTTCGCCACATTACCCCCCTGAGAAGTAAATAAAACCAGGTTTATTAGGAAAATGAATTTTCCGACCTGAACGGGTCTTACATTCTGGTTTTGATGGCAATGATGTAAGTACAGATGGCGATGAAGGTAATACCTTAGAATCTGGTAAAGATGATTGGGTAGATGATGGTGTAGAATTTTCTTGATCTTCAAAAACAAAGGCAGGTTTAACACGATCGATTGATACCTTATTTGGTTTGTTGTTAATCTTCAGCGTGATGGTCTTGTTGTCGCGATCAATGACTTCATAAGGTCCTCGATAAGGTGGTTGAAGAGATCTACGCTCCGGTCCTTCCTGTAAAAATGCATGCGTACAAGAAGAAAGCTCCTTGAAAACAAAAGTTCCGGGTCTAGAATGTTCTGATGCTGGTGTTGATCGAAGACGAGACATATGCTCACGTGAACATGTGAGAAAGTTTGTTAAATCCTCAGCATTTGGAGCGTTAGATACAAACATTTCCCCAGGAAGCCGAAGAGGTTCACCGTAAACAAGCTCCGCTGATGAAGCTTGAATGTCAACTTTAAAAGCTAAACGGATTCCCAATAAAACAAGTGGTAGAGCTTCCACCCAGCCAATATCAGCGTGTGCCATAATAGCAGCTTTTAAAGGGCGATGGAGACATTCAACTTGACCATTGGCTGAAGGATGCCAGCTTGTTGTAAACTGGTGTTTAAAACCAAAATGATCTTTGAAAACTCTGAATAAAAATGAGGTGAATTGAGAACCTCTATCAGATGTCACGACCTGAGGACAACCAAAGCGAGAAATCCAGCAACTGAGAAATGCTTGGATAACAGATTCTGCAGTAATGCACTCTAATGGAAAAACTTCAGGCCAACGAGTAAAGCGATCAACCACAGTTAAACAATATCTAAAATTATTTACAAGAGGGAGAGGACCAATAATATCTACATGAATATGTGAAGACCGATGTGAGGGTAAATCAAAAACGCCAATTGGTGATTTTACATGTCGAGAAATCTTGGATCTTTGACACTCCAAACAAGAACGAGCCCAACTTCGACAATCTTTTTGAATTGAAGGCCAAACAAAACGATCGCTAACAAGCTTAGCTGTAGCATTGGCACCAGGGTGGCTGAGATTATGGAGCTGTTCAAAAATTTGTCGATGAAACGGAGTTGATAGAAACGGTCTTGATTTACCAGTTGATGTGTCACAATATACAGATACTCCAGATCCTAGAAGTTGAACTTTTTTAAGTTTAAGTGACGTAGGGTCTTGTAAATAGTTTTTAATTTCATCATCATTATCTTGAAATTCAGCAAGCTTTTTGTAATCCAAAGGCATGCAAATTGCTTCAATGCGAGAGAGTGTATCAGCAACAAAGTTCTCCGCTCCACTGATATGTTGAATATCCGTTGTAAACTCGGAGATGAATGAAACTTGATTTCTCTGTACAGGTGGTAACTTATCCTTTTTTTGTTGAAAGATATAAGTTAAAGGCTTATGATCAGTAAAAATCATAAAATGATGACCTTCAAGAAAATGACGAAAATGTTGAACCGATTCGTAAATAGCAAGAAGTTCTCGGTAATAAGTTGGTGAATCGCTCTGCTTTTTGGTCATTTTTTTAGAAAAAAATGCAAGAGGTTGCCAAGAATCATCAACCAATTGTTGAAGATATCCTCCAATAGCAGAGTTTGAAGCATCAGTAAAAAGCCCAAGAGGAACACCAATTCGAGGATGAACCAAAAGTGTAGCCGAAGATAAACAATCTTTACAAGCTTTAAAATCTTTTTCTAACTCAGTTGTCCACGGCACTTTTTGAGAGCCTTTAAGTAAAGGTTTACTAATAGCTTCATGAAGAGGTGCTTCGAACTCTGAAGCATGTGGGATGAATCTACGATAAAAATCAATCATGCCAAGAAAACGACGCAAGCCTTGTGCAGTTTGCGGCAAAGTGAATTCTTGTATGGCCTTGATACGATCTTCAGGAGGTCGAATTCCAGAAGCTGATACTGTATATCCAAGAAAATCTAATTCTAAAACTCCGAAAACACACTTAGATGAATTAATGACTATCCCATATTGAGAAAGACGTTCAAACAATATTTTCAAATGATGTTTATGCTCATCAACAGATCGAGAGAAAACCAAAATATCATCGATGTAAGCGTAACAAAAATCTAAACCATGAAGAACTTCATCGATAAAACGCTGAAAAGATTGACCAACATTACGCAATCCAAATGTCATAAAAGGAAACTCGTAGAGACCAAAAGGGGTGGTGATTGCAGTTTTACAGATGTCGTCCTTGAAAACCGGGATTTGATTGTAAGCTTTGACAAGATCAATTTTTGAAAATATTGTACAGCCATCTAAATTACAAATGAAATCATGAATGTGACGCACCGGGTAACAGTCAGGAATGGTACGACTGTTTAGACTACGATAATCGCCACAGGGTCGCCAATCAGAATTGCCTTTCGGAGCTAAATGTAATGGCGATGACCAACAACTCTCCGAAGGACGAGCAGTGCCAGCTTCCATCATATCATCGAACTGCTTCTTTGCAATTTTAAATTTATCCGAAGCTAAACGTCTAGGAGCGCTTGAAACCGGTGGACCTGGTGAAGTTCGAATATGATGAACTGTTTCGTGTTTGATTTCACGATCTCTTCCACAAGGACGAGTCAAATCAGGAAACTCAGCAAGGATACAGGTGAATTCAGGCGATGAACATGTGTCGACAGTTTTCACGCTTAACTGAAAAACTTTCCTTACTTGAGCATCTGTGCGTAAGCCAGTAGTACCATCGATTAAAACTTTCATATGACAATCAGGTAATAAATGAAAATAAGAAAGAAAATCAGAACCTATTATAGGAACATTAACATCTGCAATAACAAACTTCCATTTGAAAACTCGCCGAAGACCAAAATTGAGGTTAAGATTTATAAAACCAAAAGTTCTGATCGTACTGCTGTTTGCTGCACTCAGGTCAAAATCAGCTGCAGAGAGACGTTTCTGAATAAAACGACGAGGAAAAGAACAAATATCGGAGCCAGTATCAATTAAGTAATCTCGTTCAGTAGCCCGATCTGTAACAAAGAGACGGCTCCCTGGAGAAAGGCAGTTAGTTGCCGTCCTTACGAACTGCCGCTGAGGTTTTCCGAACTGTAGGTGCAAGGCTGTATGCACTTCTTCGCTTTATTCTGAAATTTATTATGATACCAACATAACCTTTTAGCATCTTGTCTAGTACCTGATCTGCTTCCCGAACGACGACTGCGACTACGGTTATGAGAGCTAGAATCACGACGCGCAGAGAGTTCTGCTACTTGTTTGATCAATGATTCAATAGCACAGATTAAAGCGCTCTCCTTTGAAAAACCTGGCTCAACAGAAGTAGCACGAACTGAAAGGTTAGGTGCCACAGGAGATACCTCAACAATCTTGTCTGCCAGCTCGGACAATTTTTCTAAAGTCATTTCCGATTGCGCCGTGAGGATAGCCTGGACATGTGAAGGAAGTCGTCGTAGCCAAAGCTGTCGCAGAAGATTGTCCTGAATTGCAGTTGAACCAGTCAACGTGCGGAGGTGTCGAAGAAACTGCGAAGGTTTACGGTCGCCAAGCTCTTCTTCGTTGATGAGTTGCCTTACACGTTGCTCTTCGGACGCTGATAAACGTTCAATAAGTTTATTACGTAGGTGAGTGAAAGGGTTATTAGGAGGAGGGTTATTAATTATATCTTCAACCTCCACAGCAACACGGGTTTCTAGCTGGGAAACAACATAGTGAAATTTTGTTACCTCACTTGTAATATTTGATATTACAAATTGAGAGTCCGCTTGCGCGAACCATAAACTTGGTCGGTCAGTCCAAAAGGGTGGCAACTTGACCGCAACCCGATGAACATTTGGCGCTTGAAAATTTTCATTTACCGCAAAATCCTCTGCAGGAATTTCATTATTATTATTCTGTCGTTGAAACTGCTGTTGTTGTTGTTGTTGTTGTTGTTGTTGCTCCCGCTGTTGTGTCAATTCCCTGTTCATTCGCTCATTTTCCTCTTGCAGCCGTTCCATCTGCGCACGGAGATCAGCATAATTCTCGTCTCGAGGAAGCACCATGATAACCTGATTCTCTTAAATTCCCGATTTCTTTTTTTATAACTTTATTCTTTTTGTCGGGGTCACCAATGAGGTAAATAAATGTACACAAAATAAGATTTTATTTATAATAAAAATTATTAAGTTTTATTTGTGTCAGCTTACAAGGACGTCAGAAATTAGTCTGACTATAAAACAATAAAATAATCAATAATAATAAATAAACATGAATATAGCTGCGCCGCCAACTTCATAAATCAAACTTTCGAACATCTGTTCGATATGTTCGTCACAATAGTACAAAATATTCTTGTACAGATTCGATAGATTAATTTACCCTTCTGGAATCATGACCCGAAAACATTGTTCGATTTATTCGAAATGCAAACTAAGCTGCAAAATGTCACAGAAAAGAGTGTGACGTTCGTATTACTTGTAAATAATTTAGATAGAGACTTAATTCACGAAACAGCGAATTTGATAAAAATCTTGAAACCGGGAAATAGATATAATGATTTGAGAACATATTGTAAAGATATGTACTGTCAGTCTCAGGAGGAGAGGTTCAATAAATGCTTTAGGGAGTGCCGGGTGTAAGGATAAAAACCGTCCAATTTTCTTAGAGAAATGATTGACGTGGTCGATGGCAATATAAAAAAAGAAATTATTTTGAAGACGTGGAAACAAAATCTTCCACCGAGAATGAAATCGCATCTTGTTGGAGAAATAAACTTAACAAATGAAGAAACGGTAGTAAAAAATGCGGACGAAGTGCATAGGAACAAGTGCGAGGGAGATGATGGTAAAACAGTGAGCATTAATATGATAAACCATGATATGTTGAATAGAATAGATTACGATAAACCACATGTAAGTAATGTAGATATTGATGCGCACATCGACGCTATTGTTAAGATGACGCTTGGTAAAGTAGGAAATGGATCTAAAAGTGGGGGATGGTCGCGATGTAATAAACATGAAAATGGATATAAGAATAATGTTAAGAGCAGGTTGTATATTACTATCCTTTTCTAATTAAAGAATTAAATTTCTTGCAAACACCAATAATTGTAACAAAAAAAAGAAAAAACCCGTAATTTGTATTATAGTAACGCTGCCAAGTGCTTTGGCACAATTCTTTCTCATAGAGCTTGTTGAGTTAGAGTAATTTGATTTCATTTTTTCGAATATGATTTCAATATAAAGAACATAATTTCTACTCAAAAAAAATTAGTAAGTGTAAGAGAGTGATTAGGAAATAGGAAGAATGAATTAGGGATGGATGAAAATAGGGTAAAAATGAGGGTTAATCTAAGAAAGAAAAACAGAGAAGAAGTGAAGAAGTAAGAAAAGAGTTAGTTAAAGCGTTGAATCAGAAATCAAAAGAAGTGATCAAAGAACTACGTTAGGAAAATTATTTTTTAAAAGCTTATTTTGTAAGGACAGTAGCAAATAACTTGTATACAAATTTTAGAGCAAATCAATCGAGTAGTTTACGTAAAATAAAAAAATATGTAAAATGAAAATTTTTTTCAAAATTAAAAAAATTTTCTGCAATTAAAACTATGCTGAGAAAATCGGTCCTTGAAAGTCATACTTCTTTGAACAGATGCTAATAATTCTCATGCAAATTTCAAAGCAAATTCATCAAGTAATTTACATAAAATAAAAGAAAAAAATTGAACAAAGTTTTTCTTAATTTTTTAAAAGGTTCTAAAATTAAAACTACAGTAAGAAACCAATTTTCAATAGCTTTCCACGTACTTAGGATACAAAAATAGATAGTATGCAAAATTTGAAGCAAATCAATCGCGTAATTTTCGAGATCTAATTGGGTAAATAAATACAATTTTCTTTTCAAAATTTCTTTTTCAAAATTTTCAAAATGCTCTAAAATTTAAACTACGCTAGGAAAATCAATTTTTAGAAGTTTCCCTTCTTTTGACAATCACAAATAATTTCCCTGCAACTTTTAGAACAAATCTATCGAGTACTTTACGCAAAATAAAAAAAAAAGAAAAAAAGAAAAATCGAAATTTTTTTTTAAATCTTTCATATTTTCCAAAATTGTAAATACGCTAAGAAAATTAGTTTTCAAAAGCTTTTTTTCTTTAGACAATATCAAATTCATTGTATAAAAATTTTAGAGGAAATTTATCTAATAGTTTACGTGAAATAAAAGATAAATAAACAATGAAAATTTTTTTGAAAATTTTCAAAATGCCCTAAAATTAAAACAGCTCTGAGAAAATTAGTTTTTCAAAGCTAGTTTTCTTCAGACAATAGCAAATAGCTTGCATGCAAATTTTGGAGCAGATTCATCGAATGGTTTTCGTAAAATAAAATAAATAAAAAACGAAGATTATTAAAAAAATTTTTAAAATGCTCTAAAATTAAAAGTGCGCTAAGAAAATCAGTTTTTAAAAGTTTTTCTTCTGTTGGCAATCAAAAATAATTTCCATGCAAATTTTCAAGCAAATTATTTGAGTGGTTTACATAAAATACAAAAAAAAATGAAAAATCGAAATTTTTTGAAAATTCTTAAAATTTCTAAGACCAATTTTCAATAGCTTCCGTACCAGTTAGACAAAAAAATAAATTATATGCAAAATTTGAAGCAAATCCATAGAATAGTTCCTGAGTCCAAATATGTACAAATTAATGAAAAAATAGAAAAAAACTTTTTTTGTCAATACAATGCTTTCTCTATGAGAAACCAAAAGCAATATTTTCTTTCATAAGGGAAAATTATTTTTACCGCTTAGTTTTCAAGAAAACTTTAAAAATCGAATTGTCTATTCTAATCTGTATTTTCTTAAAAAGGTTTCAAGGTTTTCTTGAAAACGAATTGATTAAAACAATTTTTTCTCATCAAAGAAAATATAGCTTTTTGTGAACCAAGATGAAGCTTACTTCTTATTTTTATCTACAATTATTAATTTTTGCAAAAAATTGATTTTTTGATTAGAAAAGGATAGAGGTGTGCGACCTATTCTCAATAGTAATAAACTTGGTTGTGTATACTACATGAAATATGGCATGAGCGCGTACAGATGTATTAAACCATGCGATTGGATTAGTTTTGAGAAAAGATATGAATCTGCCCTATCTCCGGAAAAAGAGAACAGGCAAAGATCGAAATCACCTACTCGAGGTGTAGAAAGAAGTTACGGTTTCAGGAAAGGAAGCAAGCAAACATGAAATAAAAGAAATCATAGCAAGAATAGAGTGGATTCAAACTCCGGTGAGTAGACGGGGTAACCTCGTTGAATACAGAGAGCATACGCCTCCACGTTATCAATAAAGCAGCTGACGAAGCATTTTTATTAGATATGGGTGCAAAAGTATCATTAGTTTCGAAAAGAAAAAATAGTAAAAAAAGCAGCACGTATGGAGTTATACGCAGCAAATAATACGCAAATAGATACGTACAGAATTATTTATAGAGAATTGGACTTTAGGTTCACAAACAAAATTAAATCGACATTAATTGTTGCAGATGTACCATATGTGATATTAGGCGGTAACGTCATCAAGCACTACCACTTGCTTCCAATAACCCAAACATGGGATAAATAACTCAATAACCCAAACTTGACATAAAACCCAAGCATAAGTTAAAATCCAACCTTGAGGTAAAATACCTGAGCTCGAGATAAAATCTAAGCTTGAGGCAAAATACTCGAGTTCAAGATAAACTAAGAAAACTCAAAGTAAAATACTCAAGCTGAAAAAAGCTGATTAAACTTGAACATATTTCCGAAACTCGAGATCAATACATTTTAGCTAAACGGAAGCTAACTATGTTTAAGTTCATCCATCAGGATGCGTAATATAAGAGTTTATATATTTTCAAATCCAAACACATGCGCAAGTGCACGAGTATGAAAGAGAACCATTACTTATCTTCTTTCACTCAAGGTACAACGAAAACGGACGAGGAAAAATTCCCTAGTTTATCCTCAATATACTAGGTACGGAAAGACTGATACCGTATTTACTTATGAATACGCTACTGTGAATGCACTGTAATTGATTGAAAAATTCATTGAGATTTTCCAACGGAATTTCTCAAGAAATATTTTGCAACGAGATTACAGCATTTTTCCATTGGAATATTTTGTGAATATTTCTTCGATTATTTATGTAATATTTCGCTAAACTATTTGAAAATCCATTGAGATCTTGTAAACAAAGATCTTGCAAACATTCATAGCACATTCATACTTATATTCATCTTGCACATTATACTCAAGAGTGATTGAACTTCGTACACATCATGTGTCAAGTCTTCTACCTCAAGACTGCGATAGCAAACAATAACATTATACATTCGCGAGAATGTGACACACAAGGATGCGACGCGCAAGAGGCGATCGAACTCTAAACTGCATCACGTGCCAAATTCAATCAATCTTTTCCCCGAAATTATAAAAGTATCAATAATATCATACATACGAAAGAATGCAACTATCTTTTACCATAATATAAAAACCCAAGAATTCTTAGCTCGCAAGCTTAATTTCATATTTATCGTCTAAGGCTACGCTTCGCCTAAAATTATTGTACTAAAGGTTAAGAAGGAGAAATGAAGATAAGTCTAATTCAACATTTATATATATATATATATATATATATATATATATATATATATATATATATATATCTATATTATATAGTTATATGAAAAATTAACCCTCGGACCCCCACACCCCTCCACACCCCCTACACCCCCTAGCACTCCCTGCTCGTTCCACTCACCAACCTCCATTATAGTTATCATATCAATATAAAATATAACACTTATGCATTGTTTTATATAAAAATTTTTTTATTATAATATATTTTTATATTATACATAATATTATATAATTGTACATTTTTATTAAATTTTTATTATTGACATAGAAACATGAAAAAAAATACATAATATTAATTATTTATGTAAAATATCTGAAAAAAATTATTAATAAATTATAATCATTATTTATGAAATATAGATTAAGTTGGTTTTTACACAACCTTAAATTTTAAATCTTTTAGATTTTTATCATTGTGAAATCATAAATTTTTAGTAAAATTTTTAATATTATCATTTGATATATTTAAATGTATACTTAAGATTTTGAAGATTTATAGGATTATTTTGTTATAATTCCTGTTTGATATCTTTTTCTTAATCTGACATTTTATAAATATATCAAAATTTTTTAAATTATTAATTATTAATAGTTTTATATAATGTTTAATATTTTATGTAAATATTACATTAAATATTAAAAAAAATAATTTTTAATTATTTCATTATATTAATTCAACATAATGTTTGATATATTTAAATATAAATTTAAGATTTTTAAGATTTAAAGGATTATTTTGTTATAATTCCTGTTTGATATCTTTTTACTTAATTTTACATTTTAGAAATATATCAATTTTTCTTTCATAAAATTTAATCTTAATAAAATATTAAACATTTCATAAAAATATTGAATTTATAATTCAAATAAATAATAAATTTAAAAAAATATATCATATTTTTTTTAAAATGTGTGCAATGTTCAATAAATATCTTGAATATATTTCGTAATTTTGATTTAGATAAAATTCATTTATTGGTTCATTTAATGTTGTTTTATATTCTATAATTTTATTAGTGTAATATTTATAATATTCTGGTACTTGTTTCCAATTATGAAATTCTACTTTTTCATTATCTTCACCAATATATGAATTTATTAAATTATTTAAAATAGATATTTCAGTATTATCTGAACTATTATTATCAGCAAGATTTTCTAAATAATATTCATACTCTTCCTCAAAATTTAAATAATCTTCAATGTTATCATTTAAACTATCCATCATTTCTTGATGATTTACATTATCAATAATAACGTATTGACCTTCAATCGCATTCCATTCCATTTTGTTATGTGTTTAAATTTATATATATATATGTATATATATATATATTAAATATTATATATATATATATATATATATATATATGAATTTTATAAATACGATACCTGTAAACAATAATAATTAAATTATATAAACAATTAATATAAATAATTAAATTATATAAATTATTATTTTAATATTTCTTTCCAAACTATGTTTTTAATTTCATTTTTATTATCTAATTCATTTTGAATATATATTTTTTTTTTATTTTTACATCTTGAAAGTGCGACATATAGCTGACCATGTGAAAATAATGGTTTTTTAATATATATACCTATATTTTCAAAACTTTGTCCTTGTGACTTATTAATTGTAATTGCAAATGCTAACACTATAGGAAATTGTTTTCTGTGTAAAATAAAAGGCAAAGAAGACGATTCATTTGTACTTAAAGTTATTTTTGGTATAAAAACTTTATTTCCTTTATTTTCTCCTGTAATAATCTCAGCTTCTATATTAAATTTAAATAATTTAGTTATTTTTAATCTAGTTCCATTACATAATCCATCAGTTATATTAAGATTTCTAATTAACATTATAATTGCGTTAATCCTTAATTTAATTTCGTGAGGAGGTAATCCTTCTCTAATATTATTTAACATTTCAATAGGATAATTTAAATGAATATTTTCATCAGTTTGATCAACGCCTTTATAAGTTGCATGATCTATACTGTAATAAGTTATCATTTCACCATCGATTAATTTTAATATTTTATTATTTAAAATGTTTACATCTTCATTATGTGAAGTTAAAATAACATTTTTAGAAAAATTATAATTGTTGTTTATATCTTTATAAATTGTGTCGCATATATTATTAGTTTTATATTCTTCGGGAATAATGAAAGTATTAATTTTTCCTTCTCCTATATTTAATAAAAAAGATGAAAATTTTTTATCATTACATCTTATATTAGTTTTTAAATTAAAAATTTTAAATAATTTCCAAAGATGTGAATATTTTATAGTGTCTTTTATAATTGTATCTTTAAATCCATTTTTTACTATAGGTAAAATTTGTCTAAAGTCACCACCTAAAATTATTAATTTATCTCCAAATGGTTTATTATTTGAACAAACATCTTGTAAAAGTTTTATCCACAATTTCTAATGCTTTTTTGGGAATCATAGAAGCTTCATCCCAAATAATAATATCTGTTAGTCGTAACTTATGTTTATCAGATTCTAATTTTAAAAAAGCATTTTCAATATTACTTAAGTCTATAGGTAATCTAAATGTTCTGTGGCTTGTCATACCATTTGGTAACAAAATTGAAGCTATTCCTGTCCAAGCCATTGATATAAATTTTTTTTTAATTGAAATAAAGTAATATATTAATGTTTTATATAAAAAGGTTTTACCAGAACCTCCTGGACCATCTATAAAATATATTTTGTGTTTATTATTTATTATATTATTAAATATGTTTTTTTGATCTGAATTTAATTCATTAAACATTTTATTAAATATTTTGTTACTAAATTCAATAGTTTCGTTACTAAATTCATTTTCTTTTTTAATATCTATTTCATTAGGCTCAGGAATACCAAAATCTTTACATGACATTTCTTCTGACATTAAAATTTTGTTAATATGAAAAAGTGCGATATTTTCATTATTTTCTTTAAAATCTTCTATAAAAAATTTTTTATATTTTTCCCAAATTATATACCCTTGAATATTTTCACATAATAGGAAACTTGCAAAAAAATTTCTTAATTGTATTGGTAACATTACTTGACATGCTTCATCAAATATATTATAAATTTGTGTTTCATGTTCTATTAAACCCATAGCAATAGCTGTTTCTTTATATGTATTATAAGTAATGTTTTCAAATGTTCGTAAATATTTAAAAGAAGTTGCACCTGTTACACTATTTAATATTAATTTTAGAAAAAATCTTTCACTATCCTTAGGTGATACTACACTTAATCTTCCAATTGCTACATTTTTTCTTATTTTTGATCTTTTAATCCAAGATTTGTTAATAGTATTAAAAACATAATATTCTGGTATATTTGCATATTTAATTTTTTTTGCAAAATCATCTTTTTCATTCAATTTGAACCATGCTGTTAAAGTAGTTTCCCATTTATTTAAAGCTGAAGTTATATCGTTTTCATCAAAAACAATTTTTCGTTGATTTTCTGTATGAATATTTAATCTTATTACATTATGGCTTCTACCACATAAGGGAAATTCTTCTAATCTCCAAGCAGCTTCTAATGCACTTAAATATCTACCGTCTATATATTGTGTAATTTCATCATAAATATCAATACTTTCTTCAGTTAAAGTTTTTACACGATAAAATAGACATGCTATTGCGCGCGATTTTTCAAATGATAAGAAATAAAAAAATTATTATTACAGTTAAACTTAAAAATTTATATATTAATTTAATTAGAAGATTTTTCATTTGTTTATAATAAAAGGTTATTAGAATAAAAACTGTCAATTAGTATTATTTTTTTAAATCTGTCTTTTTAATCAGTTTTAAAATTTTTAGTTACATTTTTATTTAATGACTTATTATTGTATTTTTAAAAGTGTAAATTTTTAAGACAAAATTAAGTGTGTATTTAAAATTTTATAAATAAATAAATAATTCGTTTTGAATATAAAATTTTAGTAATTTAAAGTGAATATCAAAAATAAAATTATAGTAATTTAAAGTAAATAGCAAGGTTAAAAAAATATTCAGGTAAAGAATTTTAATATTGTATTATAAAAATTATTAAAAAAAATGAAATAATTACAGATAATTACTTAATTATAGATTAATAATTACAAATAATTTTAAATTTATATATATTTTTGTTAGGTATCTCAGATAATTAATTTATAATCAATAAAGTGTTCGAATTTTTATGTTTTTGATATTTATGATAATCTGATTATGTAATTTCTGATATAAAATATATAATTTTAATGTTTTATTTATTAATAAACATAGAATTTTTATTGAATTAAACTAGTTTACAATTTTTTGTGAATTCGATTTTATTTATTTAAAATTAGACATAAGTAAAATATTTACTTTTTTAGTTATTTCTTATATTTTTAAATTTCTTATTAGTACAAATAAAAATTGTAAAATATTAAAAATATTATTTAAATTAATTAAGATTTATAAAAAAGTATTTAACGCAAATCTATTATTTTATTATTTAGATATCAAAGTAAATAAACAATTTATTAAATAAAGTAAAATGCCAAAAAAGTAGTAAAGATATTAAATATGATAATGAACAAATTAATAAAAAACCAAATATAATGTTTACATCTACTGAATTTTTAAAAACAAAATTAAAAATAGGAGATAAATCTGCGTAAGTATTATATTGATAAAATATAATAATTATCTTAAGAAGAATATAATAAATAATGTACTTATATTATTTAGAACAATAGTAGGTTATGTACAAGAAGTATTGCCTGAATCGAATTTTATTAATAAAAAAACTAATAAAGAATTTAGAATTTTGAAATTTTTATTAAATAATAATGATGGTTGCAATGTACAGTGTGACATATATAATGAAAATATAGATATTTTTATAGATCAAATTAAATTATCAGAGGTATTTTGAAAGTAAAACATTTTTTTATATTTAGAAATATTATTTATTAATTATAAAATCATAAAATTACAGAAAATAATTTTAGAAAATGTAACGATTACTTCAGCCAAAAATTATACAAAAGGAAATATACCATTTGAAATTATATTACAAAATTATTCGTCAATAATAAACTTAGGGGAAGTAGATATATTTGATCCTGTAAATGCTGTAAAAATTGATTTTGAAGATATTCCAAAAAAATGGATTTATTAGTAAAAATAAAACATTTACTTTGTTTTTAATTATAACTTACCCTTTTTTTCAATATATTTAATTTTCAAAATTTTTAGAAATACAAGGATATTTAAGAAATAATTTTATTCAAAAAAATAAAAATAATTTAGAATTCTTTTCAACAATAACTAATGGACAATATAAATTGGATATCTCAATATATTTATTAGAAGGCGAAACATTAAATATAGAAAGAGGAAAAAAATTAGAAATAATAGGAGATTTATTAGAAAATGGTAACATTCTATACAAACATATATGTCATAAATTTAAATTAATAAAAATAAACATTTAAAATAGGAATATCATACATGTTAAAAATAAAGAACATAGAGCATATCAAAATTATGAATGAAAAAAAAATGGATCTAAGCGATTTAATTTTAGGTTCTGAAATATTTTTAAATGGAGTAAATGGAGTATTTTATATTTATATAATTTGTGATATAATATATTCAAATATCGATAATTTAAAATTAAAAATTTTTTTTTTAGAAAAAAGAAGATGACATTGATTAATTTAAATATTTCATTAAATTAAATTTTTTAAAATATTCAAATCATATATATAATAACTTGTTGAATTCAAGAATAATTAAAAAAGTATTAATAATTTTATTATAATTTATTATTATATATATATTATTCTTTTTTTTATCATTTAATTATATTAAAAATTATAGTTTTTAAAAAAAATAAACATATTTGGAAGAGTAAGTACTTTACTTATACCTAATTTTAAATACTTATGCTTAATTTAAAAATTTTTTTTTTAAAGATAAAATTATTTTATTGAAAATTTATGATTTAAAATATTAAATTTAATAATAAAAATATATATATATATATAATATATATCCTTTTCTTTAGAGTTGACACAATCACATCGAAATCATAATGAATAATTCATTCATATGTTCAATTTGTCATTTAACATATTCAAGCGAAAATTATCTTAAAATTCATGTGGAAGAAAAACATAAAATAAATACTGTAATTTGTAATATTTGTGGATTAATTAATAAAAATAAAAAACATTATATAAGACATATAAATAATCACGATAAAAATAAAAAGAAAAATATAATTGTAAACAATGTGAGAAATCATACAGTAGATTGGATCATTTAATTAGACATTCAAAAAGTCACGATGATATATATTTGAATATTTGTAAATATTGTGGAAAAGGTTTCCATAGAATAGATAGTTTGAAAAGACATATTAAAATACACAAGTTTGTAAGTAATAAATGTAAATATTTATCATTTATATATATATATATATATATATATATATATATATATATATATATATATATATATATATATATTACAATTAAATATATTTTATCAATTTAAATCATTCATAAATAAACTATAATGAAAAAATTATTTTCAGGATGATATAAATAAATAAATTTGCAAAGATACCACCAAAGACGCGTTAGGTCTTTTTATTAATGGAAGCCTTCACCAGTAGCCATAAAAATCATTTTGTTTTATAATTTATATGTTTTATTTAATTTTTTATATTATTTTGAATAATTTAAAAAATTGTTTTTTATAATCATTCTAAAATGTAAAATATATTAAATAAAAATATATTATAATAAAAAAATTTTTATATAAAACAATGCATAAGTGTTATATTTTATATTGAAATGACATCTATAATGGGGGTTGGCAGTGGAACGAGCAGGGGGTACCCCTAGTATATATATATATATATATATATATATATATATATATATATATATATATATATATATATATATATATATTCTTGTATATATATATATATATATGTCATATATTAACATATGACATATATGCATATATATATTAACATATGACATATATATATATATATATATATATATATATATATATATATATATATATATATATATATATATATATATATATATATATATATATGACATATATGCATATATTAACATATGACATATATATATATATAACATATATGCATATATGTCATATGTTAATATATGCATATTAATATATATATATGCATATATATCATATATATATGTCATATGTTAATATATATATATATGCATATATGTCATATGTTAATATATGCATATATGTCATATGTTAATATATATATGCATATATGTCATATGTTAATATATGCATATATATATATATATATATATATTATGTTTCAGATATTGAGGGGCAGCTCTAGAATCATGTAATTTATCATATAGAGACTCTCGTAGTATTCCTGTAGTATTCTACAATTTTACGGGTTATGACTCCCCCATCCCATTCCGTTACAAGCTTTATATGAACTCTTTTTCTAACATTTTCCATGGTTTTGCTAAATACAGCATTATTCATAAGTTTATATAAATTTCTTTCAATCTTGTTTTTGCTTCTATCTCATATTACTATTTAAATCAATGTAATCTTTAAGCCAGGGTCTTTGATTAAATTTCAAGATTCTATGAATTTTAATTAGTTTGAGTCCATTTCTAAGAGCTTGCTTTAAATGTTGGTAATGTAAAATATATCTTTTTTTGAATTCCTCTGTAGTCAATAATTTAAATATTTGGAACCTCGAGGCTTCTCATGTCCTGAACAGAATGGTTAATCTTTATGTACATCATGCAGATATCTTGGATATTCTAAGTCTACTTCAAGAATATAACCAAATGGTGAATTATCACTAATGTTGAAATCTACTTTATCAACATCCTCAATCCATTCAAACCACCATAGGGTAATGATTGTATCATAGTCCATCCATATAAATTGATAAGGTCGTAGTGCATGAGATACTTCATTTCCTCATTTTCATAATAGTTTGTACCCATATACTTATTGTTAACCTGTGCATACCTATTGGAACACTGACTGATGCCACCTCTTATTCCACACTGAACGAACAACACCTGACCAATGTCGGTTAACAATTCCAACTCTATTTTGGTATATTTAAGCATAGTATCCCATGTAAATCCAGGAGCTATGTAGTAATAAGCCGCATCCAAATCGTACGTACTTGAACAATTGTTTCGAAATTTTTCAAAAAACTTCAGCTAATAATAATACATCTGTTTTCAAATACAAATCTAAATATTCGCCTAAATTTGATATATTGAATTCTTTCTAAACATTTTTAGCGTGTTTATGTTCTTCATCAGATATGTTACTGTTATTTAAACTACTATGAAATTCATCTTTTGATAGAAGTTTTGATTCATTGAGTTTATCTACAGAATTCAAGTATTCATATGGAAAGATACCTTTTCTTTTAATAGATTAAACTTATCTTCCGTTAAAGGTGATTGTTTAGTAAATTCCAGTTTTAAAATATTCATTTCTGTAAGATATAAAGCTAATTTAACCAAAGATGGCATAAATCGGAAAAAATCGATAAACCTTGAGTTAATCTCACTACTCTTTATATATTTTGTAAGTTGAATAAACCGCTCTTTGTTCAATGATAGCAGTTGCACACGTCCTGGAAAACTATTGGTGACATCTTTAATGAGAAAATTTGAGTCATAACCCGTGAAATTGTGGAATACTACAGGGATACTACGCGAGTCTCTACATGATATGTATATATATATATATATATGTGTGTGTGTGTGTGTGTGTATAATTGGATATAAGTCATATTAATATATATATATATATATATATATATATATATATATATATATATATATATATATATATATATATATATATATGTGTGTGTGTGTGTGTGTGTGTGTGTGTGTGTGTGTGTTTGTATAATTGGATATAAGTCATATTAATATATATATATATATATATATATATATATATATATATATATATATATATATATATATATATATATATATATATATATATATATATATATATATATATATATATATATATATATATATATATATATATGTGTGTGTGTGTGTGTGTGTGTGTGTGTGTGTTTGTATAATTGGATATAAGTCATATTAATATATATATATATATATATATATATATATATTGTGTGTGTGTGTGTGTGTGTCACATGTTTATATATATATAATTGAATATAAGTTGACATATATATATATATATATATATATATATATATATACAGGGTAATTGGATAACATCGGTACATATATATATCGCTGGATTCAGCGCAATGAGCTGATCCTGAAATGAATAATATAAAAATTTTTTTAATTCTACCAATATTTTGCCAATATATTCGCAACTTGTTGGTAAAATTTTCTTTAATATCTCCAATATAATAGCAATATATTGGTCAAATTTAAAATACGTTCTTATTATTTATTTCGGGATCAGCTCATTGCGCTGAATCCAATGATATAAATATGTATCGATATTATCCAATCACCATGTATATATATATATATATATATATATATATATATATATATATATATATATATATATATATATATATATATATATATATATATATATATATATATGTGTGTGTGTGTGTGTGTGTGTGTCATATGTTTATATATAATTCAATACAAGTAATATTACAATATTATTGTATATAAATTGTATGTACATATATATATATAAATATATATATATATATATATATATATACATATGTATTGCATTTGAAATCTTTCTTTTTCTTCCAAGGTTAAAGTATTCATTGGGATTTCATGTTGGTATACAGATTCAATATTCTCAGCAAGTTTTTAAGTTCGCTTATGAACCATGCAGCAAGATTAGGTCCTCTGTAGCTATTGTAGCATGATATGGTCTCGTCATAACTACATTTCAAATAATATCCAACACTCGATACTTCATGTTTTTGAATAATATTTATGTCTTAAACGAGCAAAGGGCTTCAAAGTCTGCGTATACAATAAAAGGAACCTTTTCCTTATTTAAAAAATTTTTTTAAATGTAATATACTGTTTTTTCCTTCTGGTAAATTTACTCTGCACTTATTAATTTTAGAGCAACCTTCATGATGAAATTTTAATTTTTGTTTAGTGTTAAAGTAATGCAAACATCGATTATATATATATATATTTTTTTTTGCCCATTATGTTTTGATATCTTATTAGAAACTAATCGAGATAAATTCTTTATTTATACATAATGATATACTATCGATACATTTGTATCATAGTTTTGTTGTTGTTCTTCTTCATCTATATAATAATTTCGTATCAATAAAAGATTAATATGTTTATTTTCTTCAGATGATGTTTCTACGTAGAGGTGAAACATTGAATTTACCAGAATGTTTCTTCAATATATATATATATATATATATATATATATATATACATTTATTGATATATTGTTCTTTTTTAAATTTTCCAATTTTCTTTGGTATTACTGGAAATTCCATGTCTGTGAAATCTAATTTATTTTCATATGATTCATATGAAGATACTTCACTAGTATTTGACTCAACTGGATACAATGCTGACAATACTGCTCATTTAAGGACGTTGCTCTGTCATGATTATTTTCAGCAGTAATCTGAATTATCGATATTTAGTCGAAACTTGGCAACATTATGCGTTATTCATTTTTGCTACACAATGTATAAAAATTTGATTATTGGCTATAGATTTTTGTACACTATCTCCGTATTATCCGATTCATGTGTAATGCTTTATGAATTTTTATAAATAAAATGCCACATTTTTTATAATGAAATGAACGCTTACCATATTAAATGATTTCAGAATAATCAAAATACTTTTATTTTTGTTGATATATTATTATATAGGATGTGAAATGATATATAACCTACATTTTTGACATGTCGCCGAATATCGTTCTCTCTCTCTTTTTTTCTATTACAGAACGACGTTGCCAAGTTCATCTCAAATGTATTATTTTGACAATGTTTTATTGAATATTTTAATGAAAAGCCTTATTACATGCGTTAAAACTTTAAGGGTTAAATCATCAAATATTTTTTATTTATTATTAAAAGATTATTTGAATGTGTCATTTCTAAGAGGTTTTATTGATGATTTTAAACGTGGTTCCATATAACCACGTGTTAAACCTCCTATTTTTTCCTTATATTTCTCAGTTATTAGTATTATAAGGTAGGTCGAAAAACGTGTGTGAGTTCAAAATACAGTAAACTATCATAATTCCAAATTTCAGCAATTTCTGTCATTATTTTATTTTATTCTGATGGGCAACGTCCTTAAAACAAGCATCATCAAAATTTTTCACATTAATACATGCATGTTTTGATTCTATTACTTTTGGAAGAGAAATGTATGAGCCACTATGTAGTGGATTATATTTGTTTATAGACTGAAAAAATTCTAGGACTCATGCTGCCTTTGTTAGGTCAAAAATGAAGGAGCGCTGCTAGCTTCGTATGCCGGGGCAAAATTTGCCCTCATCAAAGCGAAAACACGGCTTAGTTAGAAGCAGCTGTTATCTTTTGCGATAAGAGCGCCTCTGTAGTTAGAAAAAAGCACATATTTGCGGTAAACACTGAGGAGGGGTGATGCTCTCTTTCGTCTTAGGGCAAATTTTGCCAAGTGACAAGACTTACTGCTGTCTTGTTTTTCATTAGTGATGTTCTATTCACAAGAGAGCAGCAGAATGCTAAAATTTTTTTCAGTGTATGAACACACAAATTATTAATAGCACGTAATGACCATCCTGATTCTTTTTGTTGGAATTCTTCAATATCTCTTTGTACAGGTTCTTGTACATTATTAAAAACCATTCTTTCAAATCTGTTGTCTTTAGAATTGTCTTGGTTTTCGTATTAAAATATTTCATTTCACTGGTCTCAAAATCAGCTTTTATAATAACATATTCGATACCCAGCACTGTGATGCCAGAGATAAGACGAAGCTCCATAGAAACTGTAATGTATGTACTTTCCAGTGTTACGTCATACTGAGATAAGAAGAAACTGCATTTTAGCTAGATAGTTGACCTGTAATGCTTATACTTATAAGAGCACATGCGTGTGACAAAGTGTAATGCTAGTGACATCATACAGAGATAAGACGAAGTTTCGTTTTAGGGACCCAAACAATCTTGTACTTGACCTCCCCTCTACTCCCCACTCTATACATTTCAGTATGTGAGCTACAATTTCTCATCTTCTATGTCTTACTCTAAACTATTATTATTATTATTATAAATTATTCGTACATTTCATTATGGGCAAGTGTAAACTACAATGTTTTTTCCTTATCATCCTATTTTATTTAAACTCTAAAAATATTCTAGATTTAATAGTAAACTTCATTATTATATAACAAAAATTAATTTCTATATGTAGCGAATAGCGTGTAAAAGAGAATTTAGAATTAAAATAGTTGGAAAGATTCTAAGAATTCGAACGCTTATCGTAAAGCAACTGATTTTCTCTCTGTCTCTTTCTTGCCTTCGTAAAGCTACCGACTTTCTCTCTATCTCTTTCTCGCCTTCACAAACAAGTAACTTTCTTTCTATCCCCTTATCATCTTTAGGCTCTTATAGAAGAAACATATGTATAGAGAATATATATATATATATATATATATATATATAATGCATGACCTATGTTATAGTTTTTTCTATCCTTCTTTTACTCGTTTAAAATGAGTTTATACCCAATAATATAAAATAAGACTCTCTTCAATAATCATGTTAAAATTTTTAAAGATTTAACATTTACTCTCATCAGCGGCGGTGGGCGGGCGAGGCGCGGGCCGGGGGAAATTCGCTTATCAACGCGGATCGTGGGAATTCGCTTATCTACGCGGGCGGTGATTCGCCTATCTACGCGGCGCGGGTCGCGGGGATTCGCTTATCAACGCGGATCGTGGGAATTCGCTTATCTACGCGGGCGGTGATTCGCCTATCTACGCGGCGCGGGTCGCGGTGATTCGCTTATCGACGTGGCGCGGATCGCGGTGATTCGCTTATCGACGCTGCGCCGGAGCTCACGCGCAAATAAGCGCTAACATGGCGCGTAGGCGCGGAGTGAATTTCTTATATCGCGCGGCTGGTCATTATTTTTGCACCTGCACAGGTGAGCTGATGGGCGGAGGAGTGGGAGTTTCCAGAAGTCTCTTTGTCTGCCAATCTACAATTTAAATTTTATTAGTCTATCAGTTTCATTAAATTAAATTTTCTTATTTAAACATTTCACTCTGTAAAAACTAATATATTAATCAGTAAACTCATTACAAAATAAAAAAAAAAACAAAGTTTTAGGTTATTTAATAAAAATCAATTCTCCACTATTAAAATTTTTTTTTCTGATTTTTTTGTGCTTTTTTCAGAATTATGTTAAAATTAATTGTACTTATAAAAACTTATTTCACGTGCATTTAAGAATTGATTAGTTGCGATCAATAACACAGTCAATAACAGCTGTAATAAGCAGAATAAAAGTCACAACCTACTGACCTATATATTTAAGAGGAGGTCACGTATTTCTGTCCTTTTCTAATCAAAGAAATGATTTTTTTACAAAAACTAATAACTTTATCAAAAAATGAAGAGTAAGCCGCATCTTGTATCAAAAAAAGCAATATTTTCTTTGATAAGAAAAAATTAATTTTATTGCTTCGTTTTCAAGAAAACTTTGAAAAACTTAAATCATAAAGGTTAGGGTGGACAATTTGGTTTTTCAAGGTTTTCTTGAGAACGAAGCAATGAAATTAATTTTTTCTTATTAAAGAAAATATTGCTTTTTTTGATACAAGATGCGGCTTACTCTTCATTTTTTGATAAAGTTATTAGTTTTAGTAAAAAAATCATTTCTTTAATCAGAAAAGGACAGAGATACGCGACCTCCTCTTAAACTTATAAGTAGAATTAGTTTCGATAAAACTCTATACTTATACTTTATGGCTGAAGGATATACGGTAGCACAAGAGAGAGAAAGAGAGAAAGAGAGAGACACTTATTCAAATTTTATTTCAAATCATGCATAATGGAACATGTAAAATAATAAAAAATAATTATTTTAGCAGTAAAAAATATATAAGCATCTTTTTCTTTATTTTTCTCATGAAGCCATTAAAATTTTTTAATTTCATCACATATTCTTTAGTCACGAATCATAAGAATAGAGTTTCTCTATAATCACTCGCTTGAATCAATCGAGCGATCGATCGCTAATATAATCGACTCTAATCTCTATGTTCTGTAGTGCGACTCTATATGTATTATGTATGCATTTAATGAAATATAATAGTAAACAAATTAATGTTCATCGTAAGTGATTACTTTTAGATTAAAACTTTAAAAAGAAGAATGAATATTTTTGTTGCTATGTGAATAAAGGAATCATTAATTTTCCTGCATAGTTTTACTTCCAGTTTTAGATAAGTGTTACAATTTTATAAATAATATTGTTATACAGCTTATAAAATGTATAAATACTTTGTGGAGCTTTTTTATTACAGGTGGTCAACATTGTAATAAATTGAAAATTTAGTGAGTGAAATCAATTTTTTAACTATTAAAATGGATTCTGTACATCTCAAAAATTTTTAAATGACTTTTTTATTGTAATTTTAAAAATGTAAGAATCGCACAAATTAAAAGATCCTTCTAACACAAGAGCATAAGGAAGTAAGATCATATAATAAAAATTACCAGATACAAAATATAATTTTCAATACATCTTTGTAATTTATATAATAAGTAACAAAATTTTTTCATCTTTTAATATTTGTAATTACACAAAACACTCTCTTAAAATAAACAATATTATAACTGTAGATTATTACGTGACTAAAGTTTGATTCGAATCAGATACAAATTTTTTTTAATTCGTTAAAATTTATAAAAAAGCTAAAAAAGCACATCTTTGTACAAAATAAATACCGCTGACACTTAATTAAGGTATAAAAGTGTATTTAAATACAAAATTATTTTTTCTTTTCCTGATATAAGTTTTCTATCTCATTAATTTTTATAAAATTTAAAATATAATCTTGAGTTTTTTGTATCTGATTTATTTCAGCTTGATTCAATTCGGAGAACATCCGAAAATTAAAAAAAAAAACATTACTCTAAATAAGGTACTATTTTTTTATTGTTCTGCCATTTTTCCTACCCTGAAAAATATTACGGCATTTAAAAATTTAGGTAAAATAACATACCTTTGATTTTTTTCAACCCGATCCAACTCGAAGAACGTTGTTAAAACTAAGAAATGCAGACCCCTAAATAAGGTATTATTTTTTAATGGTTCTGTCATGCTTTCTACCCTAGAAAATATTGCGGTATTTAAAAATTTAGGTGAAATAGCATACTCCCAATTTTTTTCAACCCGATGCAACTCGAAGAACATTGTTAAAACTAAGAAGTACAGGACCCTAAATAAGGTATTATTAATTAATTGTTCTGTCTTGCTTCCTACCTTAGAAAACATAATATTTAAAAAATTAAGGTGAAATTACATAGTTTTATTACTTTTTGACCCGAAGAAGATTCTTAAAACTAAGAAATGCAAACCCTTGAGTAAGGTACAATTTTTTAATGGTTCTGTCATGCTGTCTGCCATAGAAAATATTGCGGCATTTTAAAATTTAGGTTAAATAACATAATTCTTATTTTTTTTCCAACAAGATCCAACTCGAAGAAAATTGGAGGATGACTTAAATAAGGTTCGTGTTCCCATAATTGTTGTAACATCTAAAAACTCGTATATTCAACTCATTCGAAAAATCAAAGGTTTGCATTTCTTAGTTTTAAGAATCTTCTTCGGGTCAAAAAGTAATAAAACTATGTAATTTCACCTTAATTTTTTAAATATTATGTTTTCTAAGGTAGGAAGTATGACAGAACAGTTAATTAATAATACCTTATTTAGGATCCTGTACTTCTTAGTTTTAACAATGTTCTTCGAGTTGCATCGGGTTGAAAAAAATTGGGAGTATGCTATTTCACCTAAATTTTTAAATACCGCAATATTTTCTAGGGTAGAAAGCATGACAGAACCATTAAAAAATAATACCTTATTTAGGGGTCTGCATTTCTTAGTTTTAACAACGTTCTTCGAATTGGATCGGGTTGAAAAAAATCAAAGGTATGTTATTTTACCTAAATTTTTAAATGCCGTAATATTTTTCAGGGTAGGAAAAATGGCAGAACAATAAAAAAATAGTACCTTATTTAGAGTAATGTTTTTTTTTAATTTTCGGATGTTCTCCGAGTTGAATCAAGCTGAAATAAATCAGATACATAAAACTTAAGATTATATTTTAAATTTTATAAAAATTAATGAGATAGAAAACTTATATCAGGAAAAGAAAAAATAATTTTGTATTTAAATACACTTTTATACCTTAATTAAGTGTCAGCGGTATTTATTTTGTACAAAGATGTTCTTTTTTAGCTTTTTTATAAATTTTAACGAATTAAAAAAAATTCGTATCTGATTCGAATCAAACTTTAGTCGCGTAGATTATTTATAATAATTTATTATATACAAATTAAACATATTTCTCGCATTTGGCAGGATGATATTCTTCATAGAAACATTTAAAGCAAATATACTTCCTGCATCATGAGCAATTCACAAAACCAACTCGATCTTTGCATGTACCCTACTGAAACAAATCACATGGGATCCCTTATGGGATTTCATATGTGATCCTTTATGGGCTTCCATATGGGGTTTTAGCGCGGGATCCTATATGGGATCCCATAAGAGGTCCGCGAACTCAATTCTAAATATATGGGACCACATATGGGATACCATATGGGGTCCCATAAGAGGTCCACAAACTAAATTCTAAATATCATATGGGACCACATATGGGATCCCATATGGGGTTCCATAAGAAGTCCACAAACTCACACTGAGAGAAAAGTGGAGTCCTACGAACTTGCCACAGGAATTGGAATGACGGTATAAAAGGAGTAAGTGGGATCGGAGTTATCACAACTAAACAAGCGGAGTAACAGCTACTCCGCTCGCGGAGTCAATATACCGCCTCATAGGCCAAGTGTATATAAAGGTTACGTTAAGCAAGAATAATGCTGTTAATGATTTTTTTTCAAGTTTCATTATTTTTTGAGATTAGGCTAAAGACAATTGTAGAATATATTATTGAAGATAAATATTTATTTATAAATATATTCATTCAAAGAATTTTAGTTAAGGATGAATTTTTCGATTACGTTACAGTATGATATCATAAGATGGAAGTGTATTATTCAAAGTAAAATTATTAATAATACGACTTATGTTACTTCTGAGAAGCTCACAGAATAACCCCCCAGGGACCGTATTCTATAACTATCTCACGAGTGAGATAGATCTAAAGAAGCTTTCTGATTGGTTGATGCAGCTTATATCACTTGTGAGATGCTTACAGAATAACCCTACAGTAAACCATATTAGCGATATCGATCGCTCGATTGATTCAAGAGCAAGGATGGTGAAATTAATAAATTTTAATGGCTTCATGAGAAAAATAAAGAAAAAGATGCTTATATACTTTTTACTGCTAAAATAATTATTTTTTATTATTTTACATGTTCCATTATGCATGATTTAAAATAAAATTTGAATAAGTGTCTCTCTCTCTCTCTCTCTCTCTCGATGGAGAGCGAGAGCGATGGAGAGTTACGGATTCAATCCGTAACTCTCCATCGCTTCATACTTTCAAATCATCCGCATTGGCATACTACCTTTCCTTAGAGGATGGACCTCTGCCATTACGCTAATTTTAAAATCATGTTTATATTAATTTTGTTAAATGTATTTAAAATTTATTACTGTTTTAAATTTTTTTATTTTTGCTCATTATTATTTATAAATTTATAATCTAATGTATATACTATATTATGTAAATTGTACAACATACTGTACATAAAATAAACAAAAATATCTATCTACCTATCTCTCTCTTGTGCTACCGTATATCCTTCAGCCATGAAGTATAAGTGTAGAGTTTTATCGAAACTAATTCTATTTATGAGTTTAAATATATAGGTCAATAGGTTGTGACTTTTATTCTGCTCATTACAGCTGTTTTTGATTGTGTTATTGATCGCAATTGATCAATTCTTAAATGCACGTGAAATAAGTTTTTATAAGTACAAATAATTTTAACATAATTCTGAAAAAAGCACAAAAAAATAAGAAAAAAAAATTTTAATAGTGAAGAATTGATTTTTATTAAATAACCTAAAACTTTGTTTTTTTTTTGTATTTTGTAATGAGTTTACTAATTAATATATTAGTTTTTACAGGGTGAAATGTTTAAATAAGAAAATTTAATTTAATGAAACTGATGGACTAATAAAATTTAAATTGCAGATTGGAATATTAACGCATATAATTTTGAATAATCTATCAAGACACAAGTTATTAATTAGATAAGTGGCTATATACTATGTTATTTTCATAATTATATTTTGTACTTAAAAAAGTTCTGATTTTTTGTTATTTATTTAAAAGGTTCAGATATCTACACCTACAATTAATACCATGAAGTATAGAAACGACGAACAAATTATTTCATCTTTTTCATTAAAAGTAAGTATTTAAAATCATTTAATAGTATAAGTATTTGAATTTACATAATTAACAGATAGTTTTCAATTAAATTATATAATATTTTACTACAGATTCAAATTCCAAGTGTCAGACAAATCTATCGGATACTCTTAAAATATCAAAATCAAGGTTTTTAATGATAAAATTTGATTTTAATGATAAAATTGATGTTGTGGTAGTTCTTGAAAAAGGCCTATTAGCAAAAAAGAAAAAACACGGGTATTTTTATTTAGTTTTTAGAAAATATCCTGAAAATTTCATCAAGATTGGTGTTCCGAAGGTCAAATACTCTCCTTGTTAGTGCATTAACCTAATAATACTAATTTTGTATCTGCTAATAATAATAATAATAATAGAAAGGGAGAGAGAGAGAAAGAGAGTAAGAGAGAAAAAAAGAGAGAGAGAGAGAGAGAGAGAGAGAGAGAGTAAGAGAGAAAGAGAGAGAGAGTAAGAGTGAAAGAGGGAGCGAGAAAGAGAGAGGTTGAAGATAGTAAGAGAAAGAAAGGGAATATGGATAATAAATGTATAGATGTGTCTTCTAATAATAACTTGCGTATGTTTATTCCACTGTAAACCATATTCGAGCAAAAGTCCATACCAAGACATGCTTACTGTGTGAAGGTACCGTATACGTTTTAGTACACTGTTCGGTAATTAGTATCTCTATACGTCTCATTAAGAAGTATAGGTACACTCTATCACGATGATCCGGAGTAAGTTTAAATAAAATTTCCATGCGACTTCGAAATTCCCTTTGAGAATCATTTACAGGCCCATTACGAACATTTAAGCATAATTTTTAAAATCGGTGTTGATGGAAGATTTGGTGAAAAATAGGTAAGAATGAAAAAAAAATTATTTAAAACCAAACTATTTTATTTGTGATGCATTTATTGCATCTCCATAACAAATCTATTCGAGAGAAAGATTTGAACCGATTTGCACTCGCAAAATCGATTATTAATTTAAATAGTTATAACTAATCATTTTTTTTTTATTTGTTTTGTTTTGAGGAACACGCGAGTTGAGAAAGCAGACGACTTACCGGTAGAAAGAGACAGAGGTACAGGGCAACCTAACATACAAAATGAAACACGTAGTGATGGAAAAAGCCACACTCACCATCGATTTTTCACGAGGCACTAGGAGTTAAGCCACGAAGAAGGCTGTAACTCTTCAACACTGGTGCACAGAATATATTTAAAGAATAAAACACTTTATTGAGGAGTATGAGTTGTCAGTGTTCGTGTATGTCGTCATCTTCAATGACATACACGCCATGGCACTGACTGCTAGACACTTACACACACACACACACACACACACACACACACACACACACACACACACACACACACACACACACACACACACACACACACACACACACACACACACACACACACACACACACACACACCCACCCGGAGTATAGACACACACCACACACCCATACTCGAGGTATATGATGATGAGCGAAACCAGGAAACTATGCGGAACGTTAGAAACACGTGTTCGAGAGTAAAGAGGAAGCGTCGGTAAAGATGAAAGTGACCGATTCACGATGGAAATTCACGATCAATGACGGAATCGATAGAATGAGGCAACGGTAGAAAGAAAGAGAAGAGAAATCGAGTCGCGAGTAAGAATTGTGAAAGATCACAGAAAAAGGGAAGTTAGCTATAGTTTATGTATTAGGCTCATATATGAGCATATCTCCACAATTTTTAATCGTTTTGTAATATTTTTTAAAAGTAATTTTACAGCTGTTAGTGGGTTATTGAATGATACACACTATTTTAACTAGGTTCACACCATTTGTACAATCTAGTCACTCTATTTTTTATTCATTTAGTAAATGTGACACTAACGGTACAATAGATATTTCTATAATACGTAAATTTTTACATCAATAAAATTTCCGAGATTCTATTCATGTAAAAATTTACGTTTTATAGAAATATCTAATGTACCGTTGGTGGCACATTCACTAAATACATAAAAAATAGAATCACCGGATTATACAAAAGATGTGAACCTAGTTTGAGTAGTGTGCATCATTCGTTACCTATGAACAGCTGTAAAATGACCGTCCACTAAGTAGGTTAAAAGTTGTGGAGATATGCTCATATACGTTATTATATAGACACGCACACACACACACACATATATATATATATGGAACTATGTAGAAATTGAGTATGATATATGGAAATACGTAGAATCGAGAGCGAGAGTGATGGAAGATAGAAGAATCGAGTGCTAGAGAAAGATAGTAACGGAATTAGAATAGATAATAATCAAAAACGAATATATAGAGTATTCTAAATAGGAATTTATATGGAGCGTGCGAAAAATAGAGGGCGCTAACATCAAAGAAGCCGCCAAAATGGAAGATGTTGATTGGTTATAAGTCAGCATTCTTAGTAATTGACAAATACCAATTATGGAAAGGATTAATAACCAATCAACAGTTATTATAGTCCTGACGTAATTGATTAAGAAGGGATGAGGAGAAAGGAGCTCGAGAAAAAACGCTCCATCGACACTTCTCTATTGGATCTGGATAGCTTCACTTGGTTGATTTTTCTATTGCTGGTTATACTGGTTGAGTTCATTTTGAGTTTATACTCCATTTTGTTGGGATTTTATTTCATTCGAGAAGAGATACTACGCTGCCACATTTTTTCAAATAAATACGAGAGATATTATTTATTATTTTCGAGAAAACAGAGGAGATTTCTTGCTGGAGATTTCTTATGTTTGGAGGGTAACACTTATTGCTATTAAGGTGAGTCCTCCATCTTACTTCTTTAACAAATGAAAATTCAGAGTCAGTGGGCGTCGCCGGTTTACTCGTCATAATTAGCGTCGGTTTCGCCGCCATTGTTAATCTTAATATTAAAGTCACGCATTTGGTCTGATTTTTATTAATTATAATTTATAGAAAAGTTTTATTGAGTCGAGTCAGAATTTTCTTTACACACAGTTTTTTCACACTCCACATAATTTCGAGAAATCGTCTGGTGATTAAGTTGTTAAATTTACTTGAATAAATTGAGAGTGAAAATTACTTCTCTTGTAGCTTACTTAACAATGTTACTGTGTTTTATTAACATCATGTTGTTCTAAATATATAAATTATTTATTGCTGGTTTGTATTGGTGGTTTCGTCATTGTTCCTTGCGAAAATACGATTAGAATCCATCCTAGAGAGTTAATTGCTAAGATACATATAGTTTATATTCAGAGTAAAACATAAAGAAAATAATAATTGAATTGATAGTGATTCAGAGATTATATTATAGAGTTGAGAATATAGTAACTGTGGGAGAGGGAACAAATTCCCACATTACACATTTTATTTATAAAGAAATGCTTAAAAGTGATTGGAACGTAGGTATGATAGTAAAAATATAACAGAACTAAGGAATATCTACCTTAAGGAGGCATAATCTGGAGCTATTGGGCTCGTATATTAAAAATAATGTTGAAAAATAGTTCTATAGACACTTACGTATAGAAACATAGTATTCAAAGAATGTAATTACATCGATGCCATCTTTTAATATACTCTTAAATTTATTAGAGTTCAAATCATATGTCAGTTTTCTAGCAATTCAGTAGTTATTTTAAACTTGCACAAATAATAAGGAGAGGTCCCCATCACGAGGTAACAGATTTGGCTGATACTGGAGGTTACGATTCTTTAATAAAAAAAAATGAACCCACATTCGTTCTTTTTGTCTAGTAATCCTGCAGACAACGACAAAGCCATTTTTTGAAAATATAGTAAGAAGAAGCGCCTATAAGAACTTGATTAATCAAGAAACTGAAACTCTCACAGAAAAATATAAAAAAGATAAAAGAGAGTATGAGTTTAATAAGCTTTATTGCATCAGAAAGTCTTACCAACTTCAAAAGTTATATGTGATAAAAATATGCTAATTAACTAGTGTGGAAAATTTATCAGTGTTACATACTAAAAATATTAAGAGAATATGTATCAATATTCAATTTAGCATAACTTCTGAACCGCAAAAACTCTTTTAACACAATAATTTTTTTTTTGTTTAAATTGTACTTTTATTGATAAAATAATACAGTATGACATGTATAGTGCAAATTCATGTGTGTTACTTCACACACTGATAGTGAGTACTTTTACACGTTTTAGTGTGTAAATTCTATTATGTGTGTAAAAAAACGCACTTATGTGCGAAAAAGTATCAGTATACACATTTTATGTGTAATTTTACACACATGATCAGTTTAGTGTGAAAATTTACACACATAAATGCGTAAATCTACACATCTATGTGTTTAAAATTTATATTTGTACATTAATACATTTACTGTGATTCATTTTTATTTTACATTAGTAAAGTTGATAAATTTTCAGGTAATTATAGTACAACATTAATAATTTTTAATTAAAGTTTTACTAAAAATATATATTTTAATATTAAATTGTATTTGAACTACAATATTCATTATTTCAAATTTTATATAGTCTTTTATTTTAATTGCATTAAGTAATTGATGATAATATTTTATTATTTAATAAGAAGTTTGATTAAAATTTTTCATATGAAAAAAAAAAATTTTTATTTAATCGAATGCATCTATTAAATTAATAATATAAAATTCAATAATCAGTATTAACCTTATCAAATAAATTATTTAATAATAAATTTTTCATATACGTTTATTTTTTTATAAAAAAATAATTGTTGGTTTGATGAAAAATTAAATTTTTAATAAACAAGGAATTAGATATTCTTTTAATAAAAAATTATTTTAATCATACAAGAAAAATTATTCTAATGATCTTTATTTTTTTTTCATTAGTATTAATTACTCATGATTATTATTATTTATTTCATTTAAATTTAAGAGTGTTAAAAAATAATGAAATTTTTATATTAATAAACCGTAAATATAAGAAATTATCATGATTGATAGCAAGCGTTCCGTAGCGTAATAGGTAGCGTCGATGCCTCGCATCCCGTAGGTCGTGAGTTCGCGCCCGAGTCAGGTCGAAAATTTTTTAAAGGCGATATAATTTTAATAGGTTAATTCTTAAAATAATTGCACATTAAAATTAATAAATTCCAACACAAATAATTGAAACGCCCATAAAAATAATTTTTAATTTTTAATGTATTTCAATCTATTACACGTTTTATACGTTTGAATTTACGCGTTTACGTGTGTTAAGGTGATGTAATAAAGTATATGATTTAAACATAGTTACCGACATTACAGTTTCCCAAACTTGTAATCTTTATTCAAAAATTATCCAAAATATTTCTATATTATGTTTTTTATATTAGTTAAAAGAATGATCATCAGGTCTGTCTTCTCACATTCTATTTTATTTAATAGACAGAGATATTTTTGCAGATCGCAATGGAGAAAAAAATTCTTATTGTGCTGTTTAATTGCTTTTAAATTTTTTCACAAAAGCAGAAATTCACGTATTTTTGACCCGATTTAATCATAAATTACGTACCAAAATCATGTAATTTTCAATGAATTACGTATTCTTGTTTCGTAAATCATTATTTTCAACATATGGAAATCACGTATTTAATATCAAATTACGTAATGAAATTACGTATTTAATATTAAATTACGTAACCAAAAAGTAAAAATTTAGTACATAACGAAATACGTGATTCTGTTACGTAAACGTCTTTCGATTGGTAAAGGTTCGTATTTAAGGATTTTGTACGGGTCATTGTGGATAATGGGATATTTAGTGACTATTACGAGTCTGTCTGTTTTAATGTATGATGTAAACGTCATAACTTGTAATATTGAAAAATAGTTTTTCATTATCGGTATTATTAACATATCATCGTATTGCTGCTTTTTATATAAACTTTGTAGACCATTTATTAAAATTTCAGGTTTTAATAATGCAGGTGATAATATTCCATTTCTTGCTATATTTATAAAATTGAATAGGTCTGTTATATAGACCTCGTTACTCCTCTAGCGATGCATCAATTTCTTGCAAACTAAGTAATACAATTTGATTGCCTTGATAATTGTTAAGCATTGTTGATATTCCAAGACTCCAGTTTATAATTTATCTTCAATTTCTTTAAATATATAGAATTTTTTTGTGAATGAATCAAAGGTCTCTTTCATATACAATGTTTGATTTTTAATTGCTACTATCGAGTCTTCTGTATGTTTATATAGCTTGTTTATCTCTTGATTTATATAATCGGCATCATCAGAATTTAAGGTACCAAATAAGAATTTGCTGGCTGTTCCTACAAAGTTGAATAATCCTCTCTTCTTTCTGTTGCGCTTTGAATGTAAAAATAAAGATAATCTTGCGAATAGTTCATTTAGACGTTTTTCTTGATGAATAATGAAATTTTTTGCAGTACAGTGAAAATTATTACTTACTTCTTTGATTCTTATTAATCTATTTTGCATGTCTGTTTTATTTTGTATAAGGAATGTAAGATTTATGTAATTAACAATAGTCCAAGTATCTTCGATCACATAAGCAGTTTCGTAATTTTTCTGTAATACTGGTATATTAGCTGGTGTAATTTCTATGTCTGCTTTGCAGTAGTGAAATGTATCAATCAACATGACTGTTAACGGTAGGCCGGAGTAGAACCTGATACCGACCGAGTAACAATTGAGTTGTTTGTTATTTACTCAAGTTTTAATCGGTGTATCTTTAAATTAAAGGTCGAGCGCAATAGATATTATTATTATGAACATCTATGCACAAGAAAAAAAATATCTACCGGTTTGTTTTTGAGAAAAGTTAGTAACGCCAAAGTAAAAGTTTATGTTTATAATATTTTCGCGTTACTTACTTTTCTCAAAAACAAACCGATAGATATTTTTTTTCTTGTGCATAGATGTTCATAATAATAATATCTATTGCGCTCGACCTTTAATTTGAAGATACACCGATTAAAACTTGAGTAAATAACAAAAATGCCAATTAGACAAGGACAGCGAATCCGGCCTGCTCTTAATATGATTATCGCCTTCATCTGTAACAAAGAAGGAATTCGAGATAAGCGTGATCTTATTAAAATGTCACCTGAGAATTTTTAGTTTTAAATAAAAGCTGGACGGTATGACATTCATTATTGACTGTGAGGATTGTTGCTGGCCCTATAAATCTACGTGATGTTCTAAAATTGACCCTATCCTCTGGTTATGGGTTGATTCTTGAAGTTTGTCTGTTATCTAGTGTTTTGATTCATTCCCTTTTATCTTTGTATATTTTCTCTTGCTTCTTTTGCTTTTTTGGATTTTCTTCTAGTCGTTTATTTAGTGAATTTGACTTGTCATGGTTCCGATTTTCTTTAGGTAAGGTTTGTCCAAAGAATAATTCATAAGGTATATATTTTGTGGTAGGGTGTATTATTCTATTATAAGCAGTAATGATTGGGTAAAAGCTTTTATTGTTCGAGACTGCTCCAATTATTTTTTTATTTAAGGTCCCTATAAGCCTTTCTAATATACCGTTTGATTGTAGATGTATTGGAGTTGTTGGTATATATTCTATTTTATGTTTTTCTAATAAATTTTGAAATACCCTTGATGTAAACGTAGCTGCATTGTCACTTATTATTTTCTTTGGTATTCCCCATTCACTCATTAAATCTTCCATAAATTGCGTAGTTTGATCTAGATTTTTTAATTAAGGGGATGTAAAACGGACACTATACCTGTACTCATGAATTTGGCCTATCTTTTTATTTTATTGCAAAACTTGAGGAAAAAAATGCTTTAGCTTGTAGTATTTACCACGAAAATTATTCAGTTAAATTTTCAAATGAATTCATTCATTAGTTATTGAGAATTTTGGATTCCAATAATGATTATTATAATTTTTCGATTTTTTACCAGAATCGAAATATCTTAAAAACTAATGAATAAATTTATTTGAAAATTTAACTAAATAATCATTATGATATATACTACAAGCTAATGCATTTATCTTCTGAAAATTCAACAATAAAATGGAAAGACAGTTAATAATTATGAGTACAGGTGTAGTGTCCACTTTACATCTTCTTAATAAACTTAAGCATATCGTGAAAGCGCTTCTATAATAAAAAGTAATTTTATTTTCTTTTATTCAGCATGATCTATATATCATAATTCGTTGGTTTCTTTTGGTGCGTTTATGATAGTGCCTGGAGCCTTAAATCTGCTATTAAAATTTCTTTCCGCACAATATTCGCAGGTATCGATCCAATTTCTAACCTCTTTTGCTTTTGTTTCCCAACAATATTAACGCAGCTGGAACATAGTTTTATTATAAGCCCAATGAGCTTCGCTATGGGCTCTAGCTATTAATGTTTTCCTAGTCTTTTCACAATACACATGAGTCTGTGCTAGACTCTTGATTCCGATTCTTCTTGGAAAACGAGCAGGTTTTGATAATAAATCTTGAGCCGAAGCGTCGTCATAATTTCTTAATTCTATAATTTCTCCTTTATAATTCGGCTAATGACTACATAAATAATTCATTGGTCATCGTATTAATTCTTCATTTGGAGTTAGTATAATGTCTCCTTAACATGCTTGTTTTATTTCTATCTTTCCATATTTAGGTTCCTTTTCTGTCCGAAAGTATACAAGTGTTATCTTCTTTATACCTCTTTTGACTGCTATAGTTTTGAAATGGTCTGTAGCATTGAAGAATTTCTTTCTGTTAAAACCTCTGAGCTCCAATATTTGTCCCTCTGTGTATTTAGACAGTATTTCTTTTAAAACTTGTTTTATGTCTTGATTATCAGTATTTGTATATATTATATCACCTTTTATAGCATTAACATACTTTATTCTCTTTTTCCTTTTTTGCAACAAATGCTCGGCTAAGGGCATTGGCATTAGTATTCAATTTGCCCTTTCTATGTTCCACTATATGTTGGAAGTCAGTGATTTTTAACAAAAGTTTAAAAATTCTAGATACAATTTCTGGTGGTTTTGATTTTATGAGACCTGCTAACGGTGCATGATCTGTTATTAAAATAAAAGATTTTCCATATAAAAAATGTCTAAAATGTCGCATTGCCTATACTGCTGCTAATGATTCCTTTTCAGTGGTTGAATAATTCTTTTCGGCTTGATTGAGTGTTCTTGAAGCATAGGCGCATGGTGAATCTTTTCCTTTTTTGTAAATACCTTGACTGAGAATTGTACCGAGTCCTTCGTTACTTGCATCTGTTGTTAGTATGAACATCTCTTCCAAATTAGGATATTTTAATATAGGCGATTATGTTAATTTCTCCTTTAATATTTCAAAAGCCTTTTTGCATTTATCATCAAAGTTAAAAGTGACATTTTTATTCATTAATTTGTTAAGAGGTGCTGTGATTTTACCATAGTTTTTAATGAATTTTCTATAATATTCACATAATCCTAAAAATTGTCTAATTACCTTTTGATTGGAAGGTTGTTTATAATTTCTTATACATTCTAATTTATTTGGGTTAGGATATACTCCTTTCTCTGTGATGAGATGTCCTAAATATTCTAGTTCTGGTTTTACATACTCGCATTTATCAGGTTGCAATTTCAAGCCTGCAATTCTAAATCTATTCTATTTTCAATTTATATAGTTCGTCGGTAGTATCGTAAAAATTATTAGATACGTCAGAGAGGGATGCAGGTGATCGTGCGGTATTTTCCGATATTATGCTATCGTTGTCGTCTTTACGATAATCACAATACATACGCGGTTGATGTTCCTATGTATCAACCTCTCAAGCATGGGGGACATGCACACACCTTGCTATTAAGTTCCAGCTTGAGACGTTGTATGTCTTATAAATAACTTATAAATAAAATATTACAGAAAGTTTGACACGCCTTTATTTTTCGGCTTGTCCCGCTGTGTGCTTAAAATTATTGTACGACTTACTTGAAGGTTTTAAGAGATGATGTTTTTGAAGATCTGGTTGGCTGCGTCTCCCTTAACTGCTGGCGGTGCAGAAGTCCTCTTTTATTGTAGAGATAATCCTTTCTTTATCCCTGGGGATGCAGACATAGCTTGATGAACCCTTCAACTACTGGTAGTCAACTTCTGAGAGTGTGGGCTATTGTCACCAGATTAAAAATGAGTTTTCTTGACTTTTAAAACTCTCAGTTTCCTCCTGAGAGAAGATATCCTGAGATATCGGAGTTTTGTTTAATCTTCTTTTATCACTTGACTTCTTTTAATTTTTTAAACTTCTCTATTTTCTCCTGAGAGAAAATATTTTAAGAGATCGAAGTTTTGTTTAGTCACTTTTCATCACTTGGCTTCACTATCCTTTTAAGCTGCCACCAATTGATGTTAACCGCTAGAACTAAATTTATTAATTTAAAAAGTTTAATTTATTAAACTTTATTGAATAAATTCGATTTATCATTTTTATAAATTTTCAATTGTTATTGTAACTTATTTTTATAATTTAGGACGTTCGTTCCTTAGGATAGGTATCCAAGAATAAAAGAATATGTATATATATATATATATATATATATATATATATATTATGTTTCAGATATTGAGGGGCAGCTCTAGAATCATGTAATTTATCATATAGAGACTCTCGTAGTATTCCTGTAGTATATCAACTCTTTTTCTAACATTTTCCATGGTTTTGCTAGATACAGCATTATTCATAAGTTTATATAAATTTCTTTCAATCTTGTTTTTGCTTTTATCTCATATTACTATTTAAATCAATGTAATCTTTAAGCCAGGGTCTTTGATTAAATTTCAAGATTCTATGAATTTTAATTAGTTTGAGTCCATTTCTAAGAGCTTGCTTTAAATATTGGTAATGTAAAATATATCTTTTTTTGAATTCCTCTGTAGTCAATAATTTAAATATTTGGAACCTCGAGGCTTCTCATGTTCTGAACAGAATGGTGAATCTTTATGTATATCATGCAGATATCTTGGATATTCTAAGTCTACTTCAAGAATATAACCAAATAGTGAATCATCACCAATGTTGAAATCTACTTTATCAACATCCTCAATCCATTCAAACCACCATAGGGTAATGATTGTATCATAGTCCATCCATATAAATTGATAAGATCGTAGTACATGAGATACTTCATTTCCTCATTTTCATTATAGTTTGTACCCATATACTTATTGTTAACCTGTGCATACCTATTGGAACACTGACTGATGCCAACTCTTATTGCACGCTCAACAAACAACACCTGACCAATGTCGGTTAACAATTCCAACTCTATTTTCGTATATTTAGGCATAGTATCCCATGTAAATCCAGGAGCTATGTAGTAATAAGCCGCATCCAAATCGTACGTACTTGAACAATTGTTTCGAAATTTTTCAAAAAACTTCAGCTAATAATAATACATCTGTTTTCAAAAACAAATCTGAATATTCGCCTAAATTTGATATATTGAATTCTTTCTAAACATTTTTAGCGTGTTTATGTTCTTCATCAGATATGTTACTGTTATTTAAACTACTATGAAATTCATCTTTTGATAGAAGTTTTGATTCATTGAGTTTATCTACAGAATTCAAGTATTCATATGGAAAGATACCTTTTCTTTTAATAGATTAAACTTATCTTCCGTTAAAGGTGATTGTTTAGTAAATTCCAGTTTTAAAATATTCATTTCTGTAAGATATGAAGCTAATTTATCCAAAGATGGCATAAATCGGAAAAAATCGATAAACCTTGAGTTAATCTCACTATTCTTTATATATTTTGTAAGTTGAATAAACCGCTCTTTGTTCAATGATAGCAGTTGCACACGTCCTGGAAAACTATTGGTGACATCTTTAATGAGAAAATTTGAGTCATAACCCGTGAAATTGTGGAATACTACAGGGATACTACGCGAGTCTCTACATGATATGTAAATATATATATATATATATGTGTGTGTGTGTGTGTGTGTCATATGTTAATATATATATATATATATATATATATATATATATATATATATATGTGTGTGTGTTTGTATAATTGGATATAAGTCATATTAATATATATATATATATATATATATATATATATATATATATATATATATATATATTGTGTGTGTGTGTGTGTGTGTGTGTCACATGTTTATATATATATAATTGAATATAAGTTGACATATATATATATATATATATACAGGGTAATTGGATAACATCGGTACATATATATATCGCTGGATTCAGCGCAATGAGCTGATCCCGAAATAAATAATATAAAATTTTTTTTAATTCTACCAATATATTGCCAATATATTCGCAACGTGTTGGTAAAATTTTCTTTAATATCTCCAATATAATAGCAATATATTGGTCAAATTTAAAATACGTTCTTATTATTTATTTCGGGATCAGCTCATTGCGCTGAATCCAATGATATAAATATGTATCGATATTATCCAATCACCATGTATATATATATATATATATATATATATATATATGTGTGTGTGTGTGTGTGTGTGTGTGTGTGTGTGTGTGTGTGTGTCATATGTTTATATATAATTCAATACAAGTAATATTACAATATTATTGTATATAAATTGTATGTACATATATATAAATATATATGTATATATATATATATATATATATATATATATATATATATATACATATGTATTGCATTTGAAATCTTTCTTTTTCTTCCAAGGTTAAAGTATTCATTGGGATTTCATGTTGGTATACAGATTCAATATTCTCAGCAAGTTTTTAAGTTCGCTTATGAACCATGCAGCAGGATTAGGTCCTCTGTAGCTATTGTAGCATGATATGGTCTCGTCATAACTACATTTCAAATAATATCCAACACTCGATACTTCATGTTTTTGAATAATATTTATGTCTTGAACGAGCAAAGGGCTTCAAAGTCTGCGTATACAATAAAAGGAACCTTTTCCTTATTTAAAAAATTTTTTTAAATGTAATATACTGTTTTTTCCTTCTGGTAAATTTACTCTGCACTTATTAATTTTAGAGCAACCTTCATGATGAAATTTTAATTTTTGTTTAGTGTTAAAGTAATGCAAACATTGATTATATATATATATATATTTTTTTTTGCCCATTATGTTTTGATATCTTATTAGAAACTAATCGAGATAAATTCTTTATTTATACATAATGATATATTATCGATACATTTGTATCATAGTTTTGTTGTTGTTCTTCTTCATCTATATAATAATTTCGTATCAATAAAAGATTAATATGTTTATTTTCTTCAGATGATGTTTCTACGTAGAGGTGAAACATTGAATTTACCAGAATGTTTCTTCAATATATATATATATATATATATACATTTATTGATATATTGTTCTTTTTTAAATTTTCCAATTTTCTTAGGTATTACTGGAAATTCCATGTCTGTGAAATCTAATTTATTTTCATATGATTCATATGAAGATACTTCACTAGTATTTGACTCAACTGGATACAATGCTGACAATACTGCTCATTTAAGGACGTTGCTCTGTCATGATTATTTTCAGCAGTAATCTGAATTATCGATATTTAGTTGAAACTTGGCAACATTATGCGTTATTCATTTTTGCTACACAATGTATAAAAATTTGATTATTGGCTATAGATTTTTGTACACTATCTCCGTATTATCCGATTCATGTGTAATGCTTTATGAATTTTTATAAATAAAATGCCACATTTTTTATAATGAAATGAACGCTTACCATATTAAATGATTTCAGAATAATCAAAATACTTTTATTTTTGTTGATATATTATTATATAGGATGTGAAATGATATATAACCTACATTTTTGACATGTCGCCGAATATCGTTCTCTCTCTCTTTTTTTCTATTACAGAACGACGTTGCCAAGTTCATCTCAAATGTATTATTTTGACAATGTTTTATTGAATATTTTAATGAAAAGCCTTATTACATGCGTTAAAACTTTAAGGGTTAAATCATCAAATATTTTTTATTTATTATTAAAAGATTATTTGAATGTGTCATTTCTAAGAGGTTTTATTGATGATTTTAAACGTGGTTCCATATAACCACGTGTTAAACCTCCTATTTTTTCCTTATATTTCTCAGTTATTAGTATTATAAGGTAGGTCGAAAAACGTGTGTGAGTTCAAAATACAGTAAACTATCATAATTCCAAATTTCAGCAATTTCTGTCACTATTTTATTTTATTCTGATGGGCAACGTCCTTAAAACAAGCATCATCAAAATTTTTCACATTAATACATGCATGTTTTGATTCTATTACTTTGGGAAGAGAAATGTATGAGCCACTATGTAGTGGATTATATTTGTTTATAGACTGAAAAAATTCTAGGACTCATGCTGCCTTTGTTAGGTCAAAAATGAAGGAGCGCTGCTAGCTTCGTATGCCGGGGCAAAATTTGCCCTCATCAAAGCGAAAACACGGCTTAGTTAGAAGCAGCTGTTATCTTTTGCGATAAGAGCGCCTCTGTAGTTAGAAAAAAGCACATATTTGCGGTAAACACTGAGGAGGGGTGATGCTCTCTTTCGTCTTAGGGCAAATTTTGCCAAGTGACAAGACTTACTGCTGTCTTGTTTTTCATTAGTGATGTTCTATTCACAAGAGAGCAGCAGAATGCTAAAATTTTTTTCAGTGTATGAACACACAAATTAATAATAGCACGTAATGACCATCCTGATTCTTTTTGTTGGAATTCTTCAATATCTCTTTGTACAGGTTCTTGTACATTATTTAAAACCATTCTTTCAAATCTGTTGTCTTTAGAATTGTCTTGGTTTTCGTATTAAAATATTTCATTTCACTGGTCTCAAAATCAGCTTTTATAATAACATATTCGATACCCAGCACTGTGATGCCAGAGATAAGACGAAGCTGCATAGAAACTGTAATGTATGTACTTTCCAGTGTTAAGTCATACTGAGATAAGAAGAAACTGCATTTTAGCTAGATAGTTGACCTGTAATGCTTATACTTATAAGAGCACATGCGTGTGACAAAGTGTAATGCTAGTGACGTCATTCAGAGATAAGACGAAGTTTCGTTTTAGGGACCCAAACAATCTTGTACTTGACCTCCCCTCCACTCCCCACTCTATACATTTCAGTATGTGAGCTACAATTTCTCATCTTCTATGTCTTACTCTAAACTATTATTATTATTATTATAAATTATTCGTACATTTCATTATGGGCAAGTGTAAACTACAATGTTTTTTCCTTATCATCCTATTTTATTTAAACTCTAAAAATATTCTAGATTTAATAGTAAACTTCATTATTATATAACAAAAATTAATTTCTATATGTAGCGAATAGCGTGTAAAAGAGAATTTAGAATTAAAATAGTTGGAAAGATTCTAAGAATTCGAACGCTTATCGTAAAGCAACTGATTTTCTCTCTGTCTCTTTCTTGCCTTCGTAAAGCTACCGACTTTCTCTCTATCTCTTTCTCGCCTTCACAAACAAGTAACTTTCTTTCTATCCCCTTATCATCTTTAGGCTCTTATAGAAGAAACATATGTATAGAGAATATATATATATATATATATATATATATATATAATGCATGACCTATGTTATAGTTTTTTCTATCCTTCTTTTACTCGTTTAAAATGAGTTTATACCCAATAATATAAAATAAGACTCTCTTCAATAATCATGTTAAAATTTTTAAAGATTTAACATTTACTCTCATCAGCGGCGGCAGGCGGGCGGGGCGCGGGCCGGGGGAAATTCGCTTATCAACGCGGATCGTGGGAATTTGCTTATCTACGCGGGCGGTGATTCGCCTATCTACGCGGCGCGGGTCGCGGTGATTCGCTTATCGACGTGGCGCGGATCGCGGTGATTCGCTTATCGACGCTGCGCCGGAGCTCGCGCGCCAATGAGTGCTAACATGGCGCGCAGGCGCGGAGTGAATTTCTTATATCGCGCGACTGGTCATTATTTTTGTACCTGCACAGGTGAGCTGATGGGCGGAGGAGTGGGGGTTTCCAGAAGTCTCTTTGTCTACCTACTATTGGCATATTAACGCATATAATTTTGAATAATCTATCAAGACACAAGTTATTAATTAGATAAGTGGCTATATACTATGTTATTTTTAGTACTTAAAAAAGTTCTGATTTTTTGTTATTTATTTAAAAGGTTCAGATATCTACATCTACAATCAATACCATGAAGTATAGAAACGACGAACAAATTATTTCATCTTTTTCATTAAAAGTAAGTATTTAAAATCATTCAATAGTATAAGTATTTGAATTTACATAATAAACAGATAGTTTCCAATTAAATTATATAATATTTTATCACAGATTCAAATTCCAAGTGTCAGACAAATCTATCGGATACTCTCAAAATATCAAAATCAAGGTTTTTAATGATAAAATTTGTTTTTAATGATAAAATTGATGTTGTGGTAGTCCTTGAACAAAGGCCCATTAGCAAAAAAGAAAAAACACGGGTATTTTTATTTAGTTTTTAGAAAATATCCGGAAAGTTTCATCAAGATTGGTGTTCCGGAGGTCAAATACTCTCCTTGTAAGACCTATACGCTATCTTACCGAACAAAGCAAAAAATCACTATCTCAGTATTTAAAGCAAACACCCACAATCTTATCATTAAGACATACGACCAGAGGCCATATTCTGTAAGTATAACGCTTTCATTATGCTAACTTTTAACGCTACTCCGCATGTGCAAAAACAAATTTTCGTACTTAACGACTCGTATGACGGTGCGAGTTATTAAATACGAAAATTTGACGCGGCGTTATTCAAGTCATCAAGTATGAAAATTGATTTCTGCGCATGCTCAACAACGTTAAAAGTTAGTATAACGACAGCATTATGCTTACAGAATACGGACCCAGGGGGTTATTCATTAATTTTTTAACGATAAAGATTGAGTTAACGTTTCGAAGTCGAAAAGTGTTAATGACTCCACTCTTTCAAGAAATTGATAAACACATATGAAAAAATGTTTTAATTTAATATTAAATCTTTTAGAACAGACCTTTACAATATAAATAATCTAAATTAAAATAATTTCAAATAATTATAAGATCAAAATTAACATTATTACAAAAAAAAAATTTTTTTTAAGTTTTTGACATATTTATACGCAAATAAATTATAATTTTACTAGTCTTTTTGTAGATTCATATTAGATCTTGTGTTCTCCACACATTCAGCATCAGGGTTTCAAATGGACAGTTGATTCGGACATCCCGTACGGAAATAATTTCTGTGAATAACTGTAAATAATTGTAAATAACTGTTAAAAAATGTTCAAATTGAGACATAAATAATAGGTATTTACAGTTATTTACTATTAACTACTATTATTTACAGTTATTAACAGTTATTTACAATTGAAGGCCCGGATGCAATAAGGGCATTTACGCTCGGAGCACGCAAAACTGAAGTCACTTGGTAGTAAAAATTTCATTTTCTTCAAATAAATTTCAAAAAATTTGACGTTGTAAAACTCATCATGCCGCATCTTTTTTATATTAACAGTTTTTTTATAAAAATTTTATTTTTCAAGAAAAAAATTAAAAACAAGAAAATTTTTTACATTAAATTTCAATACTTTTTTAAAATTAAATCGTTGTAATTCGAGTAAATATTAACCGATTTTGCTGAAATTTGAAATATATTTTCTAAATATCATAGCGAAACTTATGATAATTATAAAAAATGTAAATTCTCAAATTGTTAGTCGCAATTGGTTATTAATTAATACAAATTACAAATTGTGCGTTTATAATGTACTCGAGAAAAAAGTATCGAGGGAACTTTCAAGTACAAGAAACTTGTAGCGAGAAAGTTTTTGGTTTTTGTATAAAGAAGATTTGTGGAAAGTTTCAAATCGATTGATAAATAATTAAAAAAGGTATAACAACATTTACAAGTAGCGCGCATGCGGTCGAGCGCTGCAGTTTTCTTATAAGTTAGATTCTCAGTGAATATTACGTCAACTGAATGACTCTTGGTAATATTATTTGGGAAAAGCAATAATACAAATATAACAATATGATATTTATTAAAAGTAAATAAACATATAAATAAACAAACAAATAAATAAATAAACAAAAGTTTGTAATGTAATTATTTAATAATTAAATAATTACATTGTAGATTTTAGTTTAATACTGATTTTTGGATTGTTTCGAAGGATTTTTTTTTATTTTGTCTATTAAAATCTTTTTTTCTTTCGCATTAGTAATATGAGTTTTCTAAAAACATGAAGTGTAATATTTTTAAACAATATAATGTTGGGATTTATAATTATAAAAGTAAACATATATGCGTGTGTACGTTCACTCTTCTTCTATATAAACATTATTATGAATTTTGTTCGTATATATATATATATATATATATATATATATATATATATATATATATACGATTTAGGCAAGTGCTGTGGTCTTAACATATAGGAATATTTTGCTACCAGTCTTCTTTTGTTTAACGTTTAGACTTGTGAAATTGTACACCATGGGAATAATGGAATCAAAAAACGGTCAAAAAAGAACAAGAAATGATACATCGTTCTTTTCCGACCGTTTTTGATTCCATTATAAGTATAAAATAATTTTCATTCCTCGTAATGAACAATTTTACAAGTCTAATCGTTATACAAAAGAAGACTGGTAGCAAAATATTCCTAAAAGTGAACGTACATACGCATATATATGTTTACTTTTATAAATATAAATCCCAACATTATATTGTTTAAAAATATGACATTTTGTGTTTTTAGAAAACTCATATTACTAATGCGAAAGAAAAAAAGGTTTAATAGACAAAATAAAAAAGAAATCCTTTGAAACAATCCAAAATCAGTATTAAACAAAAATCTGTAATGTAATTATTTAATTATTAAATAATTACATTACAGACTTTTGTTTATTTATTTATTTGTTTGTTTATTTATATGTTTATTTACTTTTAATAAATATCATATTGTTATATTTGTATTATTGCTTTTCCCAAATAATATTACCAAGAGTAATGACTCTTGGTAATACTGAATGCAGTTGACGTAATATTCACTGAGAATCTAACTTATAAGAAAACTGCAGCGCTCGACCGCATGCGCGCTACTTGTAAATGTTGTTATATCTTTTTAATTATTTATCAATCGATTTGAAACTTTCCACAAATCTTCTTTATACAAAAACCAAAAACTTTCTCGCTACAAGTTTCTTGTACTTGAAAGTTCCCTCGATACTTTTTTCTCGAGTACATTATAAACGCACAATTTGTAATTTGTATTAATTAATAAACAATTGCGACTAACAATTTGAGAATTTACATTTTTTATAATTATCATAAGTTTCGCTATGATATTTAGAAAATATATTTCAAATTTCAGCAAAATCAGTTAATATTTACTCGAATTACAACGATTTAATTTTAAAAAAGTATTGAAATTTAATGTAAAAAATTTTCTTGTTTTTAATTTTTTTCTTGAAAAATAAAAATTTTATAAAAAAACTGTTGATATAAAAAAGATGCGGCATGATGAGTTTTACAACGTCAAATTTTTTGAAATTTATTTGAAGAAAATGAAATTTTTACTACCAAGTGACTTCAGTTTTGCGTGCTCCGAGCGTAAATGCCCTTATTGCATCCGGGCCTTCAATTATTTACAGATATTTACAATTATTTACAGTTTTTTTATAGTTATTTACAATTATTTATAATGATTTACAGTTATTTACAGTTATTTATAGTTATTTACATTTTCAAAAATTTCTTGAATTAGTGAATAATTTAATGTTATTAATAATTATTAACAATTATTTATAGTTATTTACAATTATTTACAGTTTTTTACAGTTATTTACAATTATTCACATTTTTTTAAATTCTCGCATATATATAAAAACATTGAATAAATTTTTGAAAATTTTCAAAAATGTAAATAGCTGTAAATAATTGTAATTAACTGTAATTAACTGTAAAAAACTGTAAAAAAATACAAATAATCGTAAATAAATGTGAATAATTGTAAAAAAAAATAAATAAATAACTGTAAATAAATATAAATAACTGTAAATAAATATAAATAACTGTAAATAAGTGTAAATAACAGTAAATAATTGTAAATAACTGTAAATAACTGTTAGTTATGTCTCAATTTCAACATTTTTTAACATTTATTTACAGTTATTTACATTTGTTTACTGTTATTAACACTTATTTACAATTATTTCCATAAATTTATTCCACATGGGATTATGAAAATTTAAGTAATATTTAATAACTTGTTTAATTTTATATGTTAATAATTATATATCCAAAATAATAATTAGAAAAAAATGTCATGATCCATGCATTTAAAATTCCAATACAGAGAAAAAGGAATTTCAACAGTATTTGCCTTAAAACACACAGCATGTAAGGGCCATTACACTCTAAAAAAGAACAGGGAATAGATATAAGAAATACATTACTTCTATATCTATATATATATGAAGAACAGCGAGTTGTTGCTATGAACAACGCGCTTATTTCTCATAAATATATATATATATATATATATATATAGAAGCAATGTATTGATTATATCTGTTCCTGTTCGTTTTCTAGCGTGTAATAGCCCTAACATTCATATTAAAAATAAATCTGTATTCATGTTTCTATTATATATTCTTCTAACTCAACATTATCCAAGCCAACAATTTTATTTTGAAAGACGAAATTTTGAAAACCAATATTTTTAAGTTCTGCAGCAAGCTTAACAATTTAATCGAGAAACTGTAGTTGTTGTTATAGAATATAAAATGCAAATTTAGATTAATATATAATTTGATTGAAAAAGGTTTTTTATTGGTGATAAGATAAGCTTAACTAAAACAATATTCATATTATTTTTTTCTGTTCGCTTTCATTAAAGTACATATAAGTCACTTTAAAACCTGCAGATCCAATTGAATTTTAAATTATATACAATTTATCATTTAAGCATGTATGATTACAAATAATTTTCATGATCACTAATGTAAATAATAATAAAATAATGTTTTCTTTATATATATAGGTACATACATACGCTGACAGAAAAAATATCTCGATCCTCTTGGATATAACTTAAAATCTGTGAAGCAAGAAATTAATTTAAACATTTAGTTACCTACATCTAAGGAATTATTTTTCCATTTGAACCCTAGTGGAAATCGAATCTGTGAATAACTGGGAATAACTGTGAATAACTGGGAATAACTGTTATAAACTGTTCAGTTTGAGACAGGAATAACAGTTATTCCCAGTTATTCCCAGTTATTCACAGTTATTCACAGTTATTCCCAGTTATTTACAGTTTAGTTTAAAAATAATTTGAAAAATATAAATTTGAAAAAATGAAAAAAATATATTTTTTTTTTATTTTTTTTTCTGTTATAAATATATTTGGGAATAACTGTTATTCGTACCTCTGTTTTTTCAAATTATTTTGAAGCTATAAACTGTGAATAACTGGGAATAACTGAGAATAACTGGGAATAACTGGGAATAACTGGAAATAAATGGGAATAACTGTTATTCCTGTCTCAAACTGAACAGTTTATAACAGTTATTCCCAGTTATTCACAGTTGTTCCCAGTTATTTCCAGTTATTTCCAGTTATTCCCAGTTATTCACAGATTTGATTTCCACTAGGGAATGATCACATCAAATCGGAGTAATTCTTTTGCTTCGAGAAATCTTTTCTGTCAATGTATATACATATGTCATGCATAATATAACGTTTAACAGTTTAACGTACAATTTACAACTAAGCTTCAAATTGGTTGTAAAATTTATCGATAAAATCGACTTAGAACTTCAGTTTAGAAGATTTTCGTCGTTACGTCAACATGATCTCTGATAACATTCGCGATATTTGATAATATTTGCTGAAAAATGATTACTGCACTTGCGCGCGTCGGCGTTAAACTTGCCGCTAGACGTTACGATATTACTGAATAAGCCCCCAAATAGCAGGCTTTTGGTTTAAATACTGAGATAGTAGCCTTTTGCCTTATAAACAAAGATAGTGATTTTTCGCTTTAAATACAAAAGTAGTGGCTAAGGCGCGTGACTCGTATTCCCGTTAGCGTGGGATCGATTCCCCGTCTGGTCGCTTTTTCGCTGTCTCTGCCGTGGACTGACACCACGTTAAATAATACGTCAAACTGTGTTGTATTAAATGAATTTCTATGTGTTAAAAAGGGCAGTAATGCACGTAAATATAATAAAAATAAAAAAATACTGAGGTAGCAGTTTTTTGCATAAAATACTGAAATAGTGGCTTCTGTGCAAAATATTGAGATAGCGGATTTTTTCTTTGTTTGGTACGATAGCGTCTTACTGCGTTAATCTAATTCTTTTTCTTCTTCTCTCGCTTACAGCATAAGAACTCTTTGTTACAAAACTTCTGTTATTCTCTTACATCCACCGAAAAACTGAAATAACCCAATATGAAAATATATAAATGTCATAACTTTTAACGATAAAGTTGATTTCAAGTTTGTATTCATTATTAACAATATTAGACATCATCTTTTTATTTTTAAACAACAATAATAATATATAGAAAAATATAATTTATAAAATAATAAAACCTATGAGCTACACAAATCATTAAAAATATTTTTTAAATTCTTACATTTGCTTCATAAATATATTTTTCAAGCATGTTGCCACGTAGTGCAAGTCCACTAACATCCCACAAGTAAAGATTAACATTTTTGTGAATTCCGAGGCTGAGATTTTTAAAAAAAAAGTCAATTCCAGCTGTTGGCGTATACTGTCTTGAAAATTCGTCGTTGCAAAATTTAATAGCGATACTGGTCTACAATGATAATAAGTATTTGTATTTCTAATAAAGTATAAAAAGCTTATTCAAATATTAGGTAGATAATTCATTATAAGAATTTGACAAACTAGTGATAATTACATACATTTGAAAATTTTAATCTCTCACAAAACAAATTTCTGGAAATAATTGTAAATAGCTGTTACCATGTGTAAATAAATATAAATAACGGTAAATAAATGTTAAAAAATGTCAAAAATGAAACATAATAGCTATTTACAGTTATTAACGATTTTTATATTTATTTATAGTTATTTACATTTATTCAAAGTTTCTTACACTTATTCAGTTATGATTATTTATAAATTTTTACGGTCATTGAAAGTTATTAACATTTTCGAAAATTTTTACAGATTTACTCAATTTTTTTCATATATATGGGCGTATACATACAACATTCAACGTTATGAGGGACAATCATTGTACACCGTTTAAATAAAAAATTAGATACATCTTAGGGTGTTTATCATTAGAAAATACTGCCGTCCAAAGTGTAAAAGTGGTTAACTACATTGGAATCCCATTGGAGTTAAGGTTTTCTTACTTTGGACGGCAGAATAGTATATTACTCACCAATGGAGGTAAAGAACTGGCGAGTCCATAGAACATGTAAATTGCCAGCTGAACCTGAGGCGCGGATGGCAAACATGTGCTATAGGGTCACCATTTTACCTTTCATGGTGAGCATGCTATTTTTCGCTATACCCAGGCCGAAAATACCACTTTCATTTTTTGCACCTGGGGCGATAGTAATACTTTCGGCCAGGGTGTATCGAAAAAATTTCTTTTTTTTTGAGAAAGTGTTATGTTCCAGTTCATTGAAACTGATTTTGCATGTTATAAGGACAAAACTTTTCGAAAAGTCAGAAAATTAGTGCGAGGACAGAACATTTTTTAAGTTTTCAAGCAGGGTTGCTAATATTTAAATCATTTTCAGCTTTGAATAAATTTTTATTCACACATCCTTTTTGAATTCGTAATTAAAGTTTTATTTAATTAACAATTCCTTTTAAATTGATAATTGAAAATAATTTAATTAAGAAATCAAAATCTAATCGTGAATTGAAAAAGTTTTAATTAAAAATTCAAAAGAATGATTATGAAAGATTATGATTTGTGAATTCGAGGGCTTTAATTAAAAATTCCACAATTCCTTTTTAATTAAACGTACTAAGAAATTTTTATCATATATATATATATATATATATATGTATATAGAAAAACATATGTGGACGCGCACATACATACGCACCTGGGCTCATATATATGCAACATTTCATGTCGACCCACACGCACACATACAGACAAGTTGAGATATATATATATATATATATATATATATATATATATATATATATATATATATACAGTGCCGTCCATAAATTCAGGATCACTCAGAGGAAAAAATTGCTGGAGAAAAATCGCAATAACTCGGTAAATATAGGTCGTATAGAAATTCTAAAAAAAAACGATTTTAAAGTACTCCTCAAGAGCTTTAAAAACGCTGTATTATATTATTTTAAAAGTTTTTTATGGTATTAAAAAAATTACTTAAAAATAAACATTTTTGCCAATTTTTTAAATTTTAGATTCGCTCACACCGTTTTTCGAGTATAAGATAAAAAAATCTGAAAAAATATAATTTAAAGTACTCTAAAAGAGCTTTAATTTGCATTTTTAAAATTTTTTACAATGATTTTTCGTCAAGTTATAAAGCTTTAAAGATAGGCATTTTTGATGTTTTTTCAGAAAATTGGCCATTTTTCTGCAAAAACACCAAAAATGCCCAACTTTAAAACTTCATATCTTGACGGAAAATCATTGTGAAAAATTTTAAAAAATGCAAATTAAAGCTCTTTTAAATACTTTAAATTATATTTTTTTCAGATTTTTTTATCTTATACTCGAAAAACGGTGTGAGCGAATCTAAAATTTAAAAAATTGGCAAAAAATGTTTATTTTTAAGTAATTTTTTTAATACCATAAAAAAACTTTTAAAATAATATAATACAGCGTTTTTAAAGCTCTTGAGGAGTACTTTAAAATCGTTTTTTTTAGAATTTCTATACGACCTATATTTACCGAGTTATTGCGATTTTTCTCCAGCAATTTTTTCCTCTGAGTGATCCCGAATTTATGGACGGCACTGTATATATATATATATATGGATCAAAATAACATCTTTTTATAAAAGTGTGCGCATGTGGATCACCGATTTTGCTGATTTTGAGATATGATTTAGTATTATTAAAGTTAGGAATCTGTGCAAAATTTCAGCTTTCTAAGTGCAAAACTCGCCGAAATATGGCCTTTCAAAGGTCAAAAACTCCGCTTTTTTCGGCTGTTTTTCACTCTTTTTCCAAATTCTGCCAAGACTCGAGTTTTTAACATATTTTAATTCGGCAGGCGGCAATTTCTTCGTTTTTATGTTAATTTTAAATTTTCGTAATTATATTTTTAAAAAATTCTAATCAGGCTTCTGAAAACTCTTAGAATAAAATACTGATTTTTGACATTTTTGACAATTTTTAAACAGCTGTAACTCATTTGAATTTTGATATTTTTAAATTTTTAAATATTTTTCATATTGGAAATAAATTATACATGAAAATATATATTTCAAACTGTCATAACTCCTTATTGGTGACTTTTGCTTACACGAACCAAAATTTATTTTAAAATTCATAAAAAATAGAAGAAAATAAGCCCTCGAAAAGCAATTTCTGAAGTAGCAAACAATAAGTAATTACAATTACCATGTAATACATGTAAGAACCAATAGAAAACTTCAAAATTTAGGTCTGTAAAAAATTATTCCAACTCTCCTCTTCATTTACAACAAGAAATATTCTTATGAATTTCTCTCTAAAACATCAGGATTTTCAGAAAAAAATCATGAAGTAGGGACTTTTCCGAAAATTTTGAAATATTTTCAAATTTCAAGGATCTATAGCTCTTGATCCTCTCATTCTAGATCATTGAAAATTTTTTTACATATTTCGGGTAACAGAAAGAATATATTCTCAGAGTTTCAGCGATTTTTATTTTTTTGCTCTCTCAGTTGGCGTGAAATGTCCCGTATATATATGTTTATATCATGCTTGTGAGTTGACATGAAAAGTCCCATTTACATGAACGCGTGTGTGCATGCATGCAAATTGACATGAAACGTCTCATATATATGAATCTAAGGGTACTGAGATAGGTGTGTACAAGTTGTCATGAAATGTCCCATATATTAAGAAAAACCTGTGCTTGCGAGTACGTGCAAGTTGACATGAAATGTCCCATAAATATATATATTTATATATTATCATATATATGTATATATGGATATATATATAAAAAAAATTGCGGGTGAACGTGAGCAACTTGATATGAAATGGACCATATATATATATATATATGCAGAAACCTGTCCGTAAGGTTGTACATGAGTTGACATGAAGAGTCCCATGTATATAGAAGCGTGTATGCATGATTGCAAATTGACATAAAAGGTCCCATATATATAGAAAAGCCTGTGATTATGCGTACGTACGAGTTGACATGAATTGTCCCATATATATATATATATATAAAATCCTGTGTGTGTGCGTGCGCATTGGCATGAAATGTCCCATGTGTATAAACCTGTATATGCGTGTGTGTGCATGAATGATAATTGACATGAAACGTCCCATATATGTAAACCTGCAGGAACTCGGATAGGTGTGTGAGAGTTGTCATGAAATGTCCCATATATTAAAAAAAACCTGTGCTTGCGAGTACGTGCAAGTTGACATGAAATGTCCCATAAATATATATATTTATATATTATCATATATATGTATATATGTATATATATATATAAAAAATTGCGGGTGAACGTGAGCAACTTGATATGAAATGGACCATATATATATATATGCAGAAACCTGTCCGTAAGGTTGTACATGAGTTGACATGAAGAGTCCCATGTATATAAAAGCGTGTATGCATGATTGCAAATTGACATAAAAGGTCCCATATATATAGAAAAGCCTGTGATTATGCGTACGTACGAGTTGACATGAATTGTCCCATATATATATATATATATATATATATATATATATATATATATATATAAAAATCCTGTGTGTGTGCGTGCGCATTGGCATGAAATGTCCCATGTGTATAAACCTGTATATGCGTGTGTGTGCATGAATAAAAATTGACATGAAACGTCCTATATATGTAAACCTGCAGGAACTCGGATAGGTGTGTGAGAGTTGTCATGAAATGCCCCATATATATAGAAAATTCTGTGATTATGAGTACGTACGAGTTGACATGAAATGTCCCATATATATTTATATATTTATATATATATATATATATATATATATATATATATATATATATATATATATATATATATATATAATCCTGTGTGTGTGCGTGCGTATTGGCATGAAATGTCGCATATATATAAACCTGTATGTGCGTGCGTTGAAATTGACATAAAAAATCTCATGTATATTGACGTGTGTGTGCATGCATGCGAATTGGCATGAAATGTTCCATATACATGAACCTGTGTGTGCGTGCGTTATAATTGACATGAAAAATCCTATGTTTATTAAAATCTGTGTGCATGTATGCGAATCGACATTAAATGTCCTATATATATAAACCTTTGTCTGCTTGCGTTTCAATTGACATGAAAAATTCCTTGAATACTAACATGTGCGTGCATGCATGCAAAACGACATGGAAAGTCCCATATATATATATATATATATATGTGTGTGTGTATACATATATAAATATATATAAACCAAAAAATATTTGGGTCAACGGGTGCAAGTTGACATGAAACGGACCATGTATATATATATATATATATATATGGGTCAAAATAACATCTTTTTATAAAAGTGTGCGCATGTGGATCACTGATTTTGCTGATTTTGAGATATGTTTTAGTATTATTAAAGTTAGGAATCTGTGCAAAATTTCAGCTCTCTAAGTGCAAAACTCGCCGAAATATGGCCTTTCAAAGGTCAAAAACTCCGCTTTTTTCGGCTGTTTTTCACTCTTTTTCAAAATTCTGCCAAGACTCGAGTTTTTAACATATTTTAATTCGGCAGGCGGCAATTTCTTCGTTTTTATGTTAATTTTAAATTTTCGTAATTATATTTTTAAAAAATTCTAATCAGGCTTCTGAAAACTCTTAGAATAAAATACTGATTTTTGACATTTTTGACAATTTTTAAACAGCTGTAACTCATTTGAATTTTGATATTTTTAAATTATCAAAATTTTGTTTTATTGGTCAAAAAGAAAGCTTTAATTTGCATTTTTAAATTTTCAAAAAGGTTTAAAATTGACGGAGATACAAAGGTTTAAAGTTTGCAAAATTTCTAAAATATACGTTTTTTACAAAATTTAGATCATTGTAACTCTGGCCGGACAACTTCAAATTCACTAAATCTTACAAGAAAACTTTCTATAAGTCACGTAAAATGAGGCCAAATAGGCCTGGTCAATGGTATCCTACGATTTTACTATTATTTGAACCTCTCATAATTCAGTATTTTGCTTCACAAGTAAATCAATACACCCAGCTGTTGCGTCTTCTACTCATAAATGCGAAAACCTTAAAAGATTCAACAGGCTATAAATTATGAAATGAGCGATAAAAAACTTGATTTTATGCTTGAGTATAGGTCTCTAGGTCGTTTAGAATAAAAGTTATAACAGTTTGAGAATTTTTTATTTCTCAAGGTATCAAATCCGTGAACGCTTACTCTAGCCGATTTTTAGATTGGTCTTAACTTTCCTATAACTTAATTTCTATGATACTTCAGGACTCTTATTGAAGCTCTAATTAAAAATTATTGCTTGTAATTTCAATATCTTTGATGAAGTATAAATGTAAGTCTGCTAACATCTAAAATAAACAACTTTCTTTTTTCTTATAACATCGTTAAGTCCCTATTGAAAATAATGACGTCTTTTAAAGACGTCTTTTAAAAACGTCTTTATAAGACGTCTTTGGATGTGTCTGGATTTGTAACAAAAAAAGACGTCTTTAAAAGACGTCTTTGAAAGACGTCTTTTAATAACGTCATAAGTCACAAGAGAAAATTCAAAAGTAGTTAAACTACAGGATAATAATTATTTTTTTATTTTTCATTAAAACCTATAAAAATACCTCTATTCATTAGTTGAAATAGAGTGTGAGAAAACTATCATTATTTTAGATCAAACAAAACTGTCAGTTTATATGCTCTGAACGGTCTTATTCTTTTCGTGCGCATTCGCTTACCATAAAGAAATCAATCGCTAAAAAGCGCGGTAGCCCTCTAACGAGCAATCATCAGTACTATTATACAAATTGATATGAATGTATATAATAGTACTAATGATTGCTCGTTAGAGGGCTACCGCGTTTTTTAGCGATTGATTTCTTTATGGTAAGCAAATGCGCACGAAAAGAATAAGACAGTTCAGAGCATATAAACTGACAGTTTCGTTTGATCTAAAATAATGATAGTTTTCTCACACTCTATTTCAACTAATGAATAGAGGTATTTTTGTAGGTTTTAATGAAAAATAAAAAAATAATTATTATCCTGTAGTTTAACTACTTTTGAATTTTCTCTTGTGACTTATGACGTTATTAAAAGACGTCTTTCAAAGACGTCTTTAAAAGACGTCTTCAAAAGACGTCTTTTAAAGACGTCTTTTTTTGTTCCAAATCCAGACACGTCCAAAGACGTCATTATTTTCAATAGGGGTATCAGCTATTACTTTAATTGAGTGTGACATCTTTACCGACGACTATCATATCTGTGTGATTTAATATTTCATATAAAAAAATTGAAGTAACAGCTGATACTCAAGTAATGATACTTAAGTTCCAAGTGATACTCAATACTCAAGTCATGACTATAAATTCGAGCCCTACCCTCACCTTGTGAATTTTCATACCTGTTTATACGATCGTGTACTAAATAAAACTAGAATGAACGTCTATGTTACTTTCGATTGTTGTTTTTTTAAAATAGCAATTATTACTTTTACTCATAGTAAATAAATGGGAAAAAATAAACAAGAAGTTTTTTAAATATGGCTTTAAATTGCTATATTGCAAAACTATTAGTACATGAAACTGAAAAATGTATCAGTGATTCTTATACACAAAATAATACTTTAAAAAATATAGATTCTTTTAGCAAAGATGACTTAAAATATTTGAGTTACCGTGTTCCTGGTTTTAAAATTGATTGCAATGATGTAATTTGCACTCACCATGCTGATAAATATTTAAGACATTATTCAATGAAACAAAAAAAATGTTGCGACCCATTCAACAAACATGTAGTGAATGTGAAAATTCATTTGAATGTATTAAGTCTTCAGGATTGTGAAAGTTTTGAAAAAATTCTAAACATTAGATTAATCCCAGGGCAAAAAATATGTCGTAATTGTTATAGAAAAATAAAGACTGCAATATTAAACTATGGTAAGCAAAATAACTATTGCCGTGATCCCTTTAAAAGACACAGAAATCCAGTGAATAATTTTCTGAAAATAGTAGATGAAAATATATCTGTAAAATTTGCAGTAGCCTGCAGCGATATTGAATTGTTATCAGGTGTCACAGTATGTTCCTCTTGTTATAACAGAATCCAGTCAATAGTATCAGAGTTCGAAACGCAACAAAATATAAAATCTGATGTGAAAGCTACTGCGACTCAAAGCAGCGAAAGTAATAGTGAATCATTAGCAAGTTTACAAAACTCTGAGAACTTCATATCTACAAGTCAAAATGCAAAAATTTAGATTCACTTTATGCAATGTTTAATATTTCACCTATAGATAAAAATAAATTAACGCTTGATAGATTGAAAAATAAAGCATTAGATGCATTACAATGTATTGTTGGCGAAATTACCACTACAATGTGTAAAGTATATGATATTGAATTACCAAATTTTTCAAATTTAAATGAAATTCATCAGGATTCAGTAGCGTTTAAAGCATTTATCAAGAACTCAGTGAATTATTATAATTTAGCATCTAATACTAATGAAAAAATAAAAATTTTAAGCTTGATGCCATATGATTGGAGTTATAAAATGGTTAATCAATATTTTGACTGTTCTCGTTATTTTTATAATGAAGTAGTGAAACTACGAGAAAATGAAGGTAAATATTTGAATATCACATTGATAATAATATAATAATCACTATAATAATATTATAACAGTAATAATAATAATCACATTATTAATGTTAAATAGATTCAGAATTCATAACAAAAATAATAATTGTAAAAATTAAATTTTAATTAATAAATGCAATAATTAAAATATATTTTATCTAGTTCTGTTTCCTTAAAAAAATACAAAAAATGACTAGTTTATAGTTATCACAGGAAAGTGTTAGTAATCAATGATTGTGATATACTAATAAATAAAAATAAATTATAAATTTAATACTAAAATAATTAATGAATTTTTTCGTTCAAATTTATCTGGAGAATTTTTTATTACAAAAACTTTTTATTAAAACCAATGATCAAATATTGCAGTATAATACACAATATTTCATTTCTACTATTATAAAAAAAATTTAATGAACTAATCATAGTAATTAAAATCCATACAATGTTTAAAATGCACATTAGAAGCATTATTTAATCATAATTTTTTAGAAATTGAAAATTTTGTATCTGTGGCATTTCATGTCAACTCACCTGGTCAAAGAATAAAAATCGCTAAAAATCTGAAAATATTTTCTATTTGATACCCAAAATATACAAAAAAAATTTTTAGAGGCTTAGGTCCAAGAGGTCAAGAGCTAAAGGTCATGAAATTTTGGGATTTTTTGAATTTTTTTGTCTTTGATATTTTTTTATTCAAAAACTAACGATCTTAGAAAAAAATGTATAAACAAATTTTTTGTTGGAAATTATGTGTAGAAACTGTACGAATTTTTCCCAATTCCAGAGTGGCTATCTTCTGATTGGTCCATTATATATTTGCATATAATTTTAAATTACTCGAGTTCGCCCAGATTCATTTTATTCATTTAGCATTAAAAAGTTGCATTATATATTGACCTTTGACTGAAATTTTTCCTCATGTGCGAAAAGTTCTCTGTAAGCAGCTATGGAACTTTCAATTTTTCCAAAAATAATGTTTTCAGTGATATTGAAAATTTTTATTTGAAATTTGCTCTCAACACTCTTGATAATTCTTAATTATTAATATGATAATTATTTTGATATTGTTATTATATTTTAAAATTTTATTATATTTTAACAATTTGAATCTTATTCAATGCAGAATTAAGCTAAATTAATAACTGTACATTCACATAATAAAAATCCACTTATAAGTTTAAAGTCAAAGTACACTGAACAAAGAATTATTAAATTATTTCACAGTTGCATTCCACATTGCTATTTAATTAATATTAAATAGAAAAATTGTGAACTCACAATACACTAAACAATCAAGTTTAAAATACACAACAGAAATCTATAGAAAGAAAGCGAACAAGCTATTCAGCTTGATAACTTTTAAGTTATAAATAAAAATTAATTTTTCTGTTTAAATAAGCTGAGGTTGAAGTGATAATCCCAAAAATATCAGCAGAACCTACTGATTTATCTTACAGATTTATTGATACTGTTCACTGTTGAGTGTGAGGCAGCATCTATAATTGTATACTTAATAAATAGCTGTAAAAGTTATTGATTTTTTTAATTCTCTTGGTGTATTTAGTACAATGTTTGTAAATATGCAGACAAGAGCAAGGTCCTTTGTCTTGTTCAATTTCAGAATAAATTCCAAATTGGTGTGATAAAACTTTATGAAAGACATAGTCTAAGTATCACATACAAGTAGCTTTTTAATGGCAAAATTAAGAATTTATATAATATAATTATAAAATCATTGCATTGTTTGAAATTTTTAATTTAATCAATATTTCTATTTTTATTCTTTGAAATGCTTTATGATATAAATTTAAATTATAAATACGGTTGAAGTTATCAATTTTAAATTCACAAATATATTTATGAAAATATAATTTTATTATCAAAGCAGAAGATTCCAGTCAAATTGAGTCGCAAACAATAATTTTTAATAAAATCTTTCGAATTTGTATTGTGTACTTGAAATAAAAATAAAAAATATGAGATTATATAATGATATAAATAAAATTTATTTACCATAAATTTAATATTAATTCAATAGCAGTTTGGAATGCAACTGTAAAATAATGAAATAATTTTTCGTTCAGTGTGCTTTGACTTTCAACTAAGTGGCCTTTAATCTAATTGAGTGGATTTTGATTATGCGGTTGTGCAGTTATTGATTTAGCTTAATTCTGCACGAATCGAGATTAAAATTGTTAAAATATAATAACATTTCAAAATATAATAATAATATTAAAATAATTATCATATTAATAATTAAGAATTATCAAGAGTGTCGAGGGAAAATTTCCAATAAAAATTTTCAATAACACTGAAAACATTATTTTTGGAAAAATTAAAAGTTTGATAGCTGCTTACAGAGACATTTTCCACATGGGGAAAATTTCAGTTAAAAGTCTATATATAATGCAACTTTTCAATGCCAAATGAGTAAAATGAACCTGGACGAACTCGAGTAATTTAAAATTATATGCAATTATATAACGGATCAATCAGAAGATAGCAACTCTGGAATTGGGAAAAATTTGAACAGTTTCTACACATAATGTCCAACAAAAAATGTCTCGATACTTTTTTTCAAAGACCCTTAGTTTTTGAATAACAAAATATCAAAGATGATAATTTAACAAAAAAATTCAAAAATCCCAAAATTTCATGATCTCTTGCTCTTGACCTCTTTGACCTAGACCTCTTAAAATTGTTTTGTATACTTTGAGTATCAAATATAACATATTTCCAGATTTTCAGCGATTTTTATTTTTTGACCAGGTGAATTGACATGAAATGCCCCATCTATATAAAATGATGTATATAATAAAATTCTATTTTATCATAGGGCCAATGTCACGTTCCAGAAAGTTATACACTCGCGTTCCTGATGAAGTAAAAAAGGAAATCATTGAATACTATAAAAATGATTGCAATAGTCGTCCATGCAGTGGGATGAAGGAATGTGTTATGCAAAAAGTTCCTAATGCTAAATCGATTCCAGTACCAAAGAGACTTTTGATGTATGATACTAGAGATCTATACAATAATTGGTTACAGGAGAAAACGTGTGAAGAGAAACCATATTTTTCATTCTTTGCATCTTTGCGCCCTAAAGAATGTGTATCAGATGGAAGCCCTGGAACGCACACAGTTTGTGTATGCGAGTTACATCAAAATGTTAAATTAAGATTATCTGCTTGGAATAGAAAAATAAACTATAGACTGCTTATAGATGAAGCCGTTTGCTCTATTGATAACAAAAATTGCATGCTGCATCAAACATGTACAATGTGTCCAGGGCGCAATGCAATTTTTCAATACTTATCCAATGCGCAAGATAATTTGTCAATACTTTCCACTTGCATCTGTTTTAAAAAATGGGAAACTATCAAGACAAGTGCAGGAAAAGAAGGAGCTCAATTTAGTAAAACAGTTCTCAATGACTTGGAAGAACCAAGTGATGAGTTCTTAAATGAACTTGTAGAGGATATTTATAAATTAATGCCTCACCATTTTGTTAGTGAGAATCAAAAAATATTCCTCAAAGCATGCAAATCAAATTTAGACAAAAACACCTGTCTGAACTTAATGGATTTTTCAGAAAATTTTGCTTTTATCTGTCAAGATTCAACTCAGGGCTATTATTATAATAATAGTCAAGCCACTGTACACCCTTTTGCTGTATATTACAAGGATGAAGCGTCTAAAGAACTGAAGATTTTAAATTTCTGTGTAATATCAGATTGTACAAAACATACAGCGGTTGCAGTTAATATATTTCAAGAAAGAGTTTTAGAAAAACTCAAGGAGCTTCTTCCTTGGATAAAAAATATTATATATTTCTCAGACGGAGCACCTACCCAGTACAAAAACAAGTAAATATATATTTATTTTCATAATTTTATTTATCAATAAGTAATAGAATTTTGAAAAAAGTAAAATATTATTTATTTTTCATCCAAGTTCATTAGTTTATAAAAATAAAAAATGTTTTAGGAATCATTTCATCAATTTATGCCATCATGAAGAAGATTTTAGGTTCAAAGTTATATCTCATAATTTTTCAGCAACAAGTCACGGCAAAAATGTATGTGATGGAATTGGTGCCACTGTTAAGAAATTGACAAGAAGAGCTTCATTACAAAGACCTATCAATAATCAAATACAAACTGCAAGGCAAATGTTTGATTATTGTCAAGATAATATTTCAGGAATGAGGTAAAAAAAATTACTAATTCTGTTACTAACAATTTATAATTGTTTTGATATTTATTCTTGTTATAGTAATAAATAATTTATTTGATAGATTTCTTTATGTTAATCAACAAGATGTTGAAGCAAGGGATCGAAAACTTCATTCTCGCTTTCAGGCAGCTCGAAGAATTAGTGACACTAGAATTCATCACTATTTTGAGCCAATCAGCCAATCTCGTATGAAAATTAAAATTTTCTCTGCTGATGATGAATTCGCATTAGTTAATATTGCATAAAGTAAATAGTAATTCCAAAAAATATTTTCCAAAATTCAAAATATAGTTTATTCAAATAGTAGGATAAACTATATTTTTAATTCAGCATAAGCTTTCGTTTTATTCTTTATTCACTTGATTTTTATCATTTTTAGATAACTATTTATAAGGCTAGCCAACTTTAAGTGTGTTACTATGCTTCATTTGATTATTTAGAAATTTAAATGATTTCCCAATCCAGTGTGAAAATTTTGAAAGTACTAATATCTATTAAAAGTTATGAAAAGATATTAGAGAATATCAGTGTGCATCAAAGAAAGTGGTTTTGAGTGGGGTTTTGCACATTTAAATATACATCAATACCTTCTAATCCTCTTTTAAAATTTGGTATCAAATAAAATGTTTATATTTTTATAACGGACATATTTTAATACATTTTGATACCTTTATACCTACATCGATGTCATTTTATAAATTTAAAAAAACTGCTTTACAAAATATTTCTAAAAAGAAAATCCGAAATTATGTAGTGCATTATGTTATATTTTAATACCTTTTAAAACTTTTTATACTTGTTACATCTTTTGATTATTCTTATGAGATAAATTTAGTCATGGATCTAATCAAAAACATTGCGGAGTGTAAAATAATTTAGTAAAAAACTATTTGAATTATTTTAAAATAAGACCAGAAAGAATTCGTCAACCGACTCCTGAGTCTTTTTATAATATAAACCTTTCAAAATTCAGAATATTGCTTCTCAAGTAAGCCAACACTTTCACCTTTTGTGGCGTTTTTTAAAAATTTGAGAGCCCTAGGAGATTCTATACGTCATAAATTATTAAAGTAGATAGCAAAAGCTATTATTCAAGCTTTGATGAAAGTCTCTAGGTGGTTTAGAACGAAAGTTAAAACAGTTAACGATTTTTATAAACTGAAGGTAATAAATCCGTGAACGTTCATTTTATCCGACTTTGAAATTGGTCTCAACTTATTTATAACTCCGGCTTTGTATCAGCTAGTAATTCACCAAAAATCAAATTGAACGTCTTCTCTTACAGTTTTATCATCTTGGATAAAACTTTTTTTTAGTCAAGTTTAATGTGCCAACAGCATCGCAAAATAATGTTATAAGAAAAAAGAAAGTTGTTTATTTTAGATGTTAGCAGACTTACATTTATACTTCATCAAAGATATTGAAATTACAAGCAATAATTTTTAATTAGAGCTTCAATAAGAGTCCTGAAGTATCATAGAAATTAAGTTATAGGAAAGTTAAGACCAATCTAAAAATCGGCTAGAGTAAGCGTTCACGGATTTGATACCTTGAGAAATAAAAAATTCTCAAACTGTTATAACTTTTATTCTAAACGACCTAGAGACCTATACTCAAGCATAAAATCAAGTTTTTTATCGCTCATTTCATAATTTATAGCCTGTTGAATCTTTTAAGGTTTTCGCATTTATGAGTAGAAGACGCAACAGCTGGGTGTATTGATTTACTTGTGAAGCAAAATACTGAATTATGAGAGGTTCAAATAATAGTAAAATCGTGAGGATACCATTGACCAGGCCTATTTGGCCTCATTTTACGTGACTTATAGAAAGTTTTCTTGTAAGATTTAGTGAATTTGAAGTTGTCCGGCCAGAGTTACAATGATCTAAATTTTGTAAAAAACGTATATTTTAGAAATTTTGCAAACTTTAAACCTTTGTATCTCCGTCAATTTTAAACCTTTTTGAAAATTTAAAAATGCAAATTAAAGCTTTCTTTTTGACCAATAAAACAAAATTTTGATAATTTAAAAATATCAAAATTCAAATGAGTTACAGCTGTTTAAAAATTGTCAAAAATGTCAAAAATCAGTATTTTATTCTAAGAGTTTTCAGAAGCCTGATTAGAATTTTTTAAAAATATAATTACGAAAATTTAAAATTAACATAAAAACGAAGAAATTGCCGCCTGCCGAATTAAAATATGTTAAAAACTCGAGTCTTGGCAGAATTTTGAAAAAGAGTGAAAAACAGCCGAAAAAGCGGAGTTTTTGACCTTTGAAAGGCCATATTTCGGCGAGTTTTGCACTTAGAGAGCTGAAATTTTGCACAGATTCCTAACTTTAATAATACTAAAACATATCTCAAAATCAGCAAAATCGGTGATCCACATGCGCACACTTTTATAAAAAGATGTTATTTTGACCCATATATATATATATATATATATATACATGGTCCGTTTCATGTCAACTTGCACCCGTTGACCCAAATATTTTTTGGTTTATATATATTTATATATGTATACACACACATATATATATATATATATATATATATGGGACTTTCCATGTCGTTTTGCATGCATGCACGCACATGTTAGTATTCAAGGAATTTTTCATGTCAATTGAAACGCAAGCAGACAAAGGTTTATATATATAGGACATTTAATGTCGATTCGCATACATGCACACAGATTTTAATAAACATAGGATTTTTCATGTCAATTATAACGCACGCACACACAGGTTCATGTATATGGAACATTTCATGCCAATTCGCATGCATGCACACACACGTCAATATACATGAGATTTTTTATGTCAATTTCAACGCACGCACATACAGGTTTATATATATGCGACATTTCATGCCAATACGCACGCACACACACAGGATTATATATATATATATATATATATATATATATATATATATATAAATATATATGGGACATTTCATGTCAACTCGTACGTACTCATAATCACAGAATTTTCTATATATATGGGGCATTTCATGACAACTTTCACACACCTATCCGAGTTCCTGCAGGTTTACATATATGGGACGTTTCATGTCAATTTTCATTCATGCACACACACGCATATACAGGTTTATACACATGGGACATTTCATGCCAATGCGCACGCACACACACAGGATTATATATATATATATATATATATATATATATATATATATATATATATATATATATATATATATATATATATATATATAAGGACAATTCATGTCAACTCGTACGTACGCATAATCACAGGCTTTTCTATATATATGGGACCTTTTATGTCAATTTGCAATCATGCATACACGCTTTTATATACATGGGACTCTTCATGTCAACTCATGTACAACCTTACGGACAGGTTTCTGCATATATATATATATATATGGTCCATTTCATATCAAGTTGCTCACGTTCACCCGCAATTTTTTTTATATATATATACATATATACATATATATGATAATATATAAATATATATATTTATGGGACATTTCATGTCAACTTGCACGTACTCGCAAGCACAGGTTTTTCTTAATATATGGGACATTTCATGACAACTTGTACACACCTATCTCAGTACCCTTAGATTCATATATATGAGACGTTTCATGTCAATTTGCATGCATGCACACACGCGTTCATGTAAATGGGACTTTTCATGTCAACTCACAAGCATGATATAAACATATATATACGGGACATTTCACGCCAACTGAGAGAGCAAAAAAATAAAAATCGCTGAAACTCTGAGAATATATTCTTTCTGTTACCCGAAATATGTAAAAAAATTTTCAATGATCTAGATTGAGAGGATCAAGAGCTATAGATCCTTGAAATTTGAAAATATTTCAAAATTTTCGGAAAAGTCCCTACTTCATGATTTTTTTCTGAAAATCCTGATGTTTTAGAGAGAAATTCATAAGAATATTTCTTGTTGTAAATGAAGAGGAGAGTTGGAATAATTTTTTACAGACCTAAATTTTGAAGTTTTCTATTGGTTCTTACATGTATTACATGGTAATTGTAATTACTTATTGTTTGCTACTTCAGAAATTGCTTTTCGAGGGCTTATTTTCTTCTATTTTTTATGAATTTTAAAATAAATTTTGGTTCGTGTAAGCAAAAGTCACCAATAAGGAGTTATGACAGTTTGAAATATATATTTTCATGTATAATTTATTTCCAATATGAAAAATAAATCATACATAAAAATATATATTTATATTCAATATGAAAAATAAATCATACCTGATAATATAGATTTCAAACTGTCATAACTCCTTATTGGTGACTTTTGCTTACACGAACCAAAATTTATTTTAAAGTTCATAAAAAATAGAAGAAAATAAACCTTCGAAAAGCAATTTCTGAAGTGGCAAACAACGAGTAATTACAATTACCATGTAATACATGTAAGAACCAATAGAAAACTTCAAAATTCAGGTCTGTAAAAAATTATGCCAACTCTCCTCTTTATTTACAACAAGAAGTATTATTATGAATTTCTCTCTAAAACATCAGGATTTTCAGAAAAAAAATCATGAAGTAGGGACTTTTCCGAAAATTTTGAAAAATTTTCAAATTTCAAGGATCTATAGCTCTTGATCCTCTCAATCTAGATCATTGAAAATTTTTTTACGTATTTTGGGTAACAGAAAGAATATATTCTCAGAGTTTCAGCGATTTTTATTTTTTTGATCTCTCAGTTGGCGTGAAATGTCCCATATACATAAAGGGCATTTCATGTAGAATCACACGTACACACACAGGTTTATTCAAGTTTATATGGAACATTTGATTTTAAATCATACGCGCACGCACACGCTCACACATACAAACACATTTTCAACTTTATTTATACAGGGTGGACCATTTTAATCGCCCCACCCAAATTTCTCGGAATCTAAGCTAGCTATAAAAAAACTATTCAGACAAAAGTTGAAGAGGACAAAAGGGGCCATCTTTTGGTGAAGTGAGTTTTGACCTTAAACTTCATATTCAAGGTTATTTGAAGGTCAGAGTGTTTTTTTTAAATGGGAATACTTATTTTTAACGTCAGATCCGGAAAGAGCGGGAAATTTCACGTCTGAAATGATAGTTTATACATTTTTAAAATGACCTTGAAACGGTCAAATGAAGGTTAAACATTGAAAAGGCTATAGGCGGGTTACCATAGTGAAATTGCCCCCTCTTCGAATCCTCATGGCTCATGTACCATTCGATGGAGGTTGAAAAAAAACTCCCACATACTAATTTTCAGCTCCCTAACCCTTGCGCATGCGCAGTAAAGTCAAAATAAGGGTTTTTTCGACTTTATTTTATTTTGACGCCCCTTTACATGGAAGACTCTTGCAAAAATATATAAGGGTAGGTTATTGTTTGGCAATTAACCAAAAATTTTTGCAGATTACACAACCTCAAATATCAACCTTAAAATTGATATTTAAGATTTAAATCGTTATTTTAACGCCCTTGCTATTAAGGTGCCAGATTTGGAATTGATTTTTTAAATTTATTTTTACCCGTTATTAACGATAGTTATATTAGCTAAAGAAAAAAAATGGTGCGCCAACCTGATTTTCTCAAAAAACCGATATATTTGCACTTTTTTCGTATTTCTTGTAGGTTATGTTACAATCTAAGAGTCCAAACAAAGATTTTTGGTGTATTTTATTCCGCTCTTTACGACGGTACTATTAGTTTTTCGGATTAAAGGCATTTGACCCTTATTTTATGCAAAAAATCAACTTTTTTGCACTTTTTCATATTTTTTATAGGTTATGTTATAAGTAAAGAGCTTGAATAGCTTTTTTTCTGCGTATTTGTTTTTTGCTCGCTATAATCATGCTATTACTTTCAAGAAAAAGTAATTTGCAACCCTGATTATCGACAAAAACCGATATTTTCACGATTTTTTTATAGTCCGTGCTAAAAGTTGAGAGCTGCAATAATGATTTCATGTGTAATTTTTTCTGCTTGTCATGGTGGTATCAGTTTAATAAGGGTTTCTTATATAATACGTTCAAATATTGTCGAACAATCTGATTTCTACAATTGTTTGACGTTATGATCAGGTTGCAGTATATTCTGAGGGGTTGAAATTATATTTTACCTATTGTTTTTCATGTTTTCGATGATTTTATATAGATATATATACAGTACCGGGCAATAATTCTAAGCCGGTTATCAAATTTTTGCTCCGACTTTAAAAAAGCGTATCTTCTTTAATTTTCATCCAAGAAAAAATTTTAAAAAAGTATTTTGAAGTATTCTTTGAATGTTTTATTTTTAACTTATTTACATTGTTTTAACGATATTTAGAAAATAAATAATCGCTTTGACAATTTCGAAATTTTTTTCATTTTTGCATTTTTTTTTAATCAGCTGTAGTTTTTTTAATAATTAAGTTAGAAAAAATTTGAAAAAAGATTTGGAAAGGGCTTAAAAAATGCTATTTGCAGCTATTTTTACAAAAAATTTTTAATTATTTTTTGTTAAGAGGAGGTCACGTATCTCTGTCCTTTTCTAATCAAAGAAATGATTTTTTTACAAAAACTAATAACTTTATCAAAAAATGAAGAGAAAGCCGCATCTTGTATCAAAAAAAGCAATATTTTCTTTGATAAGAAAAAATTAATTTTATTGCTTCGTTCTCAAGAAAACCTTGAAAAACTTAAATCATAGAGGTTAGGGTGGACAATTTGGTTTTTCAAGGTTTTCTTGAGAACGAAGCAATAAAATTAATTTTTTCTTATCAAAGAAAATATTGCTTTTTTTGATACAAGATGCGGCTTTCTCTTCATTTTTTGATAAAGTTATTAGTTTTTGTAAAAAAATCATTTCTTTGATTAGAAAAGGACAGAGATACGTGACCTCCTCTTAAGTTTTAAACGTATAAGGTTATCGATCTAATACTTTTGTAGTTGTAAAAAACACTTCAATAGCAAATAGAAAATAATCGCTGGTGCAAAACTTTTGATTTCTATGATATAATTTTTGCAAAATACATCTGTTTGTTGTTTCATACTTTATTATTTATTATTATTATTAATGGATAGTTGTAATTTTCTACTAAAATTAAATAACTACTTCACCAGCGATTATTTTCTACTTGCTATGGAAGTGTTTTTTACAACTGCAAAAGTATTAGATCGATAACTTTATATGCTTAAAACTTGACAAAAAATAATTAAAAAATTTTTGTGAAAATAGCTGCAAATTTTTTAAGCTCTTTCCAAATCTTTTTTCGAATTTTTTCTAGTTTAATTATTTAAAAAATTACAGCTGATTGAAGAAAAATGCAAAAATGAAAAAAAATTCGAAATTGCCAAAGCTATTATTTATTTTCTAAATATTTTTAAAACAATGTAAGTGAGCTAAAAAGAAAGCATTTAAAGAATACTTTAGAATGCTTTTTTTAATTTTTTCTACGATGAAAATTGAACAAGATACGCTTTTTCAAAGTTGGAGCAAAAATTTGATGACCTGCTCAGAATTATTGCCCGGTACTGTATATATATATATATATAATACTATAAATTTAGCCCAGTTTTCAATGAGATCACTAAAATAACGCATTTAGAAACGTTACTTGAGTATCGGTTGTTACTTAAACCTTATTCTGTCTTTTCCTCTCTTATGATAAGAAAAAAAGACATTTGAATACGTTTATTGATTCGAACCTATGTATATAAGATTAACCTATATATATAACCTATATATATATATATATATATATATATATATATATATATATTTATATATATATATATATATATATATATATATATATAGGACGTTTTATGATAATTTTTCACATACATATTAATATACCTTTGGGACAGTTTATGTTATCTCGCATATATACACGCCCATACGCCCAGGTTTAGATATATGTTATGTCGACTCACTTGCATATACAGAGGTTTATATGTATATATGGAACATTTCATGTCAAGTTGCCAATATACTCAGTTATATATATAGTCGTAAGCGTTTTGCAGGCCTGAGTACTCTCCTGCTCCCTTATCCTCTTATTAAATAATGCCGTCAATCTGATCGTTAATGACTAGTTTTATGTATTTACAGAATATATTATAAAAATATATTATAAAAATATTTCTATAATAGTATTAGAATAATAACAATGATAATTAGGTATTATTGCCAATCTTTCATATTTCTATTATATGTATATATATATATATATATATATATATATATATATATATATATATATGTGTATATACATATATACATAATAGAAATATATATATATACAGTGCTACTCACAAAAATTTGGCAACCTAAGAAAAAATCGGAAAAAATTCAAAGTTTAATATCTCTGCGAAAAATGATCGAATCTCAAAAATTTCAACTGCGTTTTAAAGTTTACACTAAAAACCATCAAAAAACGTGAGTTTCGATATAAGAAAGTCGAAATATCAACCTTTTATCCATAAAAAATGAAGCTATTTTAAAATTTTCTATTTATTTATTATATTACTAGCATCCCCCGTCTCGGCTTCACCCGCGCAATTTATTATTTATTAAATCGTACTCTTACAAAACTTCGGAATACACAACATTTTTTGTTTGTGAACCATGTGATAATAGAATGAATTTTCATTTAAAATAATTATTTTTGTAGAAAAAATAATCATTGAATTTTTTTTTTATTCTTCGATATACGTTCAATTTAGTACCAATAAGTCAAAAAATATATTTAAATTGAAGATATAAAATTTTTTCTAAAGTTAAAAAAATTGTCTAATTTTTTAATCTGCCTAATAGAAAAAGAAAATATTTCATTAAATAATCCGAGATAATATTACTCTGTGATAAGAGAATATGCAATAAAAATTTATTGTGTTCAAGTTACGGAATATCATCGGTGTATAAGTATTTCTACCGTACCAGTTTAATAAAGTGAAAGACAAAATCGGTCGCCACCTGTTGGGCAACCAAGGAAAGTAGCAAGGATAGAGCATGTTGACCGCAGAACGCCGTAAAAAAGTAGTCCCTATTCCCTACGCGTTAAGATCTAGGTCTATAATTATTTTATTGCAATTATTGATTAAAAAAGTAATTATTTATATAGCCTATGACACTCGTCACATTATAAAGAATTTAAATTTAAAATTTAAAAACGATCAGTGCAGTAGTTTTTGAGATAATTGAGAACATTCAAACAAACGCTGTCCTTTTATATAATAGTAAGATTAAAGAAGTTTATGTCGAAATGATTAAGTAGTGATAATTTTGTGATTATGATAATTATGGATTTTGGTTATTTATAAATAATAAGTGATATAGTTGTTACATTTTTGAAAAAATTTATGTTAAAATGATAAAATGAGTAGTATTGTGATTAAACTAACTTGGAATTTCTAGCTTATATCGATATTATTTATGAGAAAATCAAATGTCTTCATATTTATTGTTAAAATATGAATAAATGACTAATTACACGTTTTAAGTACTAAAATATTGTTATTATTATGTTTTCTATTTTTTCACTTTTTTATTTATTTGTATTATTTTGTTTTCTTTTTCTATAATTCTAAATAGACGTATTATCGATACACCACAATTTATAGAGTTGGAAATATAAAAAATATTTTACCATAGAGAAAATATAAAAAATAAAATTTTTTTGTTTGTATTTTAACTTTAAGATCAGATTATTTACTAAAAAACAAAACTTTTTTCTCTCTGAAGTTCTTTTTTTTAAGCAACCTTTTCGAAATATCAGCTGTTGAAAAAACAAAGATTTTTTTAACGTCAATGAGTATAACTCCATTAAAAATAGACTTACAGTAGCTTTTAACCTCTCATTTTGAAGTAGAGTATTGTAGTTTTCATCTCAATTTTTAATTCTTAATCTCCGACAATTTTCGAAAAAATGGGACAAATTTACAAATGGATGAAAAAAAATGACAAAAAATAGCTTCAGTTATTATGGAATATTTTTTATCGATAAACACAGTTGGAATTTTTAAGATTCGATTATTTGTCGCAGAGATAGAAAACTTAATTTTTTTCAATTTTTTCTCAGGTGGCCAAATTTTCGTAAGCGGCAGTGTATGTAGCTGTTGTAGCTCAATTTGAGAGATATCACATCATTAATTTTTTATATTGATGTATCTGTAGTCGATGTCTTACGGTACTTGGATGTTTCTGGACACCTTGGTGTCATCTGTAGTATCATTATTTATTGTTTATCAAATTCATATTTGTTCTTGTGGATGCCTATAAATCTTCCTGAAAATCTGAATGTCAGTCAGGGGAATAAATTTTGAAATTTTTCATATCGTCTATTAATTATAAAGAAATTTTCATAGAATCTAAGATTTTGATTATTTCTGTTAATCTTAACAGGCGGTCGGGACTATTTGCCGCATGGGGGCGCTGCGGTCAGGTGAGAGAAAAATGTAAAATAATTTTATATTTTTCTCTCACCTTAGAAAAAAAAAAGTTTAAAATATTGTTGTAAAGTGAAAAATGCTGCGCGAGATAGAGCCGGCGTGAGCATATGTATTCATAATTCTTTAGTATTACTTTCTCTGAGCACCTTTGTGTGAGCACCGTTACGTGGTCCTCTCTGAATAAGTGGTTCAATTCTTCGTGAAATTAAAGGAAGACCGCAACCAGCCTAAACCATTCTTTTTTTATCAACAGTTGGTGGATTACAGAATAATTTAAGCTAATTAAAATGTAAAAATTCTTAATTATATTGGTCACCTATGATTGGTGCAATAAAATAAAAAAAAATCATTAAAAATGGCAAAATGGGTTTTATTTTTAAACTTTATGATGTTTTTACAGAGAAATGGTGCAATGTACGGCAAAATTGATAAGAATATTTTCGACTTAATGCTTGATGAAAAACACAAAAAATTATGTTTTTCAGCTAAAAATGAACAAAATTTTCTTCAACCGGAAAATTGACTTTAGAGATTTTCCTAACCATTTTCCAGCTATCCACCCTCGAAATTCGTGTTCAGGGGACCGAAATACATAGGAAAAACTTTGGTGGAGCCGTGGATCTCCATCGGCTACGGAAACTCTCCTAGCACATATTAGTTATATATATCCTCCGTATTCAGGTGAAATACCCCGGTTAAAATGTACATTGGTTTGGAAAGATCCTGATGTGAAAGAATCTTTCTAATTTTTTGCGGTTTTTGATACTAGTCCATAATAAAACTTTGCGAACTTTTATGAAAAAAATTGTTATGATTGTCGTTGATACCTTCAGAACTTTTTTGATTCATTAAGTTTTACAGTCATACCTCCGAATAAGCGCATCCGCAATAAGCGCATACCCCTATGTTTGCTCGCGAGCCATGCCCCCACTGCGACTACCAAGTCCGAGCTCACTCAACTTTTGCGGACTGCTTTTCAATAAGCGCAATCGCTCATAGAGGATTTAAAATTTAAATTTCAAATAAAATCTTATAACGAAATTTTTTATTGAAGCATAAATTTTTATTAAAAATGTTTATAAATATATTTATAATAAATATTTATATTTTTATTAATTCTAACGTTTATTTACTTTTATTAAATTTTTTCTGACAAAATATTGTAAGCTTTTGTTATCAGAAATTCATTATGAAAATCATTCTGAAAATTGTTTTGAATTGCGTTTTTTTTTGCTACAGGTTCTTCGACACTCACGTTCACGGAATCACTTTCATTTTTTGCATCACTAGCACCTGCTTGAACAAAAGAATTTTCGCGTTTGATTTTTTTTAATCGAGTCTGACATTTTTACACATTCACCGAGTGTTTCTGTACTTATGAAACGTGTCTGCTCTCAAACAGTAGCCGTTGAAACAATAAATGTACGGCAATTTAAGGGACTATCGCCAATACGCTTATTGAGAAGCACTTAACCTAAAATGTGCAAGAGAGACAGCAAGTCAGGAAAAAAGGATCTATGTACGCGCAGTGGGGGAACCCCGATTCGTGGAAAACCTCTTCCCCTTGGGGGCTTCTATGCGCTTATTCGGAGGGATGACTGTACTAAGGAATGTTAACCGGAATTTTATCGTATTCACAATTAATGAACAATTAAGATCGCTTTAGAATTGAACAGCATTGTCAAGTTTTCAGGAGAAACCTTCTGAATTGTATTGTAACAAATTTTCAAGAAATATTTTTTACGTTTTATCATCTTATGAATATATTTATTAAATTATTGGTAAATAAATGATTATAAATCTATGAGATCATTTAAGAATACGGATGAATCTTTATATTTTCTGTATACTGATTGAAAGGTTAATGAAACTTCACGAACTCTATCGAAGTAAATCGAGATGAATTATTACAATCTTGTAAAGAGTTTAATTGCTATTAAAGGTCCTTAAGAGGAGGTCGAGAATATCTGTCCTATTCTAATCAAAGAATTGATTTTTTAACAAAAACTAATAATTGTAGCAAAAAATAAAGAGATAGCCCCATCTTGTATCATAAAAAGCAATATTTTCTTTGATTAGGAAAAATTATTTTCATCGATTCGTTTTGAAGAAAACCTTGAAAAACTTAAAAAATTGAGGTTTGGATGGACAATTCAGTTTTCCAAAGTTTTCTCTGAAACGAAGCGATAAAAATAATTTTTTATTATAAGAGAAAATATTGCATTTTATTATACGAGATGGGGCTTTCTTCTTATTTTTTGCTACAATCATAAGGTTTCGCAGAAAAATCAAATTTTTAATTATAAAACGATAGAGATATGGGGATATCCACACAACTTTTAATCCTAGTAACAGGTCATATTACAGCTGTTCCTGGGTTTACCGCGTGATGCACATTATTCAAAGTAGGTTCAAATCTTTTGTGCTATCCTGTAACTCTATTTCTGATGTATTTTGTAAATGTGCCACAAACGGCCCAGCAGATGATTCTCTAAAAAGTAAATTTACACATAAGATAAATTACGGTAATTTTTTATGTGTAAAAATGAATGTTTTATAGAATTATCTGCTGGGCCGTTTGTGGCACATTTACAAAATACATCAAAAATAGAGATACGGAAAAATTTATTGACCACCAGTTATTTTATTACCGCAATTAATATAAATGCGAATCTTTGTACAATAACATAAAACTGGCTGACAATTGTTTGAAAAAAGTAGGGAACGTCGATATCTTTATAACATAACCTTTTACTTTGGCATTCCGTACTTTTCTCAATAACGTCATTATAAATTTTCGATTTTTATACAAATATTCTTTATAATCACATCTTTTGTACTTGAAAATTAATTTACAATTACAACAATTAATATTTGAGTAAAATATGAAAATCTTGATTAGACAAAGACAGCGTATCCGGCCCTTTTTTTTTAATTTGAAACTTTTAATTAAACATTTTTTGGTTTCGAGTGCATGAAATTAATGTTTATGTATTTTTATAACAAAGTTGGGTTTTGTAAAATTGAATTTTCGTTAAAAAGATTATAATTAAATTCATACTTAACAAATTTTAGACCTCGTAAAAATTTAATTTTAGGAACATTATTTAGAAAATAAACTCTCAAATCATTCTTACTGGATCAATAAACCTATAAATACATTATATTTTATTATGTTATTCATTATTTTGTTGTTCACTTTAAGGATTTAAAATGAACAGTGAAGAAAATTCAGTAGATAATACAGATGAATTGCTAGCTAGTTTAAGAGTTGGTATAGATGGTGAACCATTACATGATGATGGAAGTCAGGAGACAGCAAATAATGGTACCCATAATGAGTTATCACGATTGAGTAATTCTACAGTAGTTACAAATGTTTCAACGACGCCTTCTGTTTCATTAAGCGGTGAGCAAAAAGAAATGTTTGATGTCTGCCGTAAAACTTGTTATTTGGATGGAAAATTTTTCGAAGCAGATTTGACGAAATCAAATGGCGATAAAATCATAGCAAAATGCATGACTTGTAACCAGATTATTCAAGGAAATCTTAAAGTTTCATCAAATTTTTATCGCCATTTAAAGGTTATTGTTTTCATATGTATATATTATTAAATCAACTAATTTATTTATTGTTATTGTGAGTTGCAAAATTTAAAAAGTAAAATTTGTACTTTTTGAAAAATACTTTGATAAGGTCAATATTTAATGGTATGAATTGAAAAAAAATTTTGATGTTTTTTATGACAGTACATTCAAATGTAAAGTTAATATTTAGATGAAATATCAAGTATCATGTCTTAATAAATATCTTGTTCAATGATGAATTTTTTCTTATGAATATATAAAATTGAACATTATTTATATTAAAGTTATATACCTTATCAGAAAAAAAGGTCATCCATGTTGGTAGGTGACAATAATACAAAATTTTATCTGTTATAGTAAACACAGAATAAAATGTTGTGTTCACTTTTTTACAATGTCATCAAATTGCTTTTTTAACACCTAGTCCAAAAGTACCATATTTTCTCCTGGTGTCGAAAATAGAATATGGTATTTTTGGCCTCTTCTTGGAAAATTTGTATTTTCACCTCGAGAGTAAATAAAGAATGACTTTAATTTTATGTGAATTGTCATCCAAGCCGAAGAGGAGTTCTTTATTTTTACTCACTCTAGGTGAAAAATATACTATTTCATACAAAACCAAAAAATTTTAATAATATTAAATGTTTATTTTGTATTAATTTTATGATTTGACATAATTATATTTTTAGAGAAAACATGAAGATAAACTACAAAGCTATCAGCAATATGAAAAATTTTAAAAATTAGATGGTGATGATGAAGATGAAAATGATATTGTTTATCTACGTGTGACATGTGCTTTTTCTCAAAATACTTTTGAAAAAAATGTTGAGTTTTTATTGAGAAATCAACTTTCTCTTTGTCTAGTTGAAGATTCAGCTTTTCGAAAAATATTTAATGGTTGTATATTTTATATAATATTTTTTTTATTATATTAAGAGGCGGTCGGAACCAAATCGGTGACTTAGTTCGATGCTTGTAATAAATGCTTATAATAATTTATTCATTTATTAATATGGTAAAAATATAGTCATTTCCTCTAGTCATGTATATAAAGAATAATTTAAAATAGTTAAAGCCATAAAAATATCCAAAATATTGTTATAAAGCGAAAAATGACACCTAACAATCGACACGACAGTTTTTTGCATGCGGTATATGTCAAGTCAGTTTGATATTTGTAATAAATGCTTATAATAATTAATGTACTTATCCATATGGTAAAAATATAGTCATTTCCTCTAGTCATGTATATAAAGAATAATTTGAAATAGTTTAAGCCATAAAAATATACAAAATATTATCGTAAAGCGAAAAATGCTGACTTGATATATACAGCAAGTCACCGATTTGGTTCCGACCGCCTCTTAATGAATAACATTTTATTTAAAATATTGAGGTTTCAAAATTAAACATGGTGACGCTTCGTTAAAGCATTTGACTCGTTATACAGCTGGAAAAAAAATTGATGATTTATATTATAAACAACTTGACAAGATTAAAATGGCTTTAGCTAATGCAAACCATGTCTGTACAACAGCAGATATTTGGACTGGGTCGAATAGAAGATTTTTAGGTGTAACTGCTCATTTGGTAAGATAACATATTATTAACATAAAGTAGTTAAATTTTTGGATGAATATAATCAATTATTGAATTCAATTAATATTAAATAATAAAATGAATTAGTAACTGTCAATTATCGGTAGATTTTCTTCAGATTTTATAATTTCTCATGAAACAAAATTTAATCAAACAAATCTAAATTTATTAAAAAAGCTAATTTTGCTTAAAAGTTATAAATATAATAAAAAAAATGCAAAAATTTAACTTCAAATTTATATGAAAAATCTTTATAAAATCTTAATAAATTTTCAAATTATTATATAAAAATTATTGCAGATGAGGATTAAAATGATTCTGAAGAGGAAATGGAAGAGTTTGAAGAAAATGATGGCGAAGAATCACTGTTCATGAACAGTAACGATAATGTAGTTTCTGTAGAAGACGAAGCAATATTTTCAAATATAACACTATCTCGTCATTTCCGATGTGCCAGCCATACCTTGAGTTTGATTGCAACAAAAGATCTTGTAGACGCAATCGACAGAGTTCCAAATATTAAAAAGTGTCATAAATTTGTCATGGAAAAATGCCAACAATTATGGAAATGTTTAAGATCACCAAAAAAACGAGAAGAAATGAAAAAAAATTTCGAATGCAGTTTACAGAGGCCCGTTATAACAAGGTGGAATTCTATGTATGACGCCTTTAAACAAATCATTTCTTTAAAAGAAAAAATTGATGATGAAAGAATTCATGACATATTGGAATCTAATAAAATCTTAAAAAAAAAAGATTTTGAATTTCTTAATTATTTTAAATTATGTCAACCCCTGGCTTCAGCATTTGATATTTTATAAGGAGAAAAAGATTGTCATTATGGTTATCTTTTACCAACATTGTTGACTATCCGAAAAAAATGGAATATTTTATCGGCAAATAAAAGTTTGTCTATGTGTGAGCCACTGTTGAAATATTTAAAGGAAGCTTTAGACAAAAAATTTCATGATTTTTTTGAAATCCTTACAATTGTCAAATTAGCAGCTATAGCAGCACTCACGTACCCCAAATTTAGAGCAAAATGGATTTCGTGCTTTGATGAAAATACACAAGCCAAAATAAAAACGCTTGTTGAAGAATTGGTTAGGCCTAAAAAGCCGGAATCAGCTGTTCCAGATAATGAGGATACTGAAGACACGTTTTTTGATTTTGATGATGACAGCTCAAATGCATTACTGAACACGGCTTTTGCACCTCAAGAACAAGAAGAAAATGAACTAATAAGGTTTTTAAGGGCACAAAACACCTTTTTTCTGGTCCCAACATCAAATTTGGGTTTATTCTTTTAGTAGGAAATTTACTGTAGAATAAGTTCCAACAAGTTTTTTTACCCTATCTCATTTAGTTTCGTTTTTATGAAGAAATTAGTAAGATAAACTTTTAATTGATTTTTTTGTTAATTTTGCTATTTTGAGATTTTTCTCAAATTTTTAGCTAATCTTATTAAAACACTATAAGAACTTATTTTTTTATTACTTGATTCAATAATTCATGAATCATTAATTAATCTCCAAAAAGATTTTTTTTTAAGACATTTAATTTTGTTTTTATTTATAAACTATATAATGATATAATTTTTACAAATTTAAAAAATTTTAAGAATTATTTTAAATTAAATTTTAAAAATTTTTATTGATTTTTTTTCAATTGAAAAAAAAGAGTTTATTTTTTTAATTTTAACAAAATATTTATCTTGATTTAAGTTCTAAAAAGTTTTACATCCATATTTGATTCCGTTTTGATTTTGTGAAAAAACAAGTGGCATATAGTTATTCATGTAATTTTTTATCAATTTGAATTTCGCGCGTTCACGCTTTCGGCTCGTATCATTTCGCTACATGATAGTCAGTCTCAACTGATTGTATGGTCAGTTTGCAATAAGTTTGTTTATTTAAAGTGCACTTGAAAAATTATAAGTAGGTTTTGTGGTTTAATTTACGTAAAATTATTAATTTTTAATAAATTACACGTTCGCGAGTTATTTCATATTTTTTTATGTGCGCCTGAAATTCTACGTTTATCTAAATAGAAAGTATATTTAAAGTGTAAAAAGCTTGAATGGACATTAAGAATACGAACCTCAAAAATGCCAAATAATGAAAGAGATACAAGAGGCAGATTTCATAACCAACATCAAGATAGAAAACGATCTACAGGAAGATCTAAAAAGAGGCCAAGGAAATTTCTTGGTAGGAGTAAAAAAAATTCTCCTGAAGCTAAGAGAAGTAGACCCTCTACTTCTTTTACTAAACTGAAAATAACAGAATTTTCAAGTTCCAGGGTAAAAAATAGAAATGTTGATATCAACGTTCTATCTTCTATGTTAGAAATTGTATCGCAGTGTGTACCATCATAATGTAAAATTTATTGAAACCTCTTTTCGAGGATAAGGATTCAAAATTAATATGAATTGTGATTTTTGTGATGAATAAGCCACTGTAAACTCTAACAAGAGAGAAAGTGCTTATGGACAATACGTATAAAGTTAACAGATATAACGTTCTTGCTACTTGTGTACTTGGCCATGGACTTGCAAGTTTGTCTAGTTTTTGTAGTTTAATAGATTTATCAAAGCCAGCGTTCAGTGCTATAAATAGTTAAATAACAAAAGTATACGAACAAGTGGCAAAAGGTTCTACATCTGAAGCTGTTAAAAAATAACTTGAATCGACTTCCCCAAATAGTGCTGATCTTGATATAACTTTCTCAAGATGTTGGAGAAATTGAACATCGAACTTGGAAATGTATTTGTCGAGTGGGTCAGGACTTTGAATGATAGAAGATAATTCAATGTAAAGTGATCAAGTTAGTCTCATTCGAAAGAAGCACATACTCCGAAAAGAAAAGTACGAATAGGTGTGATGGATTTCTATACACCGGGTGCATATTAAATACATGTAAGTGTATAACTCTAATTATCATTACATATTTGGATATAGATTCTATTAATAAATTTTAATATTAATTAAAATATAAATTATAAATCCAAACTTTACTTCTTAATTTTAAATTTGAATTATAAAATAAAATATAATATGATCACTCCATATTAAATATTATTTCTTAGTTTTCAGCTGATTCAAGGTTAGTACGATGAGTAATTCTAACAACCATCAGAGTAACATATAACTATGTATTTGTTGATTCTTACAACAAATACACAGTTTCATTGGTGAATAAGGGTAAGTACTGACAAAATATCTTATAATAAGAAAGATCATTATTATTGATTATTTTAATAACTTATATCTTTTTGCATTTCAGCTTTATCTAGTCGATAACAAGGTTCTTTTATCTGGTATCTCTTTTTTATATTGTTGGCTAATATGAATAAGAAATACCAGGAAAGAATCATTTTATGAAAGGTACGTATAGCATTGATAATTTTAAGATATAATAATTAAAAACTTTAAAACTGTTTTTCTTAAATATTGAATTTTTAAAATTTTAGGTGCTGGGCCGTAAGGTTTAAGCTGAACTCATGGATGGATTTGACTTTTCCAAACGGTTTTGGCTTCAGTATTAGCATCATTCTCGCATGAATGGAGGATTTTAAAATCGAATGACTAGAAGTAAGAAAAAAACCCAAAAATAAGGTAAAAATATTTAAATTTATTGAAAAAATTGATATTTTTTGTGTTTCAGAAATTCCTTTATTCATGCGAGAATGGTAGTAATATTGAAGCTAAAACCATTTGGAAGAGTTAAATCCATTCATGGGTTCAGCTTAAACCTTATGGTCAAGAGCTTATGAGTACAAAGGTTCATCGAATGATTGTGGGCTTACAACTAAAGCAAAATTTGCTTATAATAGCTGAAATTAAAGGTATTCGAGTCTACTTTTAGATATTTCATTTATTAAAAAATAACTAAGTTAAATATAATGAATATTGAATATTTGTGTTTGCAGGTTATAAAAGTGTTTTGTCCCCTTAAATGAAAAAACGATGTCTATGGAGTCTTTAAATAATTTTTCAGTTGTTAAAAGCTTATTTTTGAAATTCAATACCACATTACCTCCTTCAGCTCCAGTAGAAAGATTATTTTCTTATGCTACTTTAATGAACATGCCAAAATTTAATAGATTGTTCGATATTGAATTCGAAAAACGAGTACTGTATAAAGCAAATGGACTCAAAAGTTATTTGTAAGGGTATAAAGCTTTGAACTTAATAATACTTATTTTATTATTTTTATGAATAAGCAAAAAGTTTAATAATTTATAATTGAATATTTATAATTATACAGAAACATTTTTTATAAAAGCAATCTTTCAATATGAATAGGTAAAAAATTTTTAAAATAATAATCGCGATATTCAAAATTATCTAAAGATTTACATTGGCTGAGTAATCGCCACTTAATAAATTCTTTTTAAAGGTTTCATATTAGAAAATAATTGCGATATTATTAAATATATGTAAGCTTACATTGACTGAGTAATCGCCACTTCATAAATTCTTTTTAAATGTTTCATTTTATAAAATTATCGCGATATTATGAAATATATGAAAGCTTACATTGACTGAGTAATCACCACTTCATAAATTCTTTTTAAATGTTTCATATTAGAAAATAATCGCGATATTATGAAATATATGAAAGCTTACATTGGCTGAGTAATCGCCACTTAATTAATTCTTTTCAAATGTTTCATATTAGAAAATAATCGCGATATTATTAAATATCTGAAAACTTACAGTGTCTGAGTAATCGCCGCTTGAAAAGTTATTATTCAAACTCTTGTGTTAAATATGCAATCATGATATTAAAAATTATCCAAAAATGAACATTGGCTGAGTTATCGCCACATATAATATTGTAAATTTTTACCAGCATGAAGTTAATAAATAATTTAAATAAATGACATGAAAAAAATTGTTTTGTTGCTTTATATAAGGTCACATCGTATGGAAAAAAATTCAGAAGTCATGCATAAAAAGCTATAGAGAACCTTTGTATTTATATGAGCCCACATAATTAATATTCGATGTATCCATAGTCCATACGCAATATGCATAAATGCGTCTAATTATGTGAATCTTATTCATGGTCAATATATTATCTCCATTTTAATTTATTTTTATTCGAAAAACCAATTTTCTTATTAGCAAAGGACAGAAATATGATTCTTCCTCTTAAAATATATCTTCATTTTTTATAATTTTGTAATAGTATTAGATATCTCTAATGATTTCGAAGATTTATGTCTGTTAAGGAAATAATATTTATAATAAATGATGTTTAAAAAAATTACTTTTTATTTTTGTAAAAAATTAAAGTTTTATGATTTCATGTAAATAGCAAGAATGTTTATTGTTCGGTTAAATAAACAAAAATGTTAAAGATTGAATAAAAATTATATGTAAATGCACAACTGAGTCAGGATTTCTTTATATTTGGAATTTGACTTATATAGATTTCAAATGATTTAATTCAAATAAAATGAATTACTAATATGATTTCTTAATTTTCGTGGTAAGTAAATAATTGCTAAGATTCATAAATTCTCAAATTTTTTAGATAATAACGCTTATTACCTGTATATCGGAATGATGTTTGATGAAAAAAGGTTAATATTATTCACTAATTACGATATTTATATGCTTTTTCGAGGTTAAATTTCGCTGGCATTATTTGAACGATAAATTCATAAATTAGTAGGGATACTACCGCAAATTTATATGCGACATGATTTGTATGAATGATCTTTATGTATGACTATCGACTACGAGTAAATCAACATATTTCATGGAAGTTGCATGAATCTTAAACAATTGTTCTTTGAAAATCTTTTGATTTCCGAGTATTCTTCAACCTAATCAAACAACCTTAGAATCGAAATCTAAAAGAATCTCCAAGTTTCATTTGACGTAGTCCCTGCAAATGCCTGTAAACTTCATAACCGGTATGGAAAATTTCAAAATTCATTCATATAGACGACTTCCAGGTAGCCAGGATCACCTGGATATTGTGAGATGTCATCTTGGGAAACGTACATGTTATTAATAAATAATGGCCAAATTTCAAAAGATATTCTTGTAGACAATGTTTATCTTACTCGGAACATCTATGTTTAGCTAGATAACATTTGCATCAACTTCAAAGTAGTTATTAAACTATAAGTAGAATTTCAAAAGTTTTTGCTGTAGATGATGTTTAAGTTGTCATTAACACCTAGGTATCCAAAGACGGCGATCGTGGGTACCACAGCATAGTAAATAACTATTTTTTAACGAGTGTCTACATCGAAAAGGTAAAGTATGTATATATATATATATATATATATATATATATATATATATATATATATATATATATACAGGGTGGACCATTTAAATCGCCCCATCCAAATTTCTCGGAATGTAAGCTGGCTATAAAAAAACTATTCACACAAAAGTTGAAGGGGATAAAGGGGGCCATCTTTTGGTAAAGTGAGTTTTGACCTTAAACTTCATATTCAAGGTTATTTGAAGGTCAGAGTGTTTTTTTAAATAGGAACACCTATTTTTACCTGTTTTTTCGAATTTTTGTGGGCTTACTAATGATACAAATTACTCGCGACTTAGGTGATCACGTAACTTTGACCTTGGGGAGTCGATTTTCAAGGTCATTTGAAGGTCAGAGTTTTTTTAAATGAGAATCCCTATTTTTGACCCTGGAATCGTATCGAGTCGAAAAAATAATATCTAATTTGATACTTGAAATTGGCTGTTGTGATCTTGAGAAGGTCAATTGAAGGTCTAATGTTCACAAACTGTTTTATTTTTTTTTTTATTTTTCGAATATTGCTGGAAATAGCAGACGGTGTTGAGCAAAAACAAAATAAATAAAAATAAAAATAAAAAATAAAAATCCTACTTGATTTTAGCGAAAAAGAGAAGAATTAAAACTGTCTGAATTGTAATTTTTAATTACAAAAATTAAACGTTTTAGCAACTAAACTAAATATTTGGTTATTGGGTTATTCAAAAAGTCATTAAAAAGTTAATTAATAAGGCAGTTTTTGTCATTTTTTTATTTCTTGAAAGTAGCTTTTGAGATTTTGTTTATTCATTACTAATCAATAATAGTTTTATAAAGATTATGGATCAAATAGTAAAGTTAAATTAATAATTCGTACAGTTCATTAATTTTTAAAATTTTTTCTTCTTATAAGTTTTGAAGGTTGTAATCGACATTTTATTATCTGCATTTTATAAAAGTCGTAACACGCTTTTGATCCACAATCAGCACAGAATAAATTTATTAGCAAAACACTATTTACTGTTTTTAAAACTGTTACTCTATTAATACTACTACTTCAATTGTCCAAACTTCGGAAACCCTTAAAACCCTCAATAAAAGTAAAAGTAAAAAACACCTTTAAAAATGGCTGACTATCAACCCAACGAAATTGTGGATATGATCATGGTTTTAGGGGAAAGTCATCATAATTACCAAGCAGCAGCAAGACTTTACGCTGCACGCTTTCCTGACCGACGACACCCAGATCATAGAGTAATAAGTCGCTTGACTTAAAGAGCTCGTAAAGGTCATATGGTTCGCCAACACAGGCAACACACATATGATGAGAACGATCCTAATGTTGTTACAGTTCTTGCGGTTATTTATTTTGATGCTCATACCAGTTCTCGCCGAGTTGAAAAAGAAATCGGCATATCAAAATCAACTTTCTTGGGAATTCTTAAATCCCTTAAGTATCGTGATTACAACATTACGTTAGTTCAAGAGTTACAAGATGATCATTTTCAATAGTGAATTGAGTCTTGCCAATGGGCTTTATGTATGATAGAGAATGATCCAGATTTTTTTAGATATGTCCTTTTTTCCGATGAGGCTAAATTTCAGAGTGACGGAGAACTCAATAGGCATAATTGTCATTATTGGTCAGATATCAATCCTCATTGGTACAGAACGGTCAATCATCAAAGGCGTTGGAGCATTATGGTATGGTGTGGGATCGTAAATGGTTATTTGATCGGCCCTTATTTTTTCGAGGAAAATGTTGATAGGAATTCCTATTTACGTTTGATAAGAGATCAGTTTCATGAAATGATGGGAAAATGTTGATCTAAAAAAGCGTCAAAGAATGTGGTTTCCACACGATAATGCACCAGTACATTTCGCTGTAATCGTACGAAATTTTTTAGATCAACATTATAATGGTAGATGGATTGGACAAGGAGGTCCAGTTAACTGGCCTGCTTGCTCACCCGACCTCACATCTCCAGACTTTCATTTATGGGGGTTTTTGAAAAATGTTGTTTTTCGAGAACGGCCCACAACTAGAGCAGACATGCAAGATCACATTCGTCGAGCGTGCGCAGCCATACCAAGAGAGACATTGCTCAACACCGTTCGCCATTTCCAAAGGCGTTTGAATTTATGCCTTGAAGCTAATGGATGCCAATTTGAACATTTGCTTCGACGTTAATTAGAATAATATTTTGAGTAGTGAGAGGCAAGGGAACTCATGTTAATCAAGCACCCCGATCGTGAGAGGCAAGGGAACTTACGTTAATCAAGCACCCCAATCCTGAGAGGCAAGGGGACTCGCGTTAATCAAGCACCCCGATCGTGAGAGGCAAGGGGACTCACGTTCATCAAGCACCCCAAAGGAAACAGAACTTACTACGTCCACATCGCTGTTTCTGGGTAACGCTAAAAGTAAGATTAAAACAAAAGAACAATATTTTATTTAATTAAACTGCTTTCAAATGACTTTCATATTTGTTATTTGGGTCAAAATAATCAGTCATTGGCTTCTAATCATATTTAACAATAAAATATTCGAAAAAAAAACAATTTGTGGACGAATTTTCAACATTAGACCTTGAATTGACCTTGTCAAGGTCGCAACAGTCGATTTCGAGTATCAAATTAGACATCATTTTTTCGACTTAATACGATTCCAGGGTCAAAAATAGGGGTTCTCATTTAAAAAAACTTTGACCTTCAAATGACCTTGAAAATTGACTCCTCAAGGTCAAAGTTACGTGACCACCTTAGTCGCGAGTAATTTGTATCATTAGTAAGCCAACGAAAATTCAAGAAAAAAGGTTTTGGACAAAGGCTATAGGCGGGTTACCATAGTGAAATTTCTCCCTCTTCGAATCCTCATGGCTCATGTACCATTCGATGAAGGTTGAAAAAAACTCCCACCCACCAATTTTCAGCCCCGTAACCCTTGCGCATGCGCAGTAAATCCAAATTAAGGGTTTTTTCGACTTTATTTTATTTTGACGCCCCTTTACATGGAAGACTCTAGCAAAAATATTTAAGGGTAGGTTATTGTTTGGCAATTAACCAAAAATTTTTGCAGATTATACAACCTAAAATATCAACCTTAAAATTGATATTTAAGATTTAAATCGTTATTTTAACACCCTTGCTATCAAGGTGCCAGATTTGGAATTGATTTTTTAAATTTATTTTTACCCGTTATTAACGATAGTTGTATTGGCTAAAGAAAAAAAATGGTGCGCCACCCTGATTTTCTCAAAAAACCGATATATTTGCACTTTTTTCGTATTTCTTGTAGGTTATGTTACAATCTAAGAGTCCAAACAAAGATTTTTGGTGTATTTCATTCCGCTCTTTACGACGGTACTATTAGTTTTTGGGATAAAAGGCATTTGACCCTTATTTTATGCAAAAAATCAACTTTTTTGCACTTTTTCATATTTTTTATAGGTTATGTTATAAGTAAAGAGCTTGAATAACTTTTTTCCTGCGTATTTGTTTTTGCTCGTTATAATCGTGCTATTAATTTCAAGAAAAAGTAGTTTGCAATCCTGATTATCGACAAAAACCGATATTTACAGTCCGTGCTAAAAGTTGAGAGCTGGAATAACGATTTTATGTGTAATTTTCTCTGCTTGTAATGGTGGTATCAGTTTAATCAAGGTTTCTAATATAATACGTTGAAATATTGTCGCACAATCTGGTTTTCTACAATTGTTTGACGTTATGATCAGGTTGCAGTATATTCTGAGGGGTTAAAATTATATTTCACTTAGTGTTTTTCATGTTTTCGATGATTATATATATATATATATATATATATATATATATATATATATTTTTTTTTTTATGAATGAGGTATTATGCAGACAAAATCATAGATGAATCGTGACTTATGCAGACATTAGCGTACTTATGCTGACGTCCGCATAATGCCACCCGTTTTTCATTTATTTATTGATACTTGTGCTGACAATTCCATACAGTAGATTTTTCTTGAGTTGAGTTACGAAAAAATTCTACAAAACAAAAACGCGCCCACCAATCAAATTTCGAGAACAAATGTGCCCACCAATCAAAGTTTTAACAAATTCGTATTTAACATATGCGTAAGTAACAAAGGAAGGGATAACATAGGAGACTGCCACACACCCGCGACGTGTGCAGGACACTAAACAAAGGCTGTACTGTATGAGTCAGCATAATGCCGCGTACATACGTTTATATATATATATATATATATATACATAAATATATATACCTGTATGTGTGTGTGTGTGTGTGCGTGCATGTGAATTGACATAGAATATCCCATGTATATGTATATACATATATTCATAAGCCCATGTGTGTGCGTGCATGCGTCTTGATAGGAACAGTCCCATATATATATATATATATATAAAAGAAAAATATATATAAACTCAAGTACGTGTGTCATACATGTAAATTGACATGAAACGTGCCGTATATATAAACATGTGTGTGCGCGCGCGCGTGTGAATTAACATTAAATATCCCATGTATATGTGTACACAGATATACGCATATATATATATATATATATATATATATATATATATATATATATATATATATATATATATATAAAAAAAATATATATAAACTCAAGTACGTGTGTCATACATGTAAATTGACAGTTTCGGTCCCATATATATATATATATATATATATATATATATATATATATATATATAAATACATATTTCAAGTACATGTTTAGATGTGTTTGCGCGTTGGAGTTGACAAGATATGTCAAATATATGAAAACCGGTGCGTGCGTGTTGACATGATACGTCCCATACATGTAAACCTAAGGGCACTCAGATAGATGTGTTAGAGTTGTCATGAAATGTCCCATATATATAAACCTGTATGGGCGTAGGTGATAATTGACGTGAAAAATCCTATGTATATTAACGTTTGTGTGCATGCATGCGAATTGACTTGAAATGTCCAATATATATCAACCTGTGTGTTTGCATGCGTTTGAATTGACATTAAAAATCCCATGTATATTAACGTGTGTGTTCATGCATGCGTAACGACATGTACTGTCCTATATATATATATATATATATATATATATATATAAACCTGTATGTGCATGGGTGCACATTGGCATAAAATATCTCATATATATATATACCTGTATGTGCGTGTGTTCCAATTGACGTGAAAAATCTAATATTTATTAAAGTTTGTGTGCATGCATGCGAATTGACATGAAATGTCCCATATATATATTAATCTGTGTGTGTGTGCGTTCGAATTGACGTGAAAAATCGTATGTATATTAACGTGCGTGTGCATGCATGCCAATCGACATATATAATAATACGTGTGTGTGTGTGTGTGTGCGCGCATTGGCATGAAATGTCCCATATATATAAACCTGTATGTGCGTGCGTTCGAATTGACGTGGAAAATCCTATGTATATTAACGTGCGTATGCATGTATGCGAATCGACATGAAATGTCTCATATATATAAATCTAAGGGTTCTCGGATGGGTGTGTGCGTGTTATCATGAAATGTACCACATATAAAGAAAACCTGTACTTATGAGTACGTGCTTACCGACATGAAATGTCCCATGTATGTATGTATGTATGTATATATATATACATATATATAGACCAAAAAATATACGCGTCAACGGGTGCAAGTTGACATGAAACGGACCATGTATATATATATATATATATATATATCAACTTGTCTGTATGTGTTTGTGTGGGTCGACATGAAATGTTGCATGTATATGAGCCCAGGTGCGTATGTATGTGCGCGTCCACATATGTTTTTCTATATACATATATATGATAAAAATTCCTTAGTACGTTTAATTAAAAAGGAATTGTGGAATTTTTAATTAAAGCCCTTGAATTCACAAATCATAATCATAACTGACGCTCTTTCAATTCACGATTACATTTTGATTTCTTAATTAAAATTTATTTAATTAAGGATTCCTTTTGATTTTGTAATTAAAGCCCTTTCGATTCACGGTTACATTTTGATTTCTTAATTGAAATTTATTTAATTAAGGATTCCTTTTAATTTTATAATTAAAACCCTTTCGATTCACGATTACATTTTGATTTCTTAACTGAAATTTATTTAATTAAGGATTCCTTTTGAATTTTTAATTAAAGCCCTTTTAATTCACGATTAAATTTTGATTTTTTAATTGAAATTTATTTAATTAGGAATTCCTTTTGATTTTTCAATTGAACCCTTTTCAATTCACGATTAGATTTTGATTTGTCAATTAAAATATTTTTAATTATCAATTTAAAAAGAATTGTTAATTAAATAAAACTTTAATTACAAATTTAAAAATGATTCGTAATTCAAATATTTTTTAATTACTTTTTTCGGTACCCAATTTTCAAGTACTATAACTTTTTGACCGAAACTCTTAATAAGCTGATTTTTTTTATTAATTGAAGGCCCAGATGCAATAAGGGCATTTACGCTCGGAATACGTACGAATGAAGTTACTTGATAAAAATTAAAAAATTTGATGTTGTAAAACTCATTACATCGCATCTTTTTTATATTAACAGTTTTTTTATGAAATTTTTATTATGTTACGACCGCAGCACTTCCTTAAATCGTATATATATATGTATATATATTTATATATATATATATATATATATATATATATATATATATATATATATATATTAAGGAACAAGCGCAGACCGCCGTTTTTACTTTAGGAATGATTGTCAGCTAAGTTTTCTTGTCCTTATATACCTCTTGAATAATAATATTTTATAAATATTTTAAATATTTTTTTAACTTAATTTAAAAAAATAAATGTATTGCTTCAAAAATTTTTTTTCTCACATCTTTTTTAGCTAATTTTTTTCAATTACGTTTTTATGGCACTTCGTCCCATACAATATTCTTTATAACATCTTTATCTTCATTATTATTTTGTATACAAATTTTTTTAGAATTCTTTGATCTCCAAATGGCTACATACAATTGTCAATGTGAAAATGAAGGTTTATTCATATATATTCCGACGCTCTCAAAACTGTGTCCTTGGGCTTCATTAATGTTCATTGCAAATGCTAGTAAAATAGGAAATTGCCTACGATATAATATAAAAGGCAATGACGTATGTTCACCTGTATCTAAAGTAATTCTTGGTATAAAAACAATTGAGCCTTTTTTATTACCAGTAATAATTTCAGCTTTCACGTTAAATTTAAATAAATCAATTATTTTAAATCTAGTACCATTAAAAAGCCCGTCACTTACACTTAAGTTTCTTATCAACATTACAATTACATTTTTTTTAAATTAATTTGTGTGATGGGAAACCTGGGAATACAAAACCTAAGTACAAAATCCTGAAAATATAAATGAAATAGACTGTTCGATGGCATCGCTAAACGACTTATTAAAAGGGAACATTGTCATCACACGAAATGACAATTGAAATATTATTTTTTATATAAATATTTTAAAATGTGTACAAAAATATTATATTTTATTATATTACATTTTTTATAAATTTAAATATCTTAAATTAACTTGATTAACTATTTTAACTTTTATTTTTTTAATCTCGAATCATACATTTCTAAATTCATTAATAAATTTATAGCTTCTAAGGGGCTGAAAAAGAACAGAGATTGACAGCGGCAAGAGTCGCAGGGTGGGTACCCCTCTGTTCGCTCCGCTCGCCAACCCCCAAAGTAAATTACCATAATTTTCAAGTTCAATATTAAACGCATTTTTTAATCCTTTTATCAAATTAACGAGTTCCTACATAATCTAATCTATATTATTTTTGCTTTTTTATATCTTCTTTTTCTTCATAGATTTGCAAAACTTGATATTTTGCTGACAAGGAGAGGTCATCTATCTCCGGGAAACGGATTTAGCTGGAACTGCGGGATATAATTTTTTGCAGCCTACATTTTTCTGTAAAAGCTTTAGTTTTTTAGCTATTTAAGTTTTTGAAAGTACTTTTTTTTACTATATTTTAAAAAAATGCCTATATCTTGGTCTCTAGGGCCTATTAGACAAAAAAAAACATGGGTTCATTTTTTTTTTATAAAAAAAAACATATTCCGCAGTTTCAAATAAATCTGTTTCCTGGAGGTGGGAACCTCTCCTTGTGAATATAAATTTAATAATAACATATTACTTTTGAATGTATCATCCAATATAATCATTAACGCAAATTTAACTGATAGTTTTTCTTCAGTTTTGACATTTATTATTCCATAAATAAGTTTTTTTCGATTATAAAGAATAGATATTGTGTTACCAATAGAAAATGTCCTTAGATGATTATAATTTTTTATTGAAACATATAAATCTGTTCTTGGATATACAACTAATTAAAATAATTACCTCATTTCGTTTAGAATATTGTAGTTAAGCTTTTATCAATTATTCTTTTTTTTATTTTAAACTTTTCTTTGTTTTAAATATATATATATATATATATATATATATATATATATATATATATATATATATATATATATATATATATATTCATAATCGATTTTTATAATTTGACATTATAATTGGAGCTGTCATTATAATATAAGAAGCTGGGATTATAATATAAGGAATGGTAGCAGAAAATAACAACGAATCAGAAGTAAGTAATTATTTTAATTTTTAATTATTTAAAAACTAGAAATTTTTATTTAAAAAAATATTAATTCAATTTTAATATTCGGGGTATTGTACTGGATCTGAATCCAATACAATACACAATTGAAAATGCTGAAATCGAAGAACAGGAAATAGGTGATGAAGAAGAAGTAGACTCTGATGATGAACCAAACTCACTACAAGGCCTAGTTTCCACGAGGAAACGTTGGAGATACCCGCGTGTTATGAAGAATGTAAAATTTATGGACATACACCACTACGAATCAAAATTCATGCGAGTGTTTATTTTTTTCTATTTTTAAAATATTTTTTATTTAATAACAAAATTTTTAATATTTCAGAATCTTTATTATTAAACGTGAAGGAGAGGTTGAAGCGTTTACTTTGATGTTTTTCTTCTACACAAAAAATTAAAAAAAAATATAGAAAATTCGAATCACAAGAAGATATCAAGTTGTAGTCGTTTGTAATAATTACGATTGGTATAGATAAAAGATGAAATTTTTAGTGTACGCGATAATAAAGTTTTTTCTTAAGCTCGAAGCTTATAAAAAAATTGCTATTTTTATTTACTATCCGATTCTGATAATTCAAAAACTTTTCATTTTAAGTAGAATTATTATAAATATAAATTATACTTCTTAATATTCACAAGAAAAAAGCATCGACAAAAATTTCAACAATGTGATGTACAAATAAAAAACTACATTTATAAATATTATAATTTATTTGTAAAGAAAACATAACAAAATTCAATCATTTTTTTCACATTCGTTTCGTAATTACACAATTATTTGAAATTTTTAAATTTTTTATGCTTATCATAATCCATAAGAATTTTTAAACATCATTTTCAAATATATTTTTATTTATATTGGGGTATCATCGTTCGATTCCATGTACTTCTAAATTTCAAAAATATTATCACTTTTTAGTTATTTCATTTACAAACTATATTTTTTGGACATTATTCGTGTGAGGAAAATTAACTTTCTTCAAAAAGGTAAAATATAAAATTTTAACATATCCTTTAAAATATTTTTGAAAAATAACAAATTAAATAATATTTTATTATCTTATAATTTTTTAGATCAATAGCTCTCAAAATTACTATTATTTCAAACTTCCAACATAAAATTTTTTTAACTTTTTTTATCTTTACTTGCAAGGCTGAGATCGATGGGGTTTTCCAGGGCTGCACTCAAGTGGATTAGCTCCTATTTATCAGGTAGGAAACAAATGGTTTTCACGCATTTAAAAGAGGAATCGAATTGGCTAACAACCAATTTAGGAGTTCCGCAGGGTTCAGTGCTGGGGCCTCTGTTGTTTTGCCTTTACATTAATAACATACGTGACACCCTTGACCCCGGTTGTGTCGAGCACCTATTATATGCAGATGACCTGCAAATTTATACGCAGGTCTCTTATGAGGATGTGCATGAAGGTATTCGCATTCTACAGAGGGCGGCCAAGGCGGTGTCGGAGTGGGCTGTTGATGCTTCTCTCACACTAAATGCAAACAAAACTAAAGCGATCGTTTTTGGCAATGGTCGATTTATTAATGACTTTTATGCTGGTGAGCCAAGGACGATTGAGCTTGAGGATGGTGTCGGCATATCTTTCTCTGATACCGTTACGAGCCTTGGTGTTGTGCTTGACTCTAAGCTATCATGGGAGCCACATGTTAATATGCTGACTAAGAAGTTTAATAGAACTATGTATGGCTTACGGTTTTTTCGTCGGTATACCACTGAGGCTCTGCGCAAACAACTCGCAACCGTCCTGCTGTTTCCACATCTCGATTACTGCTCAGTAGTTCTGCTCGATGCCTCACAGGGGTTGAAAAGACGATTACAAAGACTACAAAATTCATGTGTGAGATATGTATTAGGCGTGAGAATGGGCGATCATATCTCTCCACATAGAGCTGCGCTGGGTTGGCTGCGTACTGATGCGAGGAGACAGTATTTTATGGCTGTACTTATGTACAAAATCGTGCGCATGAATACTCCCGAGTATCTAGTGGGTCTCTTCACTAGATATGTACCTAGGGTAGCCACTAGGGGAGAGATTAAGGATTTCGCGGTGCCCTACATGCGTACTGAGACTGGAAGGAATTCCTTTCAGGTTCAGGGTGCGCATTTTTGGAACTCCCTGCCTGCTGATATAAAGAATCTTCCATCGCTCAGCGGGTTTAAGTCGGCTCTGAGGGGGTACTTGCTCGACCTTCAGTAAACTAAGTTTTATTTTTTATTTATATGTTAATTTATTATAATGTGACGTCCCTTATATAGGCTTAAGGTGTGATTGTATTTATTGGCTGAATGGTTAGTGAGTGAATGCTCTACTTGTTTTTATTATTTTGACTGCGTTTTTGTGCTACTGCATACGCTTTATTATTTTATTGCATTATTTATCATTTTTCATTTTGTATTTTAAATTAAAAATTTTATATACTATGACTGATAGATATTGTATGACTGACTTTTAATTTATAGGATTGCGTGTATTTTACTATATTTTTTTTGATATCTGTGATATCACTTCTTTTGTTGTGACTTACTTATTCAGTATTATTAGGTTTAGTAACTGACTGTGATATCAATTGCAATATATTGTATTTATACATTGTTTTATGTGCAATATTTTATATTTATACATTGTTTTATGTGCAATATTTTTACATTTATTCATTGTTTATGTGCAATACTTAATATTATATTTATGAATTGTATTACACGCCCTTTGTATAATAATATGATATACAATAAATAGTATCTATCTATCTATCTATCTATCTACATTTAATAATGGATAATCAAGATCAAATTGAAGGTAAATTAATAAAATCTATTTTTGAAATCAAACACACTTATTTATGTTATTAAATAAAAATATTATTAATTTTAGATTACTTAAAATATGAAAAAAAATATCATGAATATTTACAACATTTAGATAATGCGGATAAATTAGGAAATTTGAATTTAAAATGAACTAAATTAAATTAAAATAGTATTGTAATAAAAAAAATTGAAGAAACATAAATTTAATAAATAAATATTATAACATAAAATCAGATAAAATTTTTCATTTTAATATATCATACAAAGATTTACATAGAATATTATTATTTTTTTTTAATTTTAATGTTTTTTTTTATTTAATTTTTTTAAATAAAACATTTTATAATTTCTTTTTATTGAAATTAATTTTTTTAAATATCTTATTATTTAGAATCGATTCCTTCTGAATCAACAGAAGACAATGCATTTTCTGTTCCAAATATTTCAAAATCTACTCCAAACATTATTTAAATGGATAAAGATGAAAATTGTTTATTCAGGTCGTCTTCTTCATTCTTATATAATGATCAAAACAAACATATGCAAATTAGAAAAAGCATTGTATTATATATGATTGACAATTGGTCTATTTACGAACCTCACATAATAGTTAACGATGATTTAAATATTAATGATACAATGACAAAAAAGATTTATACCAATTCAATATGTTAGCAGACTGTTTTAACCGTGGTGAAGCGGAAATTATAGCATTTGTAAGGGACACGTGCTATCTCTCCATCCTTTTTTACTCAAAAAATGTAGGTTTTTGAAAAAACTGGCGATTATTGATAAAAATTAAGAGTTGTCCGCAACTTGTACAATAAAAAGCAATATTTTTTCTGATGAGGACAAATTAATTTTGATGCTTTGTTTCCAATAAAAGTTTGACATACTTAAAAAATCATATTCTCTAACCTAAGTTATGATTTTTAAGTATGTCAAACTTTTCTTGAAAACAAAGCATCAAAATTAATTCGTTCTTATCAGAAAAAATATTGCTTTTTACTATATAAGTTGCGGACAACTCCTAATCACTAGTTTTTCCAAAAAACCTACATTTTTTAATTGGAAGAGGATGGAGAGATCCAAAGTCCTCTTAATGTAATAATTTATGATGAAATATTGGGATTTATTAATGAATATGGTGAATCATTGAGTCCATTAACATTAAAATTACAAATGTCAGGTCCTATTCATGATGGTCATTACGATGTTATAGAATATTATAATTTAATCTATAAAAAAACATCATAAAAAATATTAGAATACTCATATTTATCGAAATTCTACTAAAAAAAATTGATTAAAAAAAACGTGATGAAGTATGTTTCATGAATAAAGAAAGAAACAAAAAGAAAAAAAGACATGAAAGCTGAATATATTCAAAAAAGAAAAATAAATAATATCGTTGATGATATGAATGAAGAGCGACTAAAAAAAAAAGAAAAACAGAAACGATTGAAAACATGATCGAAAAAAGAAAAGAGAAGAAAAAATAAAAAGAAATGAATGATGAATATATTCAAAAAGGAAAATAAATATTATTGCAAAAAATATGACTGAAGAAAGATTAAAAAAAAAAGAAGTAGAGATATTACGGAAAACATGAGTCAACAAAGAATTTAAAAAAAAGGACAAATTCAAAAAGCAAACAAAATATTTCCAAATAAATTTTATAATAATTTTGGGTAAATGGATTATATTTTTCCTCATTGTAATGCTGTATTTTAGAAAGAAGAATTTAAAAAAAAAAATTGTTGTCATAATGATAAAGTCAAAATTCAATCATTGAATAATTATGATGAATGTTTAAAAAACTTATTATTCAATTACAAATTCAGACAACTTATTCGTTATTACAATAACAGCTTTTCATTTGTAACATTTCATAGTGAATGTGTTGATGTTAATAAAAAAGGATAAATAATCAAAAAATTCAAGGTCAAGTATATCACTTAACACCAAATACCATGGAAATTAAAGATGGAAAAAAACGTCAATGTGGTCAAATCTATATGTATGATAATTGGAAACGAATTGATTATTTGTTAAAACAAAATAATATGTTAGTAAAAGAGCATATAGAAATTATATCACAAGTTTTAAATGCAAATAATCCTTATGTGAAAAAAAATGGCACCATTTCAATATTATTCTTACCGTTTGGGATACAAATCAAATTCTGAGTTCAATCCTATATTATCTGCAGGAAGACTAACATAACAGTATGTGATACAAGCTTATATTGTAATTGAACGTACAAGATTAGTTTTAAAGTATAATCAACATAAGTTAAGAATAAAATGTTATCAAGGTATAATAGATCATATCTCCAAGAGTGCTTTCAATGATACTAAAAATTATATTAAAAAAAGATTAGGTAACATGTATGTATTACCAGCTACATATATTGGTAGTCCTAGATATATGAACAAAAATTATCAAGATGCCATGTCCATTTGTAAGAAAAAAAAGAAGACCGGATTCATTTATAACTTTGACTTTTAATCCTAATTGGCCAGAAATTAAAAATGTGTTAGAAAACTTTCCTTCAGGTACAACTTGTAATGATATACCCACAATATATGTACGTCTTTTTTACGCTATATGTAGAGCAATTTTATCTGATATTATATCAGGAAAAATATTTGGTCCAATTATTACTTGGTTTTGGGTTATAGAATTTTAAAAAGCAGGATTACCTCATATTTACATGAATTTTATATTAGATCATAAATCAAAATTATCAAATCCTGTAGACATTGATACATTCATTTCAGCTGAAATTCTTGAAGATAAAAACGAGTTAAAAGTTTTAGTATTAAAACACATGTTACATGGACCACATAGCAAGGAAACCCCTTGCTATGATCTAAACAACAAAACATGTTCAAAACACTTTCCCAAAAATTATTGCGAAAACACTACTTTTGAAGAAAACGGATTTCCTAAATATAGAAGAAGAAAAAATGATTCTTTTGATTATTATTATAATAAAAAAATTAATGGCCAAAATATAAAAGTTGATAATTCAATGGTTGTTCCATATAATTCGATTCTTCTCAAAAAATACAATTGCCATATTAATGTTGAATATTGTGCATCTATTATGAGTCTTTAATATTTATTTAAGTATTTAAATAAAGGACATGATAGAGCATACATAAAATTTCAAAAATCATCAACTGAAAATGATATTGTTACGTCACAACGTATCTTTTATATTACTTTTTAATTTATAATTTCTAAATATCTTTTTCTTAACATGATATTGATGAACTAATTAAACAGTCATCGAACAATAAAAGAATGTGTTAACCTAAGCAGTAAAGAAACTTCAAGTTGATATTAAGCAACGAAATTCGTTGACTTCGAAATTATTAAATCATAAAACAAGCAAGATCCACTTATTACTTAATGAAATTATGTCAAGATAAATCTTATAAAAGCCGACTGAAATTAATGACAGTGGGCACTACCCCAGGATCATCGTTGGTACCAAGTCGTAAATCCTGTATTTCAAATTTAAATTCAAATTCAAATTCAAATAAAGTTATTGTATTCAATATCAATTATTTTTACAAGTGTCAATAAATATCTTAAAAGTTTCTTATATTCGACTCGAGTCTTATTTCAAATCGTGCCTATATCTATTCTTTGTCTGTCTGTATCCAGCCTTCATCTACTTGAATTAATCAAGGTAAGAATATTCAATTTATATATTCTCTATTCAAGTACTCTAAATAAATATTCTTCAATATATTTTAATTGTGAGATCGGTTTACTCAATTAAATATTGGTGGAGTTCATTTCACCACTAGATTATACATATATTTATCTTTCATAATTATAATGTAATAATTAATTCAATTTTTCCAAATTAATTCAAATTCATATTTAAAATCATACAAAAATATACCAACATAATAAAATCATACACTTTTATTTAGTCCTGGTGAAAGCTAGGACTTAACATTTTGGTTCCGGTACAAACTTTTTAATTGAGGAATCGTATTGAATATATTGAGGGATCATTAGAGAAAATTCTCTCTCTCTCTCTCTATATATATATATATATATATACAAAGTGCATAAAAATATATATGAAGGACCAATTATAAATACAGTGTTTAAAAGTGAATTAAGAAAACGCAAAAGTGCGTCAAATAAAATATTATATTTCCAAAGGCACAATAAATATTATACGCAAAATAGCGTCCATTAAATAAATTATTTATACGCGAAGTGCAATATTTAAAGCGAATAGCGTCATTAAAAATGAACACAAAGTGTGTCATTAATAGTGTTATCTAAAACAAATAAATATATATACGCGAAGTGCATTATTAGCGAATTGCGTCAATTAATAAAAATATATATATTGTATTTAAATACATATATCATACGCATAGTGCGTAATTAAAATATACAATCGTGAAGTGCGCGATTAAACATTATATTCAATTAAAATAATTGAATAAATAAGTTCATACATTCTTAATAATTGTAAAACATTTTTTCATTTTTTATCAATTATATTAAAAAGTTTCTTGCATTGATACCAGTAATCTGATACATTAACAATTCATTAAAATCGTGAAAATAACATAATTTTCAATACATAGTTTTGAAAGTAAATACGTTTCGGTGAATAAAAGAAAACCTGACTCAACATTAAATATTGAAAGTCAGAACAAAACGGCATTTAAAAAAATAGACACTGGTAATCAAATAACTATAAAGAGTATCGAACTCATAAAAATTTTGACTCAGCAAAATTACCGTGTGACATACTCGCGGATATTTTCAACAACAGTAGGTCAAAGAAAGAAAAGAATTCAAAGCAAAAGTCAGCATTTTTATCTATTTTTAAAATAGGTCAGTGTCAAAGAAATTTTAAATGCGTTATTTTTGGTTAACAAACAATATTTAAAAATATAATCATTAATATTTATAAAATAATATTTCTCATTTTTTTTTTATTTTCGTGTTATGTGATCTTTATTGGAAAATAAATAATGAATATTACAAATGAGTAGGATAAATTTTAAAGAGCTATCGGATAATTTAAAAGAAGGGAAAACACAGTGTCTATAATCATACTCTAAATTAGAATTATTCGAAATTTGTCGAAAATTTAAAATATCTACTAAAGAGAACGAAAATATTAATGCTATTCGCGATAGAAACAGAAAATATAGTAAACAAGCGGTTTCAAGGGAGCAAGAAAAAAAGAAAAAACGTATCTACGAAAATATCGATCCATTTCGCAAAAGTACAAAAGTTGCACGTTCTCCAAATAAAACGTTAGACACAACAATTGAAAATAATACCTTAAATTTAACGAATATTTCACAAGAAACAATCGAAAATAACACCGCAGATCTAACAGAGGACATAAATATTCCACAAGAAACAAGTGAAAATAATAGTCCAAATACAAGCTGTACAGATATTTTAAACAAACAGAATACACCATTAAGTAAATCTACAGGAACAATCCCAAAAATAATTTCCAAAAGTACTAAAACAACACAAAAAAATAATCTACAAGACAGTTTTTTAGACAAATATACTTTAAGGAGAGACGTGACGCTTTATTCTGAAAATAATACAACAGCAGACGGAATATTTAACGATACGGGAAATTTATCTATCAAACAAGAAAGTTATCAATATATAGACGAAGAGAATATTCTTGTGGGAAATAATAACAATTCGATTGTCGAAATTAGAAATTTACAGGATAATACAAACATGGAAAATACATTAGGATACTCACTGAAAGAAATTTCAAGATCAGTACCTGAATTTGATGGAAAAAATATACCTTTAGAAGTTTATACAGAAAAATTAGAAATTGCAAAAGATATGTTGAGTGAAGAAGAACAATCGAAATTTATGAACTATTTAATATTTAAGCTATCAGGAACAATTCGTACTGCTATAAAGGGTAGTAGAATTGAAACTATAGAAGAATTTATTAAATTCATAAAAAAATTATATCCAGAGATTGATAATTTACACTCTTTATATGCAAAATTAGAACGAATTCAACAAGCAAAGCATGAATCAGTGGTCGATTACATAGAAAGAATAACAAAATTAAGTTCAAAAATTACAGATAAAAAGAAAAATGAAAACGGCATAACAAGAGATGCTTTACAACGTTTTAATGGTGAACTGGATGCAAATACATTAAAATATTTTAAAGAAGGCTTAAATAGTGAAATTAGATATGAATTAGGAGAAGTCCAGGATTTTTCACAAGCAACTGATAAAGCAATAAAAATAGAAAAAAATTTGGAAAAATATAAAGATATTAGAACACAATCGGATCAAAATACAAAAAAAATTATGGTTAGTGATATCTTTGAAAAATCACCGAAATAAATAACATGCTGCCAAATATGTAAAGATATAGGTCATAAGGCGTTATGTTGCAATATTGCAAGTTGTGTATATTGTAAAGAACCAACTCACTCGTCATATCAGTGCACTAATACAAAAGATAAAATAAAATAATATGCAAATTTTGTAATCAACTAGGACATTCAAGAGGTATGTGTACACTTTTAGATGACAATGAACAATATTGTCAATACTGCCAAGAAAATAGCCATCAAGTAAGTCGTTGTCCGATTATAAAAAAATATGAATTATGCTGGAAATGCAAAAAGAACGGACACAATTCTGAATTATGTAATCAAACCGAAGAAAAGATTAATATACTAACATAAACTTGTGACATTTGCAATCAGAATCACAGCACTACAAATTGCGAAAAATTCAAGATATTTGTAAATCAAATTAAATCAGATGATCAAATAAGATGCCAATTATGTGACAGATGGGGTCACTGAGGTAGAGACTGCAGGAATAATTATAATGGAAATAATCGATGTAATAATGAATATGGACAAAGAGGTCAACATAAATTTTGTAGATACTGTAAAACTAAAGTACATAATATAGAGCAATGCAAGAAACGAGGTTATCAAAATAAAAAACCTCAAAACAATAATCAAAATATACAATGTCCATATTGTAAAAAATTAGGACACTCACTTGATACATGTTTCACAATTAAAAATTTAGAAAGAAAGCAAGAAAAATTTTGCACATTATGCAAAAAAACCAATCATACAAATGAACAATGTCAATCAAAAATAACTGAATCAAATAATGAATCAATAATTATGAAGACATTCAATATTTTGCAAGAGAACACGAAATTGATTATGAATTGGAAACATGTGACACATTTGAGAATATCGATATAAATAATTTAAGTGTTACATTAAACTGTAGTATAGAGAAAGAAATTCCATACGATCCGATAGAATTCAAACCACAGGTGAAAAATGACTCAAAATTAGTAATAACACATGAAAACAAATCCAAAAATATAAACAACATAAATAAAGAAACTGAAATAAGTAATTCTGAAAATGATATAGATAAAAATATACCAATTCACATATTTAAACTAGGGGACACACTACAATTTATTGAAATAAAAAATCCATTTACAGACGAAGTATGTAAATTATTAATAGATACAGGTGCTCAACTTAATATAGTAAAAGAAAAATTAGTATCACCTAATTCTATTAATGATAATATTAAAATGTATTCATCAGAAATTTCTAATACACTTATAAAAACATGTGGTATAGTTAATTTCCCTATAAACAAATCACCAACAAATTTTCATGTAGCGTCAAAAAAATTTTCGATACCCTATGACGGAATTTTAGGTATAAATGTTTTAAAAGAAAATAAATTAAGACTAGATAAAGGATATTTAGAAATAAATGGGAAAAAATAATACATTCAAACAAACTATAAAGATGAAAAAAATTCAAGTTTAAATTTATGTATACAAAACAACGAAAGAAATGACGCAGCAGTTACTAACACATTTCAATTATTGAATTATATTACGCTTATGCAAGATACTAAACACATATCTTCGATTACGCAATTTTTACAAGATAAAAATGAAAATATAGAAAATCTTATGAAAGATATTAACTGTATTTTAGAAAAAAATCAATTTAAAGATGAACAAGATATAGATTATTATAAATTCCTTTTAAAATTACAAGATAATATAAATTTTAATATTGAAAATAAAGATAAGCAATTTCTTACTTATTTTATTGAAGAAGATAATGCAACATTAAATATGCAGGAAGAAGAACCTGAAGGAACTATAACACATGAAAACATAAATCATATGTATGAAAAAAATATCGATCGTAAAGAAAAATTATTAAATAAAATAATTTAAAATCATTTAAACGAAGAAAATAAACAAAGTATAAAGGATCTAATTATACAAAATGAAGATATATTTTGGCTTGAAGGAGAAAAAATGGGAAAATGTAATTTAGACTATCATGAAATAAATTTAACAGATAATAGACCAATATACGTTAAACGATTCCCATTGCCATACAAATCAAAAGAAATCGCTATAGAAGAAACACAGAAATTAATCAACAATGATTTAATAAGACCTTCTAAAAGTGCTTATAATGCACCAGCATTTGTAGTAAAAAAAAAGCCTGGTAATGATGGAAAACCAAGATGGCGTTTAGTCATAGATTATAGAAAATTAAATGAAAAAACTATACCCGATAATACCATCTATAACAGAAATTTTCGATGATTTAGGTGGAAATAAATATTTTACAACTGTAGATATGGTTTCGGCCTTTCATTGGGTACCAATGAGAGAATCTGATATTCATAAAACAGCTTTTAGCGTACATCCCTTAGGAAGATTTGAATTCAAAGTTTTACCTTTTGGTTTAACTAATAGATACAGTAGAAATAAACGTCGTAACAAGAGCACAAAAAGCTAAAGAAAACGAAAGCAATAATAAAGCAACACCTTTACCAACAAATGAAATAAAAATACAGAAATTAAATGAAGAACGTACACGTATGAAAAAGAAACGAGGTCGCCCCAAAAAAATAATTAAAACAATAAAAAATCAAGACGTCAAGACTGACGAAAATATTATACAACAAGATACGTGTACAAACAAATCGAATACAATAATATATTCGAAAAATTCTATAGAACATAGGAAAGATAATATTGTTCATTTAATTACAACAGAAAAAAAGCCATTAGACGAATTAACAGATAGATATCTCGTACAAAATAATATAAAAATAAATAATGAATTAAAAGACAATGAAATCGAAATAATAAATTTTAAAAAAAGAAAAATTTTTATTATGTTCTTAAGAAGGGACCGAACTATTTGTCTTTGTCTAATAGCGTTTTTCATCATTTATGTAAACACTATCCGGTATAACAAGAAAAAAATAGCAGCCCCCGCTAGATATTAGTATAGTAAGTAAATTTTGTAATAACAAACAAATTTTTTTACTGCGTAGTTTTTGAATAATTAGAGACCTACCAAAAAAATATAGGTTATATTCTAGATAACTAGTAGGTCTCTAATTAGTCAAAAACTATGCGGTAAAAAATTTAATTGTTATTACAAAATTTACTAATTATACTAATATCTAGCGGGGGCTGTTATTTTTTTCTTGTTATAAAGGATAGTGTTTATATAAATAATGAAAAACGCTATTAGACAGAGACAGATAGTTCGGCCCCTTCTTAAATATTAAAGAATCAGTTATTTCAGTAAAAGAAAAATTAATAAATAATTTTAATACACTAAAAAATCTGTTAATTAAAAATAAATGTAATATGTTCAGCATTTCAAAGAATATTAAAATTTTAAACATAACTTGGAACGAAACTGAAGAAATTTTATATGATATTTTTAAAGATACAGATATTAAAATTATTATTTGTTTAAATAATTCAGAATATGTAAAAATTGATAACAGAGAAAAAATTTTTGATTTATATCATTCTTCAAGTATAGGAGGTCATTCAGGAGTTAATAGAACTTATAATAGAATTAAAAATAAATACTTTTGGGAAAATTTAAAAACTGATATACAAAACCGAATAAAAAATTGCGAAACATGTCAAAAAAATAAATTAAAAAGAATTAAAACTAAACAACCAATGATCATAACAGATACTCCAGAAAAAACATTCGATAAGATTCCTTTAGATATAGTAGGACCTTTAAATATAACTAAAAATAATAATAAATATATACTAACAATGCAAGATCATTTATCGAAATTTGTAATAGCTGTTGCACTTAAAGATCAAACAGCAGAGTCTATAGCTGAAGCATTTATAAAAAAATTCATTTGCATTTTCGGTTCACCAAAAATAGTTCTTACCGACAAGGGTGCAAATTTTACAGGTAAATAAATAAAAGCGATTTTAAAAAGATTTAAATTTAAAAAAATTAAGACAACCGCATTTCACCCACAATCTAACGGCGCGTTAGAAAGGGCTCATCATCCCTTATGCGAATATTTGAAAAATTTTGCAGATAAGAAAATCGAATGGGATAATTTGCTTGAACTTGCACAATTTAACTATAATACAAGTGTTCATTCAAGTCATAAATTCCCACATGAATTAGTTTTCGCCTACCCAGCTAGGTTACCATCTAGCGAACCTTTGAAACAATCAGAAAAATTATCAGCTTTTAATGATTATATAGAAAAGTTATTAACAAAAATGAAAGATATTGCAAAAATAGCTCAGGAAAATTTAATATCATCAAAGGAAAAATCTAAACTATACTATGACAGATCTATGAATCCTGTAAATTTTAATATTGGCGATGAAGTATGGTTTATAAAAGCACCAAAGCCAGGAAAATTAGAGAAAAATCATAATTTGGGACCCTTTGAGATATTAAAAATTCACGAAAATAGCAATATCACTATGAATTATAAGGGTGGTCCAAAACTAGTTCATGCTAATAAATTAATTTTGCATAAACGTAAAAATTAATATTATTTTCTATTTTCAGAACTCTTCATCCTCTATATAAACATAAAAAAATGCTGTCTATCATATTTATCTTCTTATCTCTTATCAAGAGTAATTCTGCAATCATCGGTTTCAACTGTAAATCTACAGATCCAATTATTAATACGTACTCTTTACTAGATACGGGCGAATGTGATTTTCAACAAGAAAATATTCCTATAAGTAATACAACAATAGAATTACTACAAATTACAGAATTTAAATCTGTAAAAATCATGCAGTGTAAAATAGAAATACAGAGAACAGTATTTCACTGTGGAATGTTCAGCCATCTGGGTACTACAGCTCATGCCCTACAAGAGTATCTTTACGAAATCAGCCATGAAAAATGCAAATTTATATATGAAACAGGAATATTTAAGTATGATAATATTCATACAATAGCGGATTTAAAAATAAATTCAACAAGATCTGTAGGAATAGATTTTGCTGGTTCAGTTAAGGATAAAACATGCAAAGGAGCATCTTACACGGATAATTTTGGTTCCTGGGATAACGTACTCGTCCAAGGCCTCATAAGAATAACTCTACTAGAAGAATACGCTCAAGTAAGTTTAAAAAACAATAAATTACGATTAAACTCAGGAACCATATGTAAATTTACAGATGAACACTACATCGATTCACAAGCAGACTATACTTTTTAGGAACATTCACCTGCAGAGGAGGGTTTTAAAACAGAATACGAAACCTTATATAGAGGCCCCGCAAAAATAATAAATTCAGCCAATCAAAATCATATTTATACTGTAAATTCTATTGAGACAACATTTTGATTATCAGCGTTAAATAATATTAACATTTGTAATAGGATATTAACAAAAACCGAATGTCCTAAATTATTTATCTTAGACCTTTCATATAATAAATTATTATTTGACAATAATGAAACGAGGAAAGAAGTAACGAACTTAGATATATTTACTTACGTGAATTCTAAATTTGTATATATAGAAAAACATTTTAGGGCTGATCTTAAAGATTTATACTTTAATATCTTAAAAGAAAAATGCGAAATTGAGAAAAAAATAATACGCGAATCTCTATCCCTTGCATCCATAGCTCCCGATGAATTTGCCTATAATATCATGAAAAAACCTGGGTACATAGCTAAACTTACTGGAGAAGTAGTACAGGTAATAAAATGTACACCAGTAGAAGTACAATTAAAACACACAAATAAGTGTTATATTCAACTTCCTGTAATAACAAAGAATGAGACATGGTTTTTAACACCGAAAACACATATTTTATTGAAATCAGGTAGTGAAATAAATTGTAATTCAATCATTCCACAATATTATAAAATTAGGGAGGATTGGATAAATCTTTTACCAAAACCAAGGACAACAAAAAATATTATAAAAATTTTAAGACCAAATACTCAAACTTCATGGATGCCTAAAAAAATAAAATCACTAGCAACGAGTGGCATTTACTCTCAAGAAGACTTACAGGAACTACAACAACATATAATATTTCCTTTCGAAAAAGCAGCTTTATTAAATGCTATAGCGAGGGGAATTCAGGGTGAAGAAAATTCAAGAAGATATTTGTTAAGTAATTTATTAACAGAAAATACTTTATCAAATATAGCAGAAAACACCTGGAAAAAATTCATAAATAAACTTACAACATTTGGGTCAATAAGTTCAGCTATAATAATGATTTTAATCATTCTTCACATAATTAAATTAATTATGGATACTATTATAAGGGGATATACTCTTCATACAATATATGGTTGGTCCATACATTTATTAGAAGCCATTTTTAGCTCCATTACGCATTTAATAATCTCTCTATATTATTAAAAATATATGGCCGCTGTCGGCGCTGTCGACGCTGTCGCCGTCTGAAATACGCCGCTCATTTTTGGCTCCTAATTTTTATTTAAAATTTAGCTAAAATTCAGCTAAAATTCAGCTAAAATCAGCTTAAAGTCAGCTGAAATTTTGATGAATTAAGCTATAATTTAGCTGAAAGCAAGCTAAAAGTCAGCAAAAAGTTAAAAGTTGGCTAAAATTTAGATATATTTAGCTGTAATTTAGCTAAAAGCTAGCTATATCTCTCTATATTATAAAAAGATTCCGCTGCCGCCATTGCCGCTGTGTGTAAGAATTCGATTTGTCCTTGGTTAGCTAGAATTTAGCTAGAATCTAACTGAAATTTCGCTAAAAGTTAGTTAAAAATTAGCTAAAAGGTAGCTAAAAGTTAGCTTAAAGTTAGCTAAAGTCAGATAAAATTACATAAAAGTTAGCTACATTAAATCAAAAGTTAGCTAAATTTAATGTTAAAATTAGCTAAATTCATGCAAAATTTAGATGTAAATTAGCTGAAATTTAGCTAACAGTTAACTAAAATTTATAGTAATTTTAAGCAATTTTAAATATTGATTTGTTTTTAACTGAATTTTCGCTGTGTTTTAGATCTATTTATATTATATACTCTCTATTCGGCGATATACTATTGAAAGTATATCGCCGCTGTCATCGCTGTTATCGTCAGAAATGTGCCCCTCATTTTCGGACCTGCATTACGGCGTTAAATTTAGCTGGATTCAAGCTTGTAATTAGCTAGAAAATAACTAAATTAAGCTATATTTGAGCTTCAAAATAACTGAAAATTAGCTGATTTCAAGCTTGTAGTCAACTTGGTAACAGCTAATTTTAAGTTTTGTATATAACGATATATGATAACATATAAGTTTAAGATTTATAATAGATGAAAAATAGGTAACACTATTTTTTTCACAATTAGCTAATTATCCTGTAATCATCGTGAAGTTTAATCATATAAATAATTATTAATTTTACGATTTTATTTAAAGTATAGGGTTGAAAATATCATTTTGAAAAAGCTAAATTGAAGTTTGATAATCAAATGATTAAATTTAAATTTTGCTAAATCAAAATCAAACACTTAAATATAGTCTTTATAAATTTCATTTAATTTTTATTTAATTTTGTAAAAAAACACTGACATTACAGTTTTCCAAATTTTTTATTCTTAATCCAAAAATGTTTCAAATATCTATTACTGCCTTCCATTTTTAGTTCATTAAAAAACTATCAAATATAAAACTATCACTATATCAAGTTCATTATAAAAGTATCAAATAAAATCTCTATAATTAAATTATTAAATCAAGTGTACTTATTCACTGTCTGCCTGTATCTACTTAGCTGAATCATAGTAAGATTATTACAATTATATTTCTATGTATTTCTTTCAAAATTGCGAATTCTTGGATATTTTTTTAAAATTATAAAAGCAAGATGGGGGTTGGCGCGCTTGCGCGCAGGGGGCATGCCCCCTAGTTATATTAAATAATAATCAAATGAAAAAAATACTCAGATATGAAGAAATGAAATTGGAGGAAGTGAAAATAGAAAAGCCAGTCATATCAGAACCCATGGTTTTACAATCTCCTTTGCTTCGACCAACGCCTCCACCTTTACCAAATAAATCACCCTATATAACACTACCTTCCACAAGTACATCTACTCCTTCTAAACCAACATCTCAAGAACAAAAAGAGATTCGATTATTCAGTATTAGTCGTAATTAGTTTTTAAAAAAATATATATATAGTAATAAATTTCATAATTTAAAAAATATAAAATCAGCCCATAAATGTTGTTCTATTAAATAAGCATTATTATATATATAATTAAATACATATAAATATAGCCGATAAAAATTATTTGTTAGTTATAAAAACAATTGGTAAAACTTTTTAATTCTGATTTGAAATAGATCACATATACATAATATTCAAATATAATAAAAATTATGCATATTTCATTATGTTGTGTTACATAAAAGAATGAATGACACTATGCGCGTGTGTCATTCACCTAAACATGTCGATATCAATTGACATCGTAAGCGTATTTGATTTAACAATAAAAAAAAGACAAAAAAACAACATATTATGGATGTACGATACACATCTATATTAAAGCGATTATAGATTTCATTTTCTTTTTTTTTCTGCGTGTCATTTATTTATATACTTTAGTAAGCACATATTTCATTTAAATTTAAAATATTATTCATCGAAATCTTAACCTTCTATGAATACGTATAAGAAAGATTAGGAGAAAACTGAGATGATAAAAAAATTAATTATTTTACAAGTTGCATTATTTAGCATATTATTATTTAAGAAATAATCTAACAAAAAGATATAGAGTAAAGTTGTAATTTAATAAGAGATAAGTCTTTTATGGAACTACAATTTAAAAATTTGATACTTTAAGTTTATTAAGAACTTAATTTTACGTTGATTGTAAAACAATCTTTTTGTTTTATTTGCTGAATCGGTTCCGATTCAACTTTGTGCGGGAAGGGGTGAATGACACTAATCATATGTCATTCATATATATTCAAGCATTATAAAAACAGCATATTTCAGAATCGTATTTTTAAAATCAAACAAAAAAAACAAAAGGATTGTTATAATTAAAATTATACAAATAATCTAAGTAAATTTTATAATTCATCAAATAACTTAGCATTATTTTTACTCATTAAAGAAAACAATTAATAAATTATGAATTTAAAAATATTTGAATTCAACTTTAATATTATAATTTATAAAACTTATAAATTTTCTATATTATTACTAAACAGTGTAAGGTAAAGGAATGTAAAACAAAAAAACAAACAAACAATTTATATCTATGTACATATATATATATATAAATTGTTATATATATATAGACATAAATCATTACATATATATATATATATATATATATATATATATATATGTAATGATTTATGTAACAAGTCAAAAGAAGAATCTAAATCGCACATCTACATGTCATTCACCTATATTTTGTAAGACATGTCGAATATTGTCATTTTCTTTTGCTGAATTGCATTAGCAATATGTTATTCACCTCTTGTAAAACACACCAAAATCATTGTAAAATAGATTTTACTACTTATTACAATAGTTTATATACAATCTTTGAGCCCCAAGGTGTACGAAATAAAACGTACCCTTGTGCATTAGTATCTATTCAAATAGAAAAATATATATATTTATCAATTAAGCTGGTAATAATTATCTGTAAATTTAATTTATAATTTCTAAATATCTTTTTCTTAACATGATATTGATGAACTAATTTAACAGTCATCGAACAATAAAAGAATGTGTTAACCCAAGCTATAAAGAAACTTTAACGGGAGGCCGGAGTAGAACCTGATACCGACCGAGTAACAATTGAGTTGTTTGTTATTTACTCAAGTATTAATCGGTGTATCTTCAAAATAAAGGTTGATCGCAATAGATATTATTATTATGAATACCTATGCACAAGAAAAAAAAAATCTACCGATTTGTTTTTGAGAAAAGTAAGGAACGCCGAAGTAAAAGATTATGTTTATAATATTTTCGCGTTCCTTACTTTTCTCAAAAACAAAGCGATAGATTTTTTTTTTCTTGTGCATAAATATTTGTAATAATAATATCTATTGCGCTTAACCTTCAATTTGCAGATACACCGATTAATACTTGAGTAAATAACAAAAATGCCAATTAGACAAGGACAGCGAATCCGGCCTGCTCTTAAGTTGATATTAAACAACGAAATTCGTTGACTTCGAAATTATTAAATCATAAAACAAGCAAGATCCACTTATTACTTAATGAAATTATGTCAAGATAAATCTTATAAAAGCCGACTAAAATTAACGACAGTGGGCACTACCCCAGGATCATCGTTGGTACCAAGTCGTAAATCCTGTATTTCAAATTTAAATTCAAATTCAAATTCAAATAAAGTTATTGTATTCAATATCAATTATTTTTACAAGTGTCAATAAATATCTTAAAAGTTTTTTATATTTGACTCGAGTCTTATTTCAAATCGTGCCTATATCTATTCTTTGTCTGTCTGTATCCAGCCTTCATCTACTTGAATTAATCAAGGTAAGAATATTCAATTTATATATTCTCTATTCAAGTACTCTAAATAAATATTCTTCAATATATTTTAATTGTGAGATCGGTTTACTCAATTAAATATTGGTGGAGTTCATTTCACCACTAGATTATACATATATTTATCTTTCATAATTATAATGTAACAATTAATTCAATTTTTCCAAATTAATTCAAATTCATATTTAAAATCATACAAAAATATACCAACATAATAAAATCATACACTTTTCTTTAGTCCTGGTGCAAGCCAGGACTTAACAATATTATAAATGACGATATCGAATATTACGAAAATTCAAGATATTTAAGTTCCATGGAAGCTGCATGGAGAATTTCAGAATTACTAATAATAGGCAAATCACATTCTGTGATGAGTTTAGCTGTACACTTAGAAAATTAATAATACATTTTATTTGATGAAAATAATATTGAATCAGCTTTAAATAAACATCATACTACATTAACTGCTTGGTATGAATCAAACAAAAAAGATAAAATTGTAAAAAATATTTTTTACGTAAATATATCTGAGTATTATTATTTCTCACATGAAAAACAATGGATTAAACGGAAAAAATTTTCAAATTGTTTTGGGATATTAGTAAATGTAAGTTCTAAAAATATTGAAAAATTTCATTTAAAATTAATTCTACATAGAATTAAAGGTGCCACTTGTGAAGAAAATCTAAAAACTTATGAAGGAAAAGTTTACGATACGTTCAGAGAAGTTGCAACAGCTATGGGATTAGTAGAATGTAATGGTGAAATTTTCAAAATTTTTTATGAAGCTTGTCAAGTAATGATGCCAAAACAACTAAGACAAAATTTTGCTTGCTTTTCAATTGCGGATAATAGTTTAACATTAGCGTTAAATATTTGGAATAAATATAAGAAATATTTTTGTGAAGATTTTTTTGATAATAATGAAAATAGAGCATTACTTGAAATCGATGAAATTTTAAATGTTCAGATTTTGGTTTACCAACACCTATTCTTTTACCAATAATAGAAAATAACAAATTAATAGAAAATACACTTGCACATAACCAAAATTTTCTAAATCTTCATCAATCAACGCATCAATATCAGCTATAAACGCTCAAAACTACATGCTGATTTACTTTGCTACAGGGTCGCTCGTGACCAGGCTCATGAGCGCATTGAATCGGCTAAACTGCTCTACTACCATGATAGACTATCTGGTATCACTGACTCTCAACTGATCTGGAAGGAGCTCAGGAACCTTGGTATATGCTCTAGTGGTGATCCGGTCATACTTTTTCTATTGATGAACTTAATAAATACTTTGGTGGGGTCGCGTTTGATCCTTTGGTGCCTTCTATCTCTGCTTACTTTAAGTCTTTATCTGTAGATGAACCTTTTATACCCTTGTTTAAATTTAATGATGTTACTTTGGATGAGGTTGGAATGGCTATTAGACGTTATAATTCTCAAGCTAGAGGATTTGACGCTATCCCCCAATCTATCATAAAATCTGCTTTTCCTGTCATTGACCCTCAGCTCTGTCGCATTTATAATGATCCGCTGCGTGAGTGCGTTTTTCCTTCTTGTTGGAAGACCTCGCTGGTCACTACGATCAACAAGGTCTCTTCCCCGCGCACCATGGGTGAAATACGACCCATCTCTTTGTTGTCTTTTATGTCCAAGGTTATTGAGCGCCTTGTTTATGATCAATTGTACAATTACTTGACAACTAGACAGTTACTAGGCGCATATCAGACTGGTTTTAGAGCTGGCCACAGCACTCAGACTGCTCTACTTAAATTGACAGAGGACATTAGACTTAATATGGACAGACGGTACGTTACGATGCTCCTGTTATTCGACTTCAGCAAGGCATTCGATACGGTGTGCCATGTCACCTTACTTCGGAAACTGCATTCGCTCGATATTTCACACACCGTTATCAGGTGGATCGGCTCTTATCTCTCTGATCGTCGTCAAGCTGTCATTGATACTGTTGGTAGGTCATCAGCTTTTGTCTGTCTTAACACTGGTGTTCCTCAGGGCTCTGTTCTGGGTCCTCTGCTGTTCTCTATCTATATCAATGACATCTCTTCTGCCTTCCATCTGAATGTTCAGCACCTCTTATATGCTGATGATTTGCAACTATATATGCACTTCCCGATTGCTGAGCTTGATCATTATATTTCACTAATGAGTGAACATGCTTCCTTGGTCGCAGATTGGGCATCCAGCAATCACCTCAAGTTGAATATTGACAAGACTAAGGCAATCATGATCAGCTCTTATTATTACATCAATATTCTAACCTCCATGCCGCCTACTGGTATCTGCATCAATAGTGAGACAGTCGGGTTTGAGTCATCGGTTCGTAATTTGGGCGTGTATCTTGACAGCAAGCTGAATTGGAAGGAGCATATCACACATGTGTGTAATAGATCGTTTTCTCTCCTCTATCGACTCAATTTCTTTAGACAGAGCACTACTTTTGCTTTACGTAAGCACCTTATTCGAACTCTGCTGTTTCCAAATCTTGATTCTTGTTGTCTTGTGTTTACTGACCTTTCTGCTGAACTCGACCTCAGGCTTCAGAGGGTTATCAACGCTGGTATACGTTATATCTATGGTGTAGGTAGGCGCGAGCACATCTCTCCTTATAGGCTCTCTCTGGGTTGGTTATCTACTGCAGGTAGAAGGAACTACTTTGCCTCTACTTTTCTTTTCAAAATGTTTTTATCGTGTTCACCTTCATATCTATTTTCTAGGTATCAGTGGAACCGGCCTGTTAGGGCTCTGAGGGGGGATGTGAGACCATTGACCATTCTTCATTCTTCCATCGAATACCATCAACGCTCATTCACTGTTTCATCCTCGCGACTATGGAATGAACTTCCATCGTCGCTTAGGACTTCATCTTCACTTTCATTTTTCAAGTCGACCTCACATGCGCACTTCCTCTATCAAGAGTTTGGACCTCTGCTTCCAGCTTAAGATTTTCTTCGCTTTTTTGTTTTATTTTTTGGTTTTTTATTTTATTTGTTTTTTTTTTTTTTTACTTTTTGTAGTTTATTTTTATTTAAATTTTATTTTTATTTTTTTTTATTGGCTATTATTGTTATTATCTATTGTAAACTTTATTTTTGTTGTACAACATACTGTACGTTAAGAGGTGGCCGTATCATTCTGTCCTTGTCTAATCTAAATTTTCGTTCTTATAAATAAATAAAATATTTTCATAGAAAAGTAAGACAACCGCCCAATAGAGCAAAAGACAAGCAAACGATTCTTTTCTATGAAACAATATGAAACTTTGATTATTTTTCGAGTGAAGTCTGAAACGGAAAAACAATCGAACTTGATTGAGTTGATTAAACTGTTTTTCCGTTTCAGACTTCACTCGAAAAATAATCAAAATTTCATATTTTTTCATAGAGAAGAATCGTTTGCTTGTCTTTTGCTCTATTGGGCGGTTGTCTTATTTTTCTATGAAAATATTTTATTTATTTATAAGAACGAAAATTTAGATTAGACAAGGACAGAATGATACGGCCTCCTCTTAATAAATTAATTATCTATGTAAATTAATTATCTATAATTTGTTAAATAATGATCAACGAAATATTTTCAATTATATCATTAATCCAAATAATGATGAAAAATGTATTTTTATTAACCTTCTACATTATACGCATATATTCGCTTGCATAAATTATAATTAAAAAATAATATTTTCGTCGGCCTTATGTACAAAATGATCTTAAGTCTCTGCACTTGCGGGTAACGCGACTGAGGTAGTAGCCACCTCTTGAATAAAAGATGAATTAGGTGGCGCAGAAATTAAAAATTTTTTAAAGACCTTATTTCAAATTTGATTATTTTAATTATTTTTTTATGAATATTAGAAAACGTTTCATTGAATCAAGAAAATATCATATTTGTTAAATTGAATCACCTGTGACTGCAATCCGGACCTCAAGGGGATTTGAATGGATTCACTTCAGATGAGCTTAATGCGCACTTTGCTGGGGTGTCAGTCTCGCCGCAGGAGGATAGTGAAGAGCGATTGAGATTTCTTTCGCGATGCAATGAAAGTGGGTTCACCTTTAAACCAATTAGTTTTAATGATATTGTTCTTGCAATTTCACATTTTTCCTCACAGGCTTGTGGTGAGAATGGCATTCCGCAAAGCGTGATAGTTAAAGCTTTACCATTTATTGGTGAACATCTTGTGATTCTGTTCAACTCCTCTTTTGCACAGGGGGTCTTCCCTTGCCGCTGAAAGCAAGCGCGTATTATACCATTGAAAAAGTGTGCTGCACCTAAGCAGCCAAAAGATTTTAGGCCTATAGCCATCTTATGTTTTCTTTCAAAGGTTCTTGAGAAGATCGCCCATGACCATCTGCAGGAGTACATTACATCCAAAAAATTGCTCGATCCTATGCAGGTGGGCTTCAGGAAAAATCATTCTACGCAGACTGCTGTACTTAAGCTTACAGACGATATATGGTCAGGTCTAGACAGAAAACTTGTCACGTTACTACTACTTTTTGACTTTAGTAAGGCATTCGACACGATCTTTATCTACAAACTTCTTGCAAAGCTTAGATCGATGGGGTTCTCCAGGGCCGCACTCAAATGGATTAACTCCTATTTATCAGGTAGAAAACAAATGGTTTCCTTGCATTAAAAGGAGGAATCAAATTGGCTAACAACCAATCTTTGAGTACCTCAGGGTTCGGTGCTGGGGCCTCTGTTGTTTTGCCTTTACATAAATGACGTACGTGGCGCACTGGACTCTGGTTGCGTCGGGCATCTGCTGTATGCGGATGATCTTCAAATTTATACACAGGTCCTTTATGATGATGTGGATGAAGGGATTCGTATTTTACGGAGGGCGGCCAGTGCGGTGTCGGGGTGGGCTGCTGGTGTTTCTCTGACTTTGAATGCTAGTAAAACAAAGGCAATCGTCTTTGGAAGTAATCGTTTTATTAAAAATTTTTATTCGGGTGAGCCAAGGACGATTGACCTGGGGAGCGGTATCGGTATTCCTTTCTCTGACACCGTTACGAGCTTTGGTGTTGTACTCGACTCTAAACTGTCTTGGGAACCGCACATTAATATGTTGACTAAAAAATTCAATAAAATGATTTATAGCCTGCAGTTTTTTCGTCGGTACACCACTGAGGCTCTGCTCAAACAGCTCGCAGCCACCTTGCTGTCCCCACATCTTGATTACTGCTTAGTGGTTTTGCTCGATGCTTCGCAGGAGTTACGAAGACGACTACAGACAATGCAAAATTCATGTGTGAGATATGTATTAGGCGTGAGAATGGGTGATCACATGTCCCCATACACAAGCTTTGGGTTAGCTACGTACTGATTCGAGAATACAGTATTTTATGGCTGTACTTATGTACAAAATCGTACGTATGAATACTCCTAAATATCTAGTGGATCTCTTCACTGGATATATACCCAGAGCGATCACTAGGGGTGAGATTAAAGATCTTGCGGTGCCCTTCATGTGCACTGAGACTGGAATAAATTCCTTTCAAGTTTAAGGTGCGCATTTTTGAAACTCCCTACCTGCTGATATTAAAAATCTTTTATCAATTAGCAGGTTTAAAGCTGCTCTGAGGAGGTATTTACTCGACCTCGATTAAACAGTATTATTTTCGGACTATATCATATGTGTTAATTTATTATGTGATGTACCTTTTATAGATTTAAGGAATGACTGTATTTATTAGCGTGATTGTAGAATGTGTGTGCATAGAGTGAATGATTATATTTTTATCAGCTTGACTTGTATATTCTGCGATTTTAATTAACTGTATACTGCTGATATTTTGACTGCGCTCTTTACACGCTTGATTTTATGTAATTCTTTTGACTGATAGATATTTGAGACTGATTTTTTATTATATTATTTATACTCTTTGCGTGTATTTATTTGTATTATCTGTGATATCACTTTTATTTAATTTATTGACTTACTATTACAGTATTATTAACTCTATTATGTTTTATGACTGTGATATCATACTGTACTTTTTTAATTTTATATATACAAGGCTATTTCAAGTATTTTATGTATTTTAACTTTATTTTTAATTTTACACGCTCTTTTTGTAATTATAATACAAAATAAAACAATATCTAATCTAATCTAATAATTGATTTATTTGGTTCCATAAAATTACCTGATTACTTTTATTATTTAATTATATTAAATAATAAAAGTAATAAGGTAATTTAATAATAAGCGTCTATAAAATCAGTGATTAATTGAATTAATTATTATTTTTAACAGTTAAATATTTTATTATCTATGTTCCAATTAAATATTTTGTTGTATTAATTAATTTCTTTATCAGATCGATTAAATAATTATTTGAATCGATTAAATTTTTTTTAATTATATCATTACTTTGATTCAATGATTTTTTTTCTTAGTGTATAGATTATGCTAAGCATAAAGGTCTTGATTAAACAAAAACAGATATTGAATTAAAATTCCCAACTAAGCATTTAAATTCTCTAAAATTTCAAAATTTTCCATTACATAAATTGATACTTAAAAAATTTTCTATTGTTATGTTAATTAGGAATTCAAATAATAAAGATAAATTTTCATGTGAAACATGTGATGAAAAATTTTTAAGATTTTCCAATTTACAAAGACATCAGCTTACTAAAAAATGTCATAAGAATAAAAATATAAAAATTCATAGTATATGTAAATTATATCACAAAATATTCAAATATCGAAAACATTATTTAAGACATATTTAAGAATATATTGATAGAGATAAATTTTCATGTAAAACATGTGATGAAAAATTTTTAAGATTTTCCAATTTACAAAAACATAAGCTTACTAAAAAATATCATAAAAATAAAAATATAAAAATTCATAATACATGTAAATTATATAAAACAATTTTCAAATATCGAAAACATTATTTAAGACATATTCAAGAACATATTGATAAAGATAAATTTTCACGTACAACATGTTATAAAAAATTTACAAAAATTATCAATTTATAAGAACATCACCAAAATGAAAAATGTAATAAGACATGTAATATATGCTTAAGAGGCGGTTGGGTATATTTCACCGCTACATATAGGGTAGCGCTGCGGTTAGGGGAGAGAAATCTATTAAATATTTTTTATACAGCTATTTACAATTTTCTGAGATGACAATATACTTTTAATGTTGTCATTTCCTCCAGCCATATATATGTAGAATAATTATTAATACTTATCTTGTTTGAAAAGTCTAAAATATTGTTATAAAGCGAAAAATGCGATGCAACGTGGGACCGATGTAAACATGCGTGGATGCATTGCGTGCATCTTCCTTTAGTACGACAGAGAGAGCAATACTAAAGAATGATGTATACTAATGTTTACGCCGGCTCTCCCTCGCGCCGCATTTTTCGCTTTATAATAATATTTTAGACTTTTCAAACAAGATTAATATTAATAATTATTCTACATATATATGGCTAGAGGAAATGACAACATTAAAAGTATATTGTCGTCTCGGAAAATTATAAATGGCTGTATAAAAAATATTTAATAGATTTCTCTCACCTGACCGCACCGCCACCCTATATGTAGCGGCAAAATGGACCCGACCACCTCTTAAAAAATTTTAAACATCGAAAACATTTTTTAAGACATGTAAAAGAAAATAATAATAATAAAATTACATTGAACATTGAAAACATTTTTTAAGACATGTAAAAGCACATAATAATAAAATAACATTTTTATGTAAAAATGGTGGAAAACCATTTGAAAGAATGTTCTGTCTCAACAAACATAAACTTAGACATCGATGTAATAAAAATATTTAATTCAAAATAAAAAATTTTAAAATAATTATATGTATTTTATAATTAGCTTTTTTTTATAATAATAGTATATACAAAACAAGGCTTTTCGAAGCTTAAAATTATCTGAATTTAATAAAATTCAACGACACAATAAGGGCACAAAAATGAGAAGCATATTTCTGACGACGACAGCGACGATAGCGATGACATACTTTTAATAATATAGAAAGAATATAATATAAATAAATCTAATTTTCAGCTAAAATTTAGCTGAAATCAAACTAAAATTCACCTTAAACTGCTTAAAATTAATATAAATTTAGTTAACTTTTAGCTAATTACCATCTGAACTTTATATGACTTTAGCCAATTTTTAATATTAAATTCAATTTTTAATATTTAATATAGCTAACTTTTATGTAATTTTATCTGACTTCAGCTAACTTTTAGCTAACGTTTAGCCAACTTTTAGCTAACTTTTAGCTAACTTTTAGCTTACTTTTAGCTAACGTTTAGCCAACTTTTAACTAACTTTTATCCAACTTTTAGCTAACTTTTTGCTGACTTTAAGCTTGCTTTTAGCTAAATTATAGCTAAATTCATCTAAATTTTAGCTGACTTTTAGCTGATTTAAGCTCAATTTTAGCTGAATTTTAGCTGAATTTTAGCTGAATGAAGGTTCAAAAATGAGGAGCCAAAAATCAGGAGCATATTTCAGACGGTGACAGCGGTGACAGCGGTGATATATTTTTAATAGTAGTATATACTAGGGGGCAAGCGCGCCGACCCCCATCTTGCTTTTATAACTATAAAAAAATATCCAAGTATTTGCAATTTTTTTAATAACTTTTATTTAAAATACTAAATAATTTTAATTATTCAAAAGTTTTTTTTAGGTGATTCTCCAATGATCTTTTAATGAATTCAATCATCTGTGAAGTCCTGACTCTACACCAGGACGGAATTAATAATTAAATGTTGTGTATTATGAGGGCTACGTGTATATGTTTTATTATAATATTAAATAAAGAATAAAGTTAGTAATTTATTTATAAACGTTTTATTAAATGTTAGTCTAGAGGTAGAAAGACTCTACCAATCTTAATTGATTTGAATCGCAGTCACGATTAAATATACTTAAATTTTGAAAGAAATATATAGAAATATACATGTAATAATCTTACTATGATTCAGTTAAGTAGATACAGGTAGACAGTAAATAAGTAGACTTGATTTAATAATTTAATTATAGAGATTTTATTTGATACTTTTAAAATGAACTGAATATAGTGATAGTTTTATAATGAACTAAAAATGGAAGGCAGTAATAAAGAGATATTTGAAATATTGAAATATTTTTGGATTAAAAATAAAAAATTTGGAAAACTGTGATGTCGGTGTTTTTTTACAAAATTAAATAAAAATTAAATGAAATTTATAAAGACTATATTTAAGTGTTTGATTTTGATTTAGCAAAATTTAAATTTAATCATTTGATTATCAAACTTCAATTTAGCTTTTTCAAAATGATATTTTCAACCCTATACTTTAAATAAAATCGTAAAATTAATAATTATTCATATGATTGAACTTCACGATGATTACAGGATAATTAGCTAATTGTAAAAAAAATATTGTTACCTATTTTTCATCTATAATAAATCTGAAACTTATAGGTTATCATATATTGTTATGTACAAAACTTATAATTAGCTATTACCAAGTTGACTACAAGCTTAAATTCAGCTGATTTTTTGCTATTTCAAAGCTCAAATTAAGCTTAATTTAGTTATTTTCTAGCTAATTACAAGCTCAAATCCAGCTAAATTCAACGCTGTAATGTAGGTCCAAAAATGAGGGGCACATTTCGCTCCTTTTGAGGGGCATAGTTCGCCAGCGAACGACAGCGGCGATATACTTTCAATAGTATAGAGAGAATATAATATAAATAGATTTAAAATGCAGCTAAAATTCAGTTGAAATCAAATCAATATTCACCTAAAATTGCTCAAAATTACTATAAATTTTAGCTAACTTTTAGCTAAATTTCGGCTAATTTTCATCTAAATTTTGCATCAATTTAGTTAACTTTTGATTTAATGTAGCTAACTTTTATGTAATTTTATCTGATTTCAGCTAACTTGAAGCTCACTTTTAGCTAACTTTTAGCTAACTTTTGGCTAACTTTTAGCTGAATTTCAGTTAGATCCTAGCTAAATTCTAGCTAACACCAAGATCAAATCGAATTCTTATACACAGCGGTAGTGGCGGCGGCGAAATCTTTTTATAATATAGAGAAATATAGCTAACTTTAAGCTAAATTACAGCTAAATATATCTAAATTTTAGCTAACTCTCAGCTGGTTTTCAGCTAAAATTAATTGCTAAAAAATTTAAACATTTGCATCAAATATCTAATATTGAAAATGTTACGAATTATAAATTATATTTTTTAAGAAAAAATAATAAACAAAAACATAATTATAATAAACCTTTAACATCAGAATGTGGAGCTATTATTGTATCTAATTCTGGAATTCCAGATAATTATGATTTGTGCATATATCCTAATAATAATTCAGAAGAAAAAGTTACTCAAACATATTTAAATAAATTATCTCATCATGTAGATCCTATGATATTTCCTTTATTATTTCCTCAGGGTGATTTAGGATGGAGTATAGGTTATAATAAACGTCCTAATGTAAAAAATGAAAATTTAACTACTCTTCAATACACAATTTACATAGAGTAGCATATAGATTAGATGAAACAAATTACAATCCAATTTTATATTGTGGTAGATTAATACAACAGTATATAATTCATGAATATATAATGATTGAAAATGATAGAATTAATTTTTTACGTAATAATCAAAAACAATTACGTATAGAATGTTATCAAGATTTATTAGATCATATAAAAAATAGTGCTTTAAATGTTTTAGAAAATTTTTAAAATAAAGAAAGTTTAGGAAACCTTTTTATTTTACCAGCTACATATATTGAAAGTCCAAGATATATGCAGCAATATTATCAAGATGCTATGGCAATAATGAGAAAAGTAAGAAAACCAGATTCATTTATTACAATGATATGTAGTCCAAAATGGAAAAAACTTAAAGAAATTATAAAAAATTTTCCAGTAGGAACAACTCCTAATGATATTCCTACTATTACAGTTCGTTTATTTTATGCAAAATTTAAAATGTTATTGAATGATATTGTTGAAAATAAAATATTTGGAACTATTAAAGCTTATGTATTTTCAATAGAATTTCAAAAAAGAGATTCTTACGTTACATCCCAATAATAAATTATTTACTACAGATTTAATTGATAAACATATTTCAGCAGAAATAGCATCTTCAGATAATAAATATTTACAAAAATTAGTAATTAAACATATATTACATGGTCCACATACTGAGAAGTAACCATGTTATAAAAAAAATAGTAATATATGTAAAAAGAATTTTTCAAAATCTTTTAGCGAACATACTGTACTTAAAGAAAATAAATATCTAGAATACAGAAGAAGAAATAATGTAAACGATAATCATGTTTATCATTTAACCCTTTCAGTCACAGGAGCCACTATAGTGGCACCCTTTCTCATTTTCTTTTTTTTATTGTTTAATTCGCACTTTAAGTTTAATCTTTATTCTTTTTGCATTTCCATATAAATGAGTGTTCATTTTATAAGTATCATATGATATATTTTGAATATATGATTGTAAATAAATCTAAAAAATTAATGTATGATAGAAAATACGTGTTTTTGCGAAAATGATTCGTGACTGAAAGGGTTAAAATATTCTCATAAGATTATTCGAGTTGATAATTCAATAGTTGTTTCATATAATAGTTATTTATTAGCTAAATATAATAGTCATATAAATATTGAATTTTGTGCAACTGTACAAAGTATTAAATATATTTTTGATTATATTCATAAAGGAGATAAAGCATTATGTCAAATACGACAATAAACCAATACAAGAAGATAAAACAAAAGAATTGTACGGAATACAAGGAAATAGTGAAAAAAATGAAGATACGGAGGAAAATCATTATATTTACGATGAAATTTCACAATATGTAGACGGTAGATATTTAAGTTCAATGGAAGCAGCTTGGAGATTAGAAAAATTTCCATTATTGAGAGTGCATTTTTGAAATTTGAATGTGATAAAAAAAATTAAGACAAACAGATATCATCATTTGGGATGAAGCTTCAATGATTCCTAAAAAAGCATTAGAAATTGTTGATAAAACATTACAAAATGTTTGCTCAAATAATATACCTTTTGGTGGTAAATTAATAATTTTAGGTGGTGATTTTAGACAAATTTTACCAGTAATAGAAAATGGATTTAAAGATACAATTATAAAAGAAATTATAAAATATTCATATTTTTGGCCACTATTTAAAATTTTTAATTTAAAAAAATATAAGATGTAAAGATGAAAAATTTTCTTCTTTTTTATTAGATATTGGAGAAGGAAAAAAGAATATGAAACTAATGATGTATGTGATAAAATTTATAAAGATGTAAAAAAATAATTATAATTTTTCTAAAAATGTTATTTTAACTTCACATAATGAAGATGCTAATATGTTAAATAATATAATATTAAAATTAATTGATAATGAAATGATCACTTATTATAGTATAGATCATGCAACCTATAAAGGTGTTGATCAAACTGATAAAAATATTCATCTAAATTATCCCATAGAAATCTTAAACAATATTAGAGAAGGATTACCCCCTCATGAAATTAAATTAAAAATTAATGCAGTTGTAATGTTAATTCGAAATATTAAAAAAACTGATGGATTATGTAATGGAACTAGATTAAAAATAACTAGATTATTTAAATATAATATTGGAGCTGAAATTATTACAGGAGAAAATAAAGGAAATAAAGTTTTTATACCAAGAATAATATTAAGTACTAATGAATCATCTTCTTTACCTTTTATTTTGTACAGAAAACAATTCCCTATTGCATTAGCATTCGCTATAACTATTAATAAGTCCCAAGGACAAAGTTTTGAAAATGTAGGTATATTTATTAAAAAACCATTATTCTCTCATGGACAGTTATATGTAGCTCTTTCACGGTGTAAAAATAGAAAAAAAATATATATTCAAAATGAATTAGAAAATAAAAATTAAATAATAAATATAGTTTAGAAAGAAATATTAGAACAATAATTTTATTATAAATTAACAAAAATTATAATTAAAAATATTTATTTTAACATATATCTTATCTTATGAACATTACAATTTAAGTTTATTATTTTAATTTTTTTTTTAATTGTTTTATTATTTAGTTAATTTTCACTATTGACAGGAAACGTTTATATTTATAGTTTAAATAAATAAATGAATTAATTTAATTCAACAAAATATTTATAAAAAATAAAATTAATTTTAAAGGTATTTTAGAATCAATAATAAGAAAAATGGAATGGAATCCACTAGAAGGAAATTATGTTGAAACAAATAATATTAATGATCAAGAAATTATGAATGATTTAAATAATCAAATTGAAGATCTTTTAAGTTATGAGGAATAATTTTAATATTATTTAGAAAATCTTGATGATGATAATTTAAATAATACTGAAATTTCAGTTTTAAATAATATGATGAATTCTTATATTGGTGAAAATGATGAAAAACTCGAATTCAATAATTGGAAAGAAGTACCAGAATATTATAAATATTACGCGAATAAAATTATAGAATATAAAATAAAATTACGGGAACCCATAGCTGAATATTATATTAACCAAGATCATGATAAATATTCAAGATATTTATTAAAAATAATCAATATTCTTAAAAAAATTTCATGATATACTATAATATATAATTATAATATAAAAAATTTAGCAGTTAATTTTATTATATATTTAAAGTAAGTATTAAATAAATAATTAAAATTGTTTAGTTATTATATATTAGAACTATTAATACTGTATTTTGTTAATATTTAGTTAAATACTTATATGAAATGTTTAACATTTTATTGAAAATATTTAAAAATCATGGTGAAAAAATTATGATACATCTTATAAAATATAAAAATAAGTCAAAATATATTAAATAAAAAATATAACAAAATAATCCTCTAAATCTTAAAAGATTCAAATAAACATTATATATCAATTATTATATTAAAATAATTATAATTGAAACTATTAATTACATTTATGATTAATAAGTTATTTTTTTATTTATATTTCATATAATATCAATATTTTTATTCATATACAATACATAAAATGAATTATATTATAAATATATAACATGATATCATATAACAACAAAACAAAGTGATTTTTAAGGCTCCTGGCGAAGGTTTCCATTAATCAAAAAATCTAACACGCCATAATGTTACCTCCTTATTTCACAAAATTAAAATGCATTAGATAAATTAAAAATTATATTTAAAAATTGAATAAATTTATAGAATTAAATAAAATAAATAAATGCAATTCATCATAATATCAACGAAAGTTTGAAATATAAGGTGGTGTGGAAAGTCGTTACTCAAGACTATGTCTTGTCTTTTGTATAAATAAACAATTAAATGTAAAATTACATTTTTAAAAATAAAATTGAGTATATTATAAAGTAGATTAAATAAGTATTAGATATTAAAAATATATAACATAATATTTTTAGTTAATGTATAATTTATAAGCAATATATAACATATATATGTAAATCATATTTATAATAAAATAATTTAAAAAATTAGAAAATAAATTACTCATTTTTTTTTATACATAGAAAAAAAATATTATTTAAAATAAAATAATGTGACCTATGAATAATAAGATATGAAATATGACAACAGGAGGTCCATCATAAATCACCCCATCTTATATATATATATATATATATATATATATATATATATATATATATATATATATATATATATATGTATGTATATATACGATTTAGGCAAGTGCTGTGGTCTCAACATATAGGAATATTTAGCTACCTGTCTTCTTTCCTTTAACGTTTATTTGACTCGCATAATTGTACAGCAAGAGTAATAAAAATTTTCGTTATTTATTTGAATGCGTTTGTTCATTTATATGATTATATATTTAAATGTTTGTTTATTTTTATAATCATATGTTTAAATTTTTGTAAATTTATATGTTAATCTATGTTTAAAACCTTTAAAAAATCGTAAATAATTGTTATTAAAAGAAGACTAAAACTAAACTAATAATAAAAGGAAACAAAATTTGAAAATTTCAAAATATGTTTTTATTTACGTGTTAATTTATTCTAATAAATATCATACTGTTTGACATATTAAATTTTATATTATTATATTTGTATTATTGCTTTTTTCAAATAATATTTACTAGCAGTCATTCAGTTGCCGTAATATTCACTGAGAATTTAACTTATAAGAAAATTGCAGCGCTCGATCGCATGCACGCTACTTGTAAATGTTGTTATATTTTTTCAAATTATTTATTAATCGATTCGAAACTTTCCACATATTTTCTTTGTATGAAAACCAAAAGCTTTCTCGCTACACGTTTCTTGAATTTTTTTTTCCGAGAACATTATAAACGCACAATTTGTAATTTTTATCAATGAATAAACAATTGCAACTAATAAGTATATATATATATATATATATATATATATATATATATATATATATATATTGTGATGCATTTATTGTATCTCAATAACAAATCTATTCGAGAGAATAAGAGAGAAAGACGAGTCGAGATGCACTCTCGAAACTTATCATTAATTAAATAATTAAACAAATTAATCTTTTTTATTTTTGTTAATTGTTTAAGGAACACGCGAGTTATTGAAAGCAAACAACTTACCGGTGGAGAAAGACAGAACTAAAGGGCAACCTAATCTCAAATTTAAACACGTTGTGACTGAAAAGCCAGATTCACCATCGGTTTTCTATGGTGCACTAGGAGTTGAGCTTCGGTGAAAGCTGCAACTCTACAACACTAGTGCACACAATATATAAGAGAAGAAACACACATTCTGTGTAAACATAACCTGTAACAATGCTCTTGTGCGTCGCCATCTTATGTTCTTGATGACGACGTGCACGCCGCGGCACTGTCAGGTAATACACTTACACTCACACACGCATACGGTGTATAGGTGCATACAACACAATACACTCGCGGTACGCGATGACGAGCGAAACCGGGAAACAACGCGAAACATTAGAAACACGTGCTCGAGAGTGAAGAGGAAGCGTCGGTAAGGATGAAAGTGACCGAGTCGCGACGGAAATTCTTGATCGATGACGGAATCGGTAGAAGGAGGCAACGGTAGAAAAAAAGAGAAAGGAAATCGAGTCACGAGTAGAGAGAGTAAAGGATCAGAGAAAAAGGGGAGCCAGCTATAGTTTATACATCAGGCTCATACATACGTTATTATATATGGAACTATGTAGAAATAAAGAACCGCAGGAATATTCTATATGGAACTATGTAGAAATCGAGAGCCGCAAGAATATTCTATGTGGGATAATGTAGAAATAGAGAGCAGCATAAGTATTATGTATAGAAATACGTAGAATCGAGAGCAAGAGTGATAGAAGATAGAAGAATCGAGTGCTGGAGAGAGATAGTGATGAAGTTTGCATGAAGAATAATGAAAACCAAGTACATGGAGCCTTCTAAATGTTAATTTGAATGGAGCGCACGAGAAATAGAGGGCACTAACATCAAAGAAACCGCTAAAAGGAAAGGTGTTGATTGGTTATAAGTAAACATCCTTTGTGATTAACGAATAACAATTACGGAAAGGATTAATAACCAATCAACCATTATTCTATTTGTGACGTAATCGATTAAACCCACACAGCATGAAAGAATTTCGAAATAATTTCATGAAATATTACAAGTAATAATACGTTGAAAAAATTTAAAAAGGACTTAAAAAGATAACCATATTCTTTTGAAAAGAATTTATGAAATAATACACAGAAAGATTACAAAGTCTTTACAAAAATAATACCAAGAAGGAAATGAAAGTTAAAATATGAAATATTACACGAATCCTTTCTAAAAGGACTTTGAAATGACTTCTTGAAAGGAAACAAGAAATAACTCAGAAATCTTCCAAAGATTCTAGTCATGAAATAATTTAGAAAGATTTTTTAAATAATCTAAGGTATTCTTTCAACGAATCATTTCAAGATACTTACAAAAAGCTTTTATGTAATAATTCCAAGCAAGGTTTTGGTAATATTTCAAGTAATCTTACATGAAATAATTTTAAAACCTTTTTGAAATAATTCATGAAAGAACTTATCATGACGATAAAAGTTATTACATGAATCCTTACTGAAAGGACTTTGAGAGAACTTCTTGAAAGGAAACAAGAAATAACTCAGAAATCTTCCAAAGATTCTAGTCATGAAATAATTTAGAAAGATTTTTGAAATAATCTAAGGTATTCTTTCAACGAATCATTTCAAGATACTTACAAAAAGCTTTTATGTAATAATTCCAAGCAAGGTTTTGGTAATATTTCAAGTAATCTTACATGAAATAATTTTAAAACCTTTTTGAAATAATTCATGAAAGAATTTATCATGACGATAAAAGTTATTACATGAATTCTTACTGAAAGGACTTTGAGAGAACTTCTTGAAAGGAAACAAGAAATAACTCAAAAATCATCCAAAGATTCTAGTCATGAAATAATTTAGAAAGATTTTCGAAATAATCTAAGGTATTCTTTCAACGAATCATTTCAAGATACTTACAAAAAGTTTTTATGTAATAATTCCAAGCAAGGTTTTAGTAATATTTCAAGTAATCTTACATGAAATAATTTTAAAACCTTTTTGAAATAATTCATGAAAGAACTTATCATGACGATAAAAGTTATTACACGAATCCCTAGAGCGCGGTGGCGTAATGGATAGAGCTCTTGCCTTCAACGCGGAGGGCATGGGTTCGAATCCTGGCCAGGTACCTCTAACTTTTTTTTCGAAAGAAAATTAGTGTATGTGCCATTTATATCGCGACTCTTTAAAAATCCGACCTCATTGGGTATCGATTGATTGTTGGTTACAAAAGTGGCTGACCATCCATCGGTAGTCAAAGTTTTCGGTATGGTGGGTCTGACAGTCCTAGCCTGATGTAATGTGTTAAACAGATACCGGGCGGGGGACTCCCTCGACTTCACCATATAAAAAAGGTTAATCATATAGAGGACAATATCCTTTATATATTAATCTTTTAATTTAAAAAAAAAAAAAAAAAAAAAAAAAAAAAAAAAAAAAATTACACGAATCCTTACTGAAAGGACTTTGAGAGAACTTCTTGAAAGGAAACAAGAAATAACTCAGAAATCTTCCAACGATTAAAATCAGAAAATAATTTAGAAAGATTTTCGGAATGATCTAAGGTATTCTTTCACCGAATCATTTCAAGATTCATTCAAAAAGCTTTTATGAAATAATTCATGTAATATTTTGGTAAAGTCTCAAGAAATCATACATGAAATAATTTTGAAATCTTTTTGAAATATTTCATGAAATAACTTATGATGAGAATAAAAGTTATTACATAAATCCTTACTGAAAGGACTTTGAAGAGACTTCTTGAAAGGAAACAAGAAAGAACTCAGAAATCTTCCAACGATTAAAATCAGAAAATAATTTAGAAAGATTTTCGGAATGATCTAAGGTATTCTTTCACTGAATCATTTCAAGATTCATTCAAAAAGCTTTCATGAAATAATTCATGCAATATTTTGGTAAAGTCTCAAGAAATCTTACATGAAATAATTTTGAAATCTTTTTGAAATATTTCATGAAATAACTAATGATAAGAATAAAAGTTATTACATGAATCCTTACTGAAAGGACTTTGAAAGGACTTTATGAAAGAAAACGTGAAAGATAACAGAATCATTTAGAAATATTTTCGGGATTAGTTTATAATTTATCCGCTTGATGGCGGTATCTCTTACTCTCGTAAGCGGTAAGAGTGCTTCCCGTTTCATATATAAGGAAAATAAGAATCTTAAATGGAAACTATAAATTGTTATGCGTGCGATGTCTGTGTTATGATAACTTCGATTTTAACCGCTGTAAAACTATTCGTAATCCTATGAATAATTATATCATCATATATCCGTTATATATATATATATATATATATATATATATATATATATGTGTGTGTGTGTGTGTGTGTGTGTGTATTGATTCTAAATTGATTCTTAAATAATACAGGAAAGAATAAAATTTCTAGAACTTTACACGTCTCTCAACTAAAGATAGATGAAAAGATTAATGCATTATTACTAAAAGAATTCATGGATCCTTACAGAATTCTTTCATTGAAAGGATTCTGTAATAATTCTATGTCCGAGGTATATTTCTTTCAGAAATAATACAATGAAATATTTTTAAAATATTTCATATTATTCTTACAGAATCCTTTCAATGGAAGATGTATGAAAAGATTTACGAATTATTACCAAAAGAATTCATGGATCCTTACAGAATTCTTTCATTGAAAGGATTCTGTAATAATTCTATGTCCGAGGTATATTCCTTTTAGAAATAATACAATGTAATATTTTAAAAATATTTCATATTATTCTTACAGAATCCTTTCAATGGAAGATGTATGAAAAGATTTACGAATTATTACCAAAAGAATTCATGGATCCTTACAGAATTCTTCCATTGAAAGGATTTTGAAATGACTTGTGAATTCTTTATGAAATATTTTTATGTATTATTTTTAAAAGAATAATACCTCGGACATAGAATTATTTCAGAATCCTTTCAGTGAAATATTTCTGAAAGATTGTAGTCCTTTTATGAATCCTTTCAGAATCCTTTCAAAGTCCTTTCATGCTGTATGGGAAGGAGGGATGAAGAGGAAGGAGTTCGAGAAAAGACGCTCTATCGGCACACTTCTCTATTGGATCTGGATAGCTTCACTTGGCTGATTTTTCTATTGTTGAATATACTCGTTGAGTTCTTTTTTGAGTTTATACTCCATTTTATTAGGATTTATTTCAATTGAGAAGAGATAATACGCTGCCATTTTGCCTAAGAAATAAGAGAGAGATTTTTGATTATTGTTGACGGAGCTGAGGAGTTTTAAGAGAGCATAGGAGATTTCATGTTGGAGATTTTTGCATTTGGAGAGCAACACTTATCATTATTAAGGTGAGTCCTCCATCTTACGTCTTTATCAAGTTCTGCTCGTCATATTTGGCGTCGGTTTCGCCTCCATTGTTAACATCAATATGAAAGTCACGCATTTAGTCTGATTTTTATTAATTATAATTTATAGAAAAGTTTTATTGAGTCGAGTCAGAGTTTTCTTTACATAGAGTTTTTCTTACACTTCAGATAATTTCGAGAAATTGTCGGGTGATTAAGCTGTTAAATTTACTTGAATAAATTGAGAGTGAAAATTACTCCTTCTTGTATTTTACTTAACAGTGTTACTTAAATGTTTTATTAACATTTTGTTGTTTTAAATATATTAGTTATATACGTAGCTTGGGAGTACGAAGGATGAATACAAGCACTTTAGTCAAGCCTGGATTCAGAATCCTTCGTACTCCCAAGTTACGTAGATAAGTTTATGTCGTTGGTAGGCCGTATGAGGAACTATAAAAATGATTTTTTTAAATTAATAATATATGTTTTATTAAAAAAAAGTAAATAATGTCATTATTTACTTATTTATTTTACTTATTAACAATTTAACTTTGAAAATTTGTTTAAACAAAACATTCTGTAAAGTTAAGATTTTATATGAATTTGTATGAGCATTGACATATCTAACGACATTCTTTTGTTTTCACTAACCTACGAATCGATGTGGGTCGCGGACTTTTCGCCCAAAGGAACTTTCGCCAAAAGCGGTTTAAGGCGGGTTTGCATGGAGAAACGATTCTGAAAAATTATTGACATTTTACATTTATATATTTTACAGGTTATAAACATAAGAGGTTAGAAAGGAGATATGATATAATACTTTAGTACTTGAGTATTTACTTGAGTATTTACTTGAGTAATTACTTGAATAATTATTTGAGTGAATACTCAAGTAAATACTTGAGTAAGTACTTGAGTAAATACTTGAGTAACTACTTAAGTAACTACTTGAGTAACTACTTGAGTAAATACTTGAGTAAATACTTGAGTAATTACTTGAGTAAATACTTGAGTAATTACTTGAGTAATTACTTGAGTAATTACTTGAGTAATTACTTGAATTATAACTTTAAAAAAATTTTTTAAATGGTTTTAAAATTAGAACTACGCTAAGAAAAACAATTTTTTATAACTTCTGCTCCAGTCGGACAAAAAAATAAATTGTATGCTAAGTTTTAAGCAAATCAATCGAGTAGTTTTCGAGATCCAATTTGCTTACCTAATACACACACACACACGCACGCACCCACCCACCGAATGTGTAAGTATTATTAAGTATCATTAAAATATTGTATTTTACTTAAAAAGAAGAAACTTATTTTTCTTTTGTCTACCATTCTTTTATCGTGTAATTATTTCTGAAATTACAGCGATATTTTCATTGAAATTAAAATAGTGAATATTCCACTATTTCATTCACCGAAATTTCACTGAACTGTAGTGAGGCGATTTTAACTCACCCATTCAGTGAAAATTTCACTAGACTTCATTGGGATTCCACTGAATTATATTTAGAGAGTAGGTATACTGGATCTCAAATTCTGGTTATAATTCAAAAATTAAATTTATCTAGTACACCTAAATACTATGTTTTTCATCCCAGGTGGACGCATTCGGGTTTTTATGTGCAGAGAATCCTCAATCGTTAAATAGGTTAGATACGCGCCTGAAGCTCCTGGGCTGCAATAGCAGTCATTACTGCTATTGCTGAAATATTATAGAAATGTTATTGGGAAGATTACTTTATATCCTGCAGAAAGCTTCCAGTAAAGTTTTGTGAAAGATTCCATCGAAACCTCTTGCAGCCTTCCACAGAATACTACAGTAAGGATATTCGTACAGTAAGGAATTAATGTTCATGGAAGGTTGCGAGTAACTTCTCTGGAAGATTCCTCGTAAGCTTCTTGTAAGCTAATTAAAAGTTTCAGGAAGACTGCATTGGAATCTTTTATGGAAGCTTTGCGGAAGATTTATGAAAGCTTACACAAAATATTCTGATAGCAGTAAATGGAACATTGCAAAGAAGCTTCCAACAAGCTTTCAATGAGATTAAGTGGAATATTACAGAAATGTTTTTGGGAAGATTAATTTATATCTTGCAAGAAGCTTTCGGAAACTTTTCGTGAAAGATTTCATTTAAACTTCCTGCAGCCTTGCAAAGAATATAACAATAAGAATATATTAATGTTCATGGAACGTTACGAGAAACATGTTTGGAAGATTTCGTGTAAGCTTTTTGTAAGTTAATTAAGAGTAGACCGGTTTCGCTGTCCTTGTCTAATTGAGTTTTTTGTTATTTATTCAAGTATTAATGGCTGCATCTGCAAATCAAGAGTTGAACGCAATAGATATTGTTATTATCAATATTTGCACACAAGGAAAATTATATTGCATTTTTTTAGTAAAGTAAACAACGCATAAATATTATAAACATAACCTTTTACTTCAGCATTCCTTACTTTTTTCAAAAACAATGTAATTTAATTTTTTTTCCTTGTGTATTAATATTACAATAATAATGTCCATTACGCTCAACTTGCAGATGCAACCATTAATAGTTAAGAAAATAACATTTTAATACTTAATTAGAAAAGGAGAGCGAATCCGGGCTGCTCCTCAAAGTTTTGGAAAGATTACATTGCAATCTTTCATGGAAGCTTCTCGTACTACCCATTAAGGCTTTTATGCTGGCTTCCATGGAAGCTTACCGTTTTCTTTCATGGAAGCTTCCTAGACTCTTTCTGAAAGCAAAATGCGCGGGACATGTCATGCTTCCAGGAAGCTTTCATGAAAGCTTGCATAGTAGCTTTTTGCACTTTTTCGTGGAAGCTTCCATGAAGTATTTTTCGAACCTTACGGCAATCTTTCCTGAAAGCTTCTCGTCATATTCATAAAGGCTTTCATGCTGGCTTCCATGGAAGCTTACCATTTTCTTCCATGGAAGCTTTCTAGAATCTTCTATTGAATCTTTCTGAAAGCAAAGTGTGTGGGACATTTGACGCTTCCTGGAAGCTTTCCGGAAGCTTCTGTGCTATGTGGGTTATGATGATTTTTTGGCCAAAAAGACCTGTTTTTCAATTATGATTATCTCATAAACTAAAAAAGATAGAAAATTTTATGTAAAAGAAAAAATGTTTCATTTTTAGTCTAGAATCTATGTACTAAGTAATCAATAAGTTTTAGAGAAGAATTTTTTATTATATATTTAGCTAGGGGAAATTTATAAAAAATCTATAAAAATTGCTAACTGAACATGAAATAAAAATTTTTCCAAAGATATTAAACTTTTTATTTTGATCAATTTTACTCTTGGGTGAGCAAAACCAATCGACCGATACTTTATACACACACACATAAAAATATCAGAAATCGCATAATTAAGTAGAAAATCCCTATTTATTCATATTATATGAATTAAAAGTTTTTTAAATGTTTCCACAAAGTGCATCTAAATAAAAAGGAAAAAATCTTTCTGGAGCTAAGAGTTAATTCAGCTTAATTCATATGTGACCGTTTCTTGATGCTGATAATTATAAAATTTTTTCAAAGACTTTTTTTATATTTTTTATTTTTAAAGTAATGATTTAATTATAATCATTCCAATAAATCTTGTCATAAGAATTAAAATGTATTCAAAAAATATTTGGAAGAAATATATTTTAGGAATCAATAATTCTTGTAATTAAGCTTTAGTTTCTAAATTTATAATAAGTTAACTGTCAAATGAATATCAAAAATAGTATTATATTTAGTTAAATAATGTTTATATTCACATTTTATACTTGAATGCATAAATTATATGTTATCATATACGTTAATAAAAGATACTTCAAAATCAGTTCTTTTTACAAAATCTCATATGAGTGCGCCATGTTGCAATGTAGAAACATAAGTGGCGCGGTGATTTTATTTACAACTATTAATTGGCGAAATACATTTGTTTTTACTAATGGTGATCATAACTGTTACTGTTATATAAATGTAAAATTTTACAAATTATTAATACAATGGAAGATGAAAATGGCTATCGATATCATAAAAAAAACTGTTACAAGAAGACGACGTAAGTTTTATATAATAAATAATATTTCTATTAATTTAAATCAGCGAAGAAACCAGAATAAGAAATTTATTTTATTTTTTAAATATTTATATTTATTATATATTATAAATATAAATTCACCATTACCCATAGTGGTAAGTATTTAAAGTATTTTATTACAGTTATATACGTAACTATTAAGAGAGGGAAAGTAAGGTTAATTACTTTATTTAACCAAAAATTAAATGATGGGGTACCCAATAATGCCTTTTTTTCCCACAACCGTCGCTATATTTTATAAAAAAAAAAGAAATTCTTTAAATTTATTTATGATTGATCTAATTGTTTAAGCTAAGAAATTTTTGACAGGATAAAAGTTCGCCTTCAAAGGGTGCACTAGTAAGTAAAATAACACATTAAGCTCACTAATAAACATTTTTTTAAATCTTAAATTAATTAATATTACAGTAATCGAATAATATACAGAAATATTAGTACTATATACTATACTATTACTGTAATCTTAATTGATTTGAGAAGATACCAAAAAATTTTTATTACCAAGCCTAAGGTGTTAATTTACTATCTGGCCCACTTTTTGAAGGCAGACTTTTATCATATTTAAAATTTTTTATAAAAAACAGTTAAGAAGAGGCCGGATTCGCTATTCTTATCTAATTAAGTTTTCCATTTTTATTTAAATATTAGTAGTTGTAATTACAAATTAAACGCAAAAGATATGATTAAAATGAGACTGATTAAAGTTATTTAAAATGTTTAGGTACTATGCATGCATTAATGATGTGCGTCAATGTCCAGGAGCAATGAAAGTTGTGTTTGATGCGGAAAGACAAACGGAAAAAAAAATTTTAACCAAGGAACATGATTCCTCAATTTGTATTGTCGATCCCTTGGAGGCTGATGTGAGAAAATTCAAACAAGAATTTTTTAATATAGTTAAAATGCCTGGCGTTCAAAATACACACGCCGTTTACATGGATTTATGTAAAAAGTATGTATCAAATATAAAATACTCCTTATAAAATTTTTTTATTTTATTTTATTTTTTTTTATTTGAATTATTTTTTTTTTTTTAAATTTGTAAGCATTTAGTACCAAAATTTTCGTCATTTTTATATATGTTTCTAAAATCATTTTTAATATTTATGGGGAACTGGGGCAAAACGGGATACTTTTTGAAAATCGTTTAATTAAAAAGAGGTAAATTAATATTTATACCACCAAATACAATATTTTTTTTAGTTTACATCTAAATAACTTAAAATTAAGCGAGCTAATCGAAAAAACATTAGCAAAAAATATTATTAAAAATTTAAGAAAGGTATTTCATTTTACCCTACAACAAAAAAGTTTGGGCAAAACGGGATACTTATCTTATTCTTTCCAAAATAAATTCCAACCAATTTTTGTAGTCAAGATATTATAAAAAGATGAAGAAAACATTGCTTAATATAGAAATTTTTTTTATCAATTTTAAATTAACCTTTTTTTTGCAAAAATTAATACATTTTCTATGTTTTATAAAAAAATTGATTTTAAATAAATAAATAAATAAATAAATTCAATATGATTTTATGTGAAATGTAAGCTTGTTCTTTGTAAACTTTTATTAACAAAAATCACTAATAAATGTATTTTCTTGATCTAGATCAATACAGACGAGAAATGGTCGTACGTGCTCCTATTAAATCAATTATTTCTTGATTTTAGTTTTGATTTTGTAATAAACATTTTTATAATATGGTTTTGTTTTTATTTACAATGATTTTCCTTAAGGTATCAGGACTGAGTTTAAGCCTGAAAAAAAAATTTTAATGTAGTCATAATTATTTTTTTTAATGATATTAATTAATAAAACTTCTTTTTAGCTTGAATGTATATTCAATATTAAACTTTAATTCGTGAATAATTTTATAAAACCTCAAAAAGTAAAAAGAAGTTTTATTAATTAATATTATTAGAAAAAAATAATTATGATAACATTTAAATTTGATTTTTTTTCAAACTTAAACTCAGGCCTGATACCTTAAACGTTTTTCTAGATATCCTGAACGTGTAGTATCCCGAATATGTTACGATAGTATTGCTCGTAATGCAAGAAGAAAGCAAAAAAAGGTTCGCGAGGAAGACTTTTATATCACTAATTTAAAAGAGGTTACAACAGTGAAAGAATTGGGAGAACGTCTTCTTGACGAATCCCTTACATACAAATATAATGGAGAAAATCATCGATTGACGACAAATTTATTAAGCCATGAAACCAAAGATGGGAAGGCTTGGAGTGTGATTTGGTATAATGAAAGCTTTGTAGAAAAATTCAAAGAGGCAAAATTAAGTATAGATGGCACTTATAAAGCTCGACCGAAAATTCGTTTTCCCAATTACTTACCATGATGGCGGAATGGCACGGAAAAGTATTTATTATTCAATGAGCTTATTTCCGATACACTATTCTCACTAATAATCTTACAAATCTAAATTTTATGAACTAAGACGAGTTCCCACACAGCATGAAAGATTTCAGGAAAAGTTTCTAAAAACAGATTCAGTAAAAGATCCCTGCGAGGTTGCAAAAAAGTTTTATAATTTTTATACAAGATTACACCAGGTTTCTATGAAAGGTTACGGCAACGTTATAAAATGCTTACAAGAAACGGGTGAAACATCTTTAAGCAGCCTTACAATAACCTTACATCAAAATTTTCGGGAACCATTCAAGAAACCTTCTATGAAAATTTTTTGCAAGGTTTCACGAGAGCTTTCAGAGTCATTACAAAAACCATTGTAGAAAGATTTCACGTTTACCATTACCTTTCAGTAATGTTGCAGCAACTTTTTAACTAAACTTTCGCAAACCATTCAAGCAACATTTCATTTTTTGTAAGCTTTCACTTAAGATTTCAGAGATATCACAATAATAATTGTTCTAAAGTTTCACGATACTTTCCAGCAAACTTGCTGCAACTTTTCATCGAAACTTTTGCGAATCATTCAAGAAACCTTTTATGAAATGTTCCTTCAAAATTTTACGAAATATTTCAGACACATTACAAAAACAGTCGTTCAAAGATTGTACGATACCTTCCAGCAACCTTACAGCAATTTTTCATCAAAAAGTTTTTTTGGTTTTTTTTTAAAGCCTTAAGACCTTAACAAAACTGCTGATAAATTAAATAAAAAACAAGAACTGTAGTAAGAATAAGGCTTTTTTTATAATTTTATATAAGAAAAATAGCTGAAATTTAAAATAAAATCCGAGACCCAAAGTCATGCACTCTTCCTGTAAGTAATTTTGACAACTAAATTTCAGATGGTTCCTATCGCATGGGTAATCATGGAAGAAAAAACGATCATGGCTTATGATCAATTATTGGATCATTTCAAAGATCAGTTTCCTGAGCTGCAACCCATTAGAGTAACAACTGACTTTGAAAAAGCCATAAGAAATACTTTAAAAAGAAAGTTTCCTGATGTTGTCCTGGTTGGCTGTTACTTCCATTATGCACAAGTTATTATTTTATTCCAAAATACCTGAATAAATAGCATATTTTTCCAAGTATTTTTTACAGCTCTTCAATTTTTGAAAAACTGTAAAAAATACATGAAAAACTTTTTAAAAAAACACTTAATAGGGTCGATGCGCCAGTTATCGAGCCCTCCCCGATTACCGTGGCCCATGTTAAAGCATAGGATGTCGATAATCAGAGCACGGTAATAAAAATATGTATTTATATGGTAAGCAGACGACATGACGGTAAATGACGCATCGAACAAGCTTTATAAATTTAAGCAATAAATTAATAATTCTTTAATTTTCACTAAGGAAATTTGTTCCATCCGTAAAAAATGTGTTTTACTTTGAATAAATAATCCATTAAACTTTTAAAGAATTATGAAATTTGTCTAATTAAACAAAATGTCTCTGCAGTCATCTTAAAGGCTCGATAACTAGCGCATCAACCGTATTTGAAAAAATACATGAAAAAACACAAATTTAACATTTACAAAATACTTGTAGAAAACACGTATCTTTCACACGTGTTTTTTACACGTGCAAAAAACACTTTTATTCCTACCTTATCAGAAACAGACTACCTTATTAACTCAAAAAGCGGGCTGAAAGAAAAATAATTCTAACTTCTAAAATTTTGTGGGAGAAATAACCATTTCTCCCGCTAATTTTAAAACTTATAAAATTGAATAGATTTAAATTTGTTTATTAAATATTAATATTAGACCATTGTTAAGGTAAGAATAAAGCACGATATGCAACTCGGGAGTGAAATCTAATTTCTACCAGGGGAATTTGCTCTCCTCGCTTGAAATATGGGACTTTACTCCCTAGTTGCATAATGTACTATTTATTACATAATATTTATAAAAAATGTTTATAAAATTCATTATTATACTTCTGATATTAATATTTTAATATCATATTATTTAACAAAAAATACCTATAACTTATTAAAATTGTTATTAATTTTTCAAATATCTTTATTTCATCAAGAAACTGGCGTTTTCTTGCTCAATTTCAATTTATAACAAAAAAATTTACAATTTTTGTTTTATAGAAATCTATAATTTCATTACAAAGTTCGAAGCGTAATAGATGTTTTTCTCTTAAAGCCGATGTTAAATTTTTTAATATCTGTAATTTTGTTTTTGTTTTTGGTCGATGAATTCGTATTTTTAAAGCTTCTCAGAAAAGTTTTTAACTTATTCTTTTCTTGATATTTTTTTACTAAATTTTCTATATTTTTATTAAAAGTAACCGAAGCCACTTTAACGAAAATTTGAAAGATACATGTTTTGTAATAGAGATGTGTATAATAAGAATATGTTGTTGCATAATTACAATTATTCAACAAATTCAAACAATTTTTTAAAGTGTCTAAAATTATTTTGTCAATTCAGTGTTTTCTATCAGAATACTATAAAAATTAGTTTATTTCATTTTAAATATTTCAGGCAATCCAAAAAAAATGCAGGCAAACAAAATTTATAAACATAAAAAAACAAAAAAAAGACGATCCGCAAAAACATAAGATTGTAAAAAAATTAATTGCTTTGGCATTATTGCCTGAATCAAAGATTAAAGAAGGATTTTCTTATATTGAAGAGGAAGTAAATAAAAGGTTTAGGCATGATACCAACGCAAAAAAATTTTTAACTTATTATAAAAACGAATGGCTGGAACAGCCAGAAAAATTTTGCGTTTATAGGCAAACGCAAAGAACCAATAATGCAATAGAATCATACCATCGGACTATCAATCGCATGTTAGGCAGGCGTCCAGCCTTAACAAAATTTTTTGGTAACATTCAAAGATATCAAAAATAAAAATAGAAATATTTCAAATTTTTTCTACTTTATTACACTCTAAAAATTTTAATGTTTTCTATATGGGGAAATCCATAAAGTTGTTACTTTTTCTTTAAAAAATATTTTTTTGTATAAACAGTGGCGCGCTAAATTTTGAAGTTTTTTTACGTTAATACATATATAAAGAACAAGATTTTACCAGAGTAACAATTTTCAATAAAGTTGTACTTCATTAAGGCGACTACGGAAGTTGGGTTAAATTTCATTTCGTAGTTTACAAATTATTCTTTCAGTTTCTATAATTTTTTGAATTTTTAAGTTTTCCACTATTCTACGGATTATAATAAATGGTATAAAATTAAAAAAATATGAAAAATTTCACATATTGAAAGAGTAATTTGTAAACTCAACAATAAAACCTAACCTAAAATCCGAAGTTGCCTTAAACAAAAAAACCGATATGAAATAGCTAATTCTAACTTAATTGATTGAATAAAAGAATTTAATAAAAACGTGTGTAATTTTAAGAAATAAAGAGATTATTGTTGAACATTTTTTTATAATATTTCTTGAACATAGACCCAAAAATTTCTCTATGTATATAAGTGTTTCAACAATGTCTGTGGATGTGCCAGTAAAAAGTAAGAAATTTGGATATGAGTTTCGCAAGCATGCATCGTTATATTCTGAATTATAAATATTTCATTTTTGGTGGCACGCTACTTTACTTTAGCTTGATATTTTTGTTATTAAAGAAGCAATAATTTTGAGCTTGAAATTTTATATTTCAAAGCTTGTTCAAATATCTGCAATTAAAAAAGTACAAAAATGAAAAATTGTCAAAAAAGTTACGACATAAATGCTGCTAACAGTTATTCACTCCAGTTCAGTGGCACATTCTTGAAATTCTAAAATAATTTGAATTTTTATATTATCGTCGATTACCCGGAGCCTCAAAGCCTAATTTCTAACGATCAAAACGTTATAGAAAAAAAAAATTTATAATTTTGACGAGTGACACACAAAAATTTTTATTTTTCGTCATTTTTCCCCTTAAAATGTTGAATCATTAATCTTGTTTTTAAAAATTCCATATATTTCACATTTAACATATTATTGATTCAATATTTTATCAAAGTAAGCTGAAATACATAATATAAATTTTTGCTATAAGGGTTATAAAGATGAGTAACAAGAAAATTAACAACTTCGTGGATTTCCCCATATCTATAAATATCTATAAAAAATTTATGAAAAAACTTATTTTTAAATAAACTATTTCCAGAAGAGATCGGTAGAGATTGATGAAAATAAATAAAAAAATTTTTATTATATTCATATATTGCAGCTGAATTACTCAAAGTTCAGATGATGGCGCATGTTACAGTCGCAAAAATAAATTTTTATGATAATGAGCCTGTGATCAAAAAACGTCGGTCACAAATGGATAGGGACCAGGAAATTAATGACGCTTGGGATCATCTTGATGGAGTCAAAGAACCTCAATGGAACATCAATGATTTCATAAGCAATCTTTCGTTTTTCCCTGAAGAAAAATCAGCCAATTTTGACTTACATTCGGATATTGAAGTAATAAATTTTTTTTTATAAAAATATGAAAATAATAATCATTACTATAAAAAAATTTACTTACAGGAGATAGAAGAATCACAGAATGTAGAGCAGACAAAAAAAATAAAAAGGTCATATAGAATTATAAAAATCAGCGATACAAAACTTGTATTTAAAATAGTATAAAAGTAATTTAATTTTTCATGAATTTAAAAATAGTATTTGAAACGAATTTAATTTTTAATTCGTAAATAGAGACACATAAAAATGTCATGTTTCTTAATAAAAAATATCAGTCTAATTTATCAACCCTATTTGCTTCAAATTTTGCATATAATTTTTTTTTTGTACAACTTGGGGGGGAGCTATTGAGAATTGGTTTTCTTAGCGTATTTTTAATTTTAGAGTCATTTAAGAAAAAAGCGTCATGGACATTTCTCCGAGAGGACAAATCTTCTACCAATAGGAGATGAGAATAATAAAAATCTCCCGTCAATCACAGACAGGTTATGAATGTAAGAGGTTACAGGGGGAATAGTATATAATACTTAAGTATTTATATATGCAATTGTTTATATAATTACTTGAGTTATTACTTCGGATATTATCGAAGTTAATACTTTAGTTGTTATTTAATTGTTTCTTGAGATTTACTTGAGTAATTACTTGTGATATTATTTTTGTTATAACTCGACACGTTTCAAGTGTGTTTAATATAAAAATACTTGTTACATCCAACAAGTTGAAGTTCCATGCTAGATCTATAAAGAGAAGCAGATTTCTATAATATCGAATAGGAAACAAAGTATGAAAAAAATAATGAAGACGTAGTTTTGCGGACTCAGACGTACCATGGAGTGTCGCATTTCGACGATCAAAAGAAAAAAATGAAAGCGTGTAGGTGCGAATTATTTTATTCTATAGAACGTTTGTTTTCGGCGCAACAGGTCTTAAAAGTTTTAATTACCGCATTTTTTCCCACTAGTTTATTAGTTATTTACCCTATCAAAATGATCCAGCTGGATATCTAGGCGGATTATCCAGCTGGATGTACCTGGATAGTCGATGGAAATCCAGCTGGATTACCCAGCTGGATATTTAGATGGACGATCCACCTGGATTTTCCAGATGGATATTTAGATGGATAATCTACCTGGATTTTTCAGCTGGATATATATGGATAGTCTAGGTGAATGTTTTTTATTTATTTATCTATTTTTTTTACCATTAAAACCACATGGATTATCCATAAGTATCCAGCTGAAAAATCCAGGTGGATTATCCATCTAAATATCCACCTGGAAAATCCAGGTGGATCGTCCATCTAAATATCCAGCTGGGTAATCCAGCTGGATATCCATCGACTATCCAGGCACATCCAGCTGGATCTTCTTGATAGGGTATGTACCTTGGGCGAGCCTTGCGCGATTATGGCCTGAGGACAATATTTACATGGTGGGATAATAAAGCCTCGGCCGATGTAAATATCGTCCTAAGGCCGTCATCGCGCAAGGCTCGCCCAGGGTGCTTAAAAAAGTTTTCATCCCAAGCAAGGACGCATGAGGATTTTTAGGTGCAGAAATTTTGTTACAAATAATTTTATATTTATATGATAAAATTAAAATTATATGGTACTTTTTTATTAGAATTTATTAATTTTTAATATTAAATAATAAAATTAACAATAAATAATAACATTAACAAGAAATAATAAAATCAACAGGAAATAATAAAATCAACAAGAAATAATAAAATTAACATCATAAAAATTATTCTTATTTAACAGTGATATTGCCATTAAAAAAAATTTTTTTTATTAATATCCATTTTTAAAGTAATAAAAATCTGTAGCATAAGCTGTCGCTTGAATATCGAATACATCTGAACTTGCAGTTTTGCACTATTGATTCTTTTATTTTTGATTTCAATCGAAATACGATCGAGAAAAGTTACTCCTGGGTTGTAATGAATTTAATGCAATCCAGGAGCTTTATACTCCTAGGTAGTAATGACTGCTATTGCAGCCTAGGAGCTTCTGGCGCGTATCTAACCTATTTATCGATTGAGGATTCTCTGCACATAAAAACCCGAATGCGTCCGCCTGGGATGAAAAATTTAATAATGTTTTCAAATAAATTAATAAAAAATAGAAACCGTGTTATAATAGTTCTAATGTTTTGAGATTGTTACAATATTCATAGAAATTAATTTAAAATTAAAAGCTCCATCATAATATATAGTTGGAGTACATTTTGAAAACGAATTTATAAGATATTGAAAATAATGCAAGCTTGATTACGTAACGATGATTGTACATATTTCCTAAGTAGTATTTTATTTTATTTTATTTTTTTTTCATAGTCGGTAATCTATAATGAATGAAGCGTTGCAAATATTCATAGTGATTTTCTTTAATTGCCTGTAACTAGAGAAATATTGAGCGTTAGAGTCTAGTACCTAGGCTTTTTGCATAATTCTATATCCAAAATCATTTCTTAAAATTTGAGAAAAATCGGCTTCCCAATACCCTTATACTCTCCTTGTTAGTTACTCTTTTGTGGTTCTCAGACAGAATAGTAGTTTATGCAACAAGTGCGTGAAGTAACACTTCAAGCACGAGTAGGAAACGCATGCGCACGAGTGCCCAGCGCAGCCGGGCACGAGTGTTTGGCGTTCCCACGAGTGTGAGATGTGTTACCCACGCACTTGTTGCATACAATATTTTATGCAATGAGTGCGTGAAGTTAGTGCGTGAAGCGCTTTTTTCCGTGCGTGAAGTAGTACTTCACGCACAGAGAAAAGCGCTTCACGCACTAACTTCACGCACAGAATTGCATAAAAATATACTTTTTTCCTAACGGGTCAAAAGTACAACTTTTGCTCATTGTGCTCAATCGCAAAAGTTGCATTTTTGGCCTCGCTAGGCAAAAAAATCGTATATTCACCACGGGAGTAAAGGAAAAATCACTTAAATCGATATAAGACATTTTTCGTTTTTACTCCCTAGGTGAATAATATACTATTCGGGTACCACTATTCTCACCTGTTCAGGAAAGGATCCTTTTGAACTTCAATACAGTCGTCATCGCCTTCGGCTCGTCCTGTAAACTCCTCGTTTCGATAATAAACCCTTTCCTGACCCAATAAGAAAGATACTATTTCTTTTTACTTTTATATTTTATTTTTTTCAATGTTGATGTAGAAGAAATTTAGTGAGTCAATTTTGATATTTTTACTATAATTTTTAACAATAATATATACAAATTTTAATTTAATATTACTTTCATTTATTTTCTTTATTTTCATTATATAATTTTGCAAGTTTATATTCCCAATATAGCGCCTCCGTCTTAGTAGCCTTCAATTTTTGTTGATAAATTAATTTCTCGTACTTTAATTTGTTTTCCAATATTTGTCGATCCAAATTCTCACACTCATCGTTACGTAATTTTCTTTTTTTTTGTTTCACATCTGCAAACAAATGTAAAAAGTTCATTAATGTAGATAATAATATATTTTATAAGGTAATGTTTATGATTGATGATTCTTATTCTGAAATACGTTTCAATAACCGGTTATTTATGAAAAATTTATCTATTTTTGCTTTCTCATAGAGAAAGCATTGTATCGATAAAAAAAAATTTTTCATTTTTTTTCATTAATTTGTACATATTTGAACTCAGGGAGTCGAAAAAAATAATTTCTAGAAAATGTGTGTGTGCGTGCGTGCGCGTGTGTGTGTGTGTGTGTGTGTGTGTGTATGTGTTGGTTGGTAACGTCAATCATATCTCGAAAACTACTCGATGGATTTCTTTCCAGTTTCGAATAAAATTAATTTTATTGTCTAACTTGCGGGGATGCAATTCAAAATTGGCTTTCTTAGCGTAGTTTTTTTTTACAGCCATTTAAAAACAAAATTTTTTTTTTATTTTTCATTTTTTTTGTATTTTACGTAAACTACTCGATGAATTAGCTTAAAAATTTGCATGGAAATTCTTTACAAATGCCAAAAGAAGAAAAACTTTCGAATACTAATTTATTTAGCGTAGTTTCAATTTTAGAGCATTTTGAACATTTCTAAAAAAATTATTGTAATTGTTATGCCAAACACCATTTTTAAACTACTCGATGGATTTGCTTCCAGATTTGCATATAATTTATTTTTACGTCGATGAAATTGTCTCCTTTAAAGGTATTTTTAGTGTCACTGTATATACCTATAAAATACTAAAAAAAAAAGACTATTTTATCGATAAGCACATCTTCCTTTTTTCATTTTGTAAAAGCTAGATTGCAAAACATTTTTTGTGAGTTTCAGAATTAAAGAAAAATAGTCTTTTTCTAGTGAAACTTGTAGATTTTACATAAGCGGATAACACTTCAATATTGAATAAAATTTTCATTATTTTTAATTTTTTTTAAGACTATTCTAATATAATAATTCTAAATATAGTAAGCTTTATGTTTCATTGCAACGAATCAATAACCGCTATTTAGAGAGATGTGCCATCTCTGATTTCCGCGGTTTGATTCAGTAACAACTTCAATGGTTTCGAAAGATTTACCCATAAACATGAATAAAACCAAAAGTTTAGATAGGGTAGATGTGGGTATTGCTACGGAGGTGCTAATTACTGTTTTTTCATATAAAATTCGTAAAAATAATTTTTTCCAAGTCCATAAATAATATTTGAATGCATAATCAAATATTATAAGTATTATTTAATATTTTAAAAAATATATCTCACAAAAAAAGTCTAAAAATATTTAATATTGGTTATTTGAAATTGAACTGTTCTAAAATCTTGATAAATTTCGTAAAATCGCGATTACGTATGCATCCTAAATTTGACAATATTTTCTGTTTTTATTTTTTTTTTATGTAAAATAAGATCATTATTAAATAAAATATATCTTTGCTTGTTATATATTTTTTGGAAATTTCACCTAGCACACATTTAATATTTTAATTTTACACCTTAGTTATGCGTCATTAAAATCACCAAATATGAATTACTGTGGCATCCTTTTATTATTATAACACGTGGTTAACCTAACCTCAACTTTTCGAACGGAATATATAAAAGTGTCAATAGTAACTGGCACACAGCATTAGAAACACGGCCGCAGCAATAGCCACAAATACATTTTATTTTAAATTCGTTTTTTCTTAATTTTAACTCTATAATTAAATGCTAAATTAATTTTTTTCTAGTTAATCAATGTTTAAATATTTTATTAAAAATAAAAGTGATAAGTTTTCTTCATCTATAAGCTTTAATTTATGAGTTTTAAATTCATCATACGTCGATTCCGCTGTAATACCCACATCTACCCTATTTAGAGATTTAAAACTGTTTATAAATAAAAGCTGAGCTCAAATAGTTTCGAAATAGTACTTATAGTAGGGGAAACTCGGGCAAAACGGGATACCGAGGTAAAACGGGATACCTCGATTTCTCGGCTGCTACTGGTGCCATCTACATAATAGCCACTTTTTTTTTTTTTTTTTTTTAAAAAAGTTAATATATGAGGATATTGTCCTCTATATGTTAACTCTTTTTAATATGATGATATCGAGGGAGTCCAACCTGGTACCCGTTTACCACATTACCCAGGCTAGACTGTCAGATACATCATACCGAAAACTTTGACTACCAATGGATGATCGGACACTTCTGTGACCAACAATCCACCGATAATCAATGAGATCGGATTTTTTTTGAGAGTCGAGGATACTTTTTCCGATGAAATAACGAGAGAAAAAATCTCAAGTGTTTTCACCGGGAATCGAACCCACGACCCCTTGGAGCGAAAGTGTAGAGACACATAATAGCCATAGAATTTCGTTGCAAATATTTTTACTATCATTTTCTATATGATTAGTATGTCAACAACCCTAGCGTTGACTTTGGCGGAAGTCAAAAGATTTTGAATTTGAGTTTCCAATTCTTTCGTAGTAATCATAGTGCGCTTAATCTTTTCATAAGCAACATTTACATTCAGTAAGCACATAAACTTTTAAATTTTGATTATAATTAAAAGTTTTTCATAGTTCTGATGTATAATTTTACTTGTAATTAGAAAAAATTCAGAATTAATTTTTTTTTCACCTTAGGGCAAAACGGGATAGCTTATTTATATACTATCAGTGGGCTCATAAATCGTGTAGTAATCTAGATAAAAAAATGTGGCAGTCGTGGGGACTGGCCGACAGAAGCTATGCTTCCACTATATGTATAGAAACTAAAGAGTGTGGCACTTGCTAAAATTATAATTTTTTTTATATTGAATTTGTTATATATTTGATCAATTATTAATTTTTAATAAAAATAATAATAGACTGATATACTAATAATGATGCTAATTAATAGTAATAGAAATAATTAAAAAAATTATAATCATTTTTGTTATTAGAATTTGTTATTTTTCACTTGATGCATTATTTATTTTCAAAGAAATATTAAATAAACTAGAGAGTACGGAACTTGCAAAAATTATAATTTTTTTTTAACAGTGGGCTAAAAATACCACTTTTGCTCCCGGCACGGAAAACGAAAAGTGCTAATTTTAGCCTCACTATTGAAAAAAATCACGTGAATAATTTAAATAAATTATTCACGTGATTGTTTCATTTCATCACGTGAATTATTCACGTAAATTATTCACGTGAATTTTATATTTTTAATATTAGATGTATTTCAATAGATATAATCTCTCAAATCAAAAGTATTTAAATTAATATAATTTTGTAAATTGAAAGTATTTAAATTAATGTAATCTTTCAAATAAATTAAAAATCACTAAAAAAACTGATTTTTATTTCATTATGTGAATTATTTACGTGAATTATTCACATGAATAATTTACGTAAATAATTCACGTGATGAAATGAAACACAAATTTTTTCTAGTAACTCATAATTTATTTGAAAAATCATATTGCTTTTAATTTACGAAATCATATTAATTTAAATACTTTTGATTTGAGAGATTATATTTATTGAAATACTTCTAATATTAAAAAGGTAAAATTCACGAGAATAATTTACGTGAATAATTCACGTGATGAAATGAAACAAAAATCACGTGAATAATTTATTTAAATTATTCACGTGATTTTTTTTAATAGGGTAGCAACCTTGCATTGAAACCTTGCAGCAAACTTGCAGCAATGTTTCATATAATCTTGCAAGAACCTTTCATAGCAATCTTGCAGCAAACTTGCAGCAAGGTTTCATATAATCTTGCAAGAACCTTTCATAGCAACCTTGCAGCAAGATTTCATGAAACATTGCTACAAGATATGTGCAAGGGACATAAAAAGGTTACAGCAACCTTGCACTGTAACCTTACATGCTGTGTGGGAATTATATTAAATTTATTTATTGATTAAAAATCAATTTTTTTATAGAACATAGAAAATGTATCAATTTTATGAAAAAAATGTTTAATTTATAATTGATAATAAAAATTTCTATATTAAATGTTTTTTTTTTTTATTTTTTTATAATATCTTGACTACAAAAATTGTTTGGAATTTATTTTGGAAAGAATAAGATAAGTATCCCGTTTTGCCCCAACTTTTTTGTTGTAGGATAAAATGGAATACCTTTCTTAAATTTTAATATTTTTTGCTAATGTTTTTCGACTAGCTCGCTTAATTTTTAGTTATTTAGATGTAAACTAAAAACAAATATTGTATTAGGTGGTATAAATATTAATTTACCTCTTTTTTATTAAACGACTTTCGACCGACGCATTGGCCGAGTGGTTCGGCGCGCGCCAGGCGGTCTGCGAAGTTAAGCAGCACTGAGCATGGTTAGTAGTTGGATGATGGGTGACCGCAAGGGAACCAAAAATTCAATGAAACCCCGCTACTTAGTGCACCTTGCTTCGTGTGACGGCCGCTTGGGCGTGCTAACCACATGACAATGCGAGCGGGAGGTGTGGCAGATACGGCTATTCGGTATCCTGTACCAAGGGTATCAAATACCGAATCTGCTATATACACCGACCCATTCCGGAGAAGGTTTTCCTAAGGATTTACCCCACTGGGTTTGCCTACAGGTTTTCCCTTCTTCACGGGCATAACCCCGGGCGAATGCGGAATGGGGTGGGTTTGGGGCTAGTTGGGAAAAAGACTGTAAGGAAAGAAAGATAAATAAAGGTGTGGGGTAATACGTAAAGACCGTAAAGGTGTACGCGGAATCCACCAAATTATTAAACGACTTTCGAAAAGTATCCCGTTTTGTCCTACTTTCCCCTATATCAAAATATTATTTTTTTCGAAAAGTTACAGCATAATATAAATTAGACTATATTAACTTTTATTATTAATTAATGTTTTAAAAAGTTAATTTAGATCTAATTTTTATTATGCTGTAGCTTTTGAAAAATAATATTTTGATATACTATAAATGTTATTTCGAAAGGATTTCAACTCAGCTTTTATTTAAAAAGAGATTAAAGCTTCTGTTAAGGCTGAAGAATTATAAGCGTTTGAAAATATAGTAACTTTTTCAGTGACTTTCTTTGACTGCCTATAACTAGAGAAATATTGAGCGTTGGAGTCTGAAATTTTGGCTTTCTGCATGTTTATATGTCGTCGTATAATTTAAATTTGGGCAAAATCGGTCATCCGAAACGTTGACACTCTCCTGGTAAGTCTCGTACAAAATTTTACTTGTGTATCTTTAAATTATTGTGATTGTTATGAATAATTAAAAAATGAATTTAATAAAATACAAAATAACACAAGACAAAAATGTATACAACTACCAAAAATTTACAAGGTTACAAATCAGAAAAACAACTTTATTGTAGCAATAAAATACTTTGATTCATAACTAAATAAACTTAAAAATTTATAATTTGAAATTATAACGATTAAAAATAAATTAAAGAATTGCATATAATCTAATGTATCATGAAATTTAGAAGTCTCAAAGATGTATTTTTAGATAATTTTGTTTGCATTTCAGAAAATTTTTTCAAAGTTACATTTAAATAAATGTAATATATAAACATGTGTTAAAAATTAAAATTTGTTGGCGCATATATGGCAATTAAATATGCTTTGTCACAGTAAATATACACAATTTCGTATATTTTTAAAATATAATATATTATGAGTATGTTAGTTTTATTTAGTACCAGACCTACGCACAGGTAATACTACTTTTTGCACGTCATACGAAAATATTGTGTTCGATACTCGAGATGGAAAGTAATTTTAACTTTGTGTGATCTTTTCACCTTTATTTCGCTCAGCTGCTAACATCCACACGACGTTAAAATCATTTTCTTGCATTAGTATCAAAAATAACTAATAGCTTTCGTAGGATTTATCTTTATAAATTTTTCGGTTTTAATCAATGAAATATAAAATTATAAAAAATGAAAATTAACTTCACATACCACACTGATTTTCAAGTTTCGAACTAGACCCTGCTTTCGAGAGCTTTATATCATCTAAAATAAAAATGGAATAATTATATATAAATGATGAGTCCAAATTATTATTTTTTTCATTTAACTTACAAAAATAGTATATATTGTTACGTACTTTTTTGTTCTATAGTTTTTTGTACAATTGGTTCTGCAAGAAGTTTGATAGAAGAGTTAGTAGAAGGTATGGTAGGAAGATTAGTAGGAGGTATGGTAGGAGGTTCAGTGGGCGGTATAGTAGGAGGTTCAGTAGTAGGTATGGTAGGAAGATTAATAGGAGGCTCAGTAGGAGGTATAGTAGAAGATTCAGCAGTAGGTATGATAGGAAGATTAGTAGGAGGTTCAGTAGGAGGTACGATAGGAGGTTCAGCAGTATGTATAGTAGAAGGCTTAGTAGGAGTTATGGTAGGAGGCTCAGTAGTAAGCATGGTAGAAGGCTCAGTAGGAGGTATAGCAGGAGGTCCAGTAGGATGTTCGGCATTCCTTATCTTTGAATTCATTTCTTCTTTTTCTATATGTGCATCCGCATTTGTTTTTGCAATGGAAACAAACAAGATTGTAAATGATTTCAAACCATATAAAAATCTCAAATTTTCATTTAATAACTAAATTTAAAAAAATCAAAATTAATATTCATAATTATTTCTTTAAAATAAAATATACGTTTTTTAGGCACGACCGCTATAGGGCAGTCTTATATTGTCGACATCGCGAAAAATGTAACCCTTAAAAATATGTAATATTATGATAAAACAATTATTTTCATTGCAAAATAAAGTCATTACAAGCCTTCTGTAAAATGTAAGTATGGATGTATGTATGTGAGAAATCAAATTTATGAATTTTCTCCACAAGTTTTTATACGATCTGAATGATTCCAACGGGAAATTTTTAAAAATAATAATACAAGTAAACGTTTATATTTTTAAAAAAATCGTTAGAGCCATTTTAAAATAATAGCCCTTTTAAAGGTCAAAAAACGAATTTTTTCAAAAAGTATATAGAATTAAATTTATAGAATATAAAAAAAATAAATCTTTTTGATATCATACATTTTTTTCTAAAGTTAATATTTTTCATGAGAAATATTGAAATTGAACGTTTTTAGTAATAACTTAGTAAATATGAATTTTAAAAAAATTTGTAATATTAAAAAGATGTATCTTTCTTTTCTCTATAACTTTTTTTCGAAACTTGTTTTTTTCAAATTATTACCAAAAAATCATTTTTTTAACCTCTAAAAGGATTACCATTTTAAAACGGTTCCAACAATTTTTTTTAAAAATAAGAACGTTCATTTGTATTATTATTTTAACTTATTTCATGTAAGAATAATTCGGGTGACCCAATAATAAAGGTACCCAATAATTCAGATCGAATGAAAACTTAAACTATTTGATTTAAAAAAAATCGTTTATTTTCTTTATACTTTAAGTAAATTCAAGGGCGAGTACGAAGTGCGAGTGTATCCGGTCGTGCCTCACTCGATCGCTTCGTGATGCAAGGCCCGAGAGGCGAGCCACAGCGCCCTGAAGGGCCACTGTCGAGAGCTAGTTTAATACTAAAATTTATGTACTTACGATCAATCTTTAAATTATCTTTTAATTTTGCATCACTTTTGTGATTGTAGAAGAATCTTATTAATTGATCATTAGATCTCTAAAATAGAAAATATGTTTTTTTAGTTGACTGCAACAAAAATAAAGAAGTTTTAATTTCTGATACTTACTTTACGATCTTCACTAACTTGTTGGTTGAATTCTTCAAAAATAGCTGCCCACGCCTTCTCCTTCGCAGTCACCATCAGCGATGAACGACTCTTGTTGATTATTGTAGATAAATATTTATTAAAAATATTAAACAACAAATTTTTTTCAGTTGTTGTAAAATTCATCTTTTTACCCCTTTTTCTGTTATTTAGGTTATTTAATTTATATTCAGTAAAATAAGTTAAAAATATATTGCTTTTATTACATTGGCTTATATAAAGTAATGTCTGATAAAGCGTATAAACAAGGTAGCAGAAAGAGAGAAAGAAACGAACATGACTGGAAGGAAAATAAAAGAAAATTATGTCAAAATCAAGTGAGTTTTTTTAACGTTATTAAAATTAGGGTTAGCTTAGAAATACATTCAGATATTTATATCGTGATTCTATAAGAGTCTAAAAGATCTAGAAAAATTGCGCACAATGTTTTATATTGTGATTTTCGTTAGGATTAAATATTTAATTATTGATGTAATCATTAACTATGAAATAAAGTTAAATATTCAAAAAATGTTATTATCAAACAATTAATATATAATTTACAATTAATATTAATTTAAGTTAAAATTATAAATTAACATGTGAACAATATTATCATTTGCTGCAAAAACAAATGACAATCAGAAATCAGCTGTATTTTATCGGTGTCGCGACTCTCTTGCTATAAGTCGCGAACGCGGCAGCGTTTTACTCAATTTTGTAAATCGCTCTAATTTTTTTTCTATAATAGTTGAAGGTCTGAATCTTTCTGGAAAAACTTCCTTAATATTTAATTAAACTTTTCTTCGCTCAAAGTTTTCCGTACTCGAAACTTCCTCACACACCTTTTTAATTAAACAAATGCATCTGAGAATTTTCAAAAAATTTCAAGAAAATTCGATATATGACCTTCTTATGATTTTTAAAGCTTCGTAAATGCTTTACTGCTCATACAATGGCTTAAAGTATGAAAATTTTAACAAGAAATATTAAAATCCGGCAGGTTAAAGTGAAAAGAGCGATTAAAATTTTTCGCTACAAAACCGTTATTTTTTTTCAATAACTTAAAAACTAAAATAATTAGAAATTTTTTTTATTTGTAAAAAATATGCGCAATAAAATTTTCTTCAAAACTCTACTATCAAAATTTAAATTAGAATTTTTCAAAAAATCAGCTCTGTGTACAATACTTTTCCTTGCGTTCGAGCGCTCGGCGAGTTGTACGATCCGGGGGCTCAGTTTAGTAATCGAAAAAATTAAAATGCAAGTAAATGTATCAAACAGAACGAAAATTTAAAAAAAAGTATATTAATGTGAATAAATATATCAAAACTACAGATTTAGGTGGTCAAGTGAGACAAAAACACACATTTTTGTACATTAATGTACCTTTCTGAACCTTTCTGAATATTTTTGTATCTTTTTACACATTTATGTGAATCTTATTTTTTTTTTACTGGGGAGGGTAAACATTTATTTTTTATAAAAAATGTAGCGTTTTTTATTTGTAAAAATTTATGAAACATTAAATATGAATCGGATAATATTCGGTAATAGTGTATAAATATCTATAGCCTATAATCAAATATATATGGTTACATTGTAATGCAAAAGAAATGAATAACGCATAATGTTTTCAAGCTTCAACTAAATGACAATAAATTAGATTACTGCTGAAAAATAATTATGACGGAGAAACGTTCAAACATAGATTTAAAAGAATAGACCTATGGTGTTGTGTAATTTTTGTGGTTCTTAGTGTGAGAAAGAAAAAATATTCATAAAATGGGTTTCTATCTTTCTCTTACGTAGAAGTTATATAAAAGTTAGAAAAAGAGGGAAACCCATATCATATTTTTTCTTTTTATACAAGGGTCCAACTCGTCCAGTAAGGACACACGGTCTATTCTCTTATGTTTATGCGTCCAAAGTATAAATGCCATAATCAATGATGAAAAATAAAAATTATTTCAATATACAAATTAAACTACGTGTTATTAAATTTTACGTGCGGAGTATATCCGACTAGTTTAAAATTAACGTAATATTGAACATTCCATAAATTAGACATGAAATACAGTCGCCGAAAACATTTTATAATAGATATTTTTCTGTAATTTTAAAATAACGTGATTTTACTAGATGCTTCCATGAGTCTGCTTATTATTACAAGTTAATTTTTAAATATCAGAAAAATAACTATCATAGAATGTTTCCGTCGGTTGTACAAAATCTACATTTTCGACTGGCTTTAAAAATGAAAAAACTTACTTTTCCAGCTCCAGAATCGCCAACTAAAACAATTTTCAGTCGCTTTTCGACAAGCTCATTCTCTGGTTCGGACATATGGGAATATACTTATTCCAAACTTATCAACAGATTTTGCGTACCTGTTTTGTACTCTAAACTTTCAGTTTATATGCTTTTGCGTAAATATATACACACACACACACACACACACACACACACACACACACACACACATATATATATATATATATATATATATATATATATATATATATATATATAGATATGTATGTGTGTGTGTGTGTGTGTGTGCATAGATCACAAAACCAACTTTTATGTACAAACCGATGTTTTTCGGACGCAAGACTTGGCCAAACTATATTATCGTACACTTACACCTGTAGAAATGTACGAGACTGTCCAGCGCTGCGCACCAAAGAATCGTATTGTATGTGTATGAACGTATTTATTGTACATTAAAAAAGGGGGAATTGTATATACTGTGAGAGCGTGAATAAATTATTGTAGCAATCGATATTTGTAAGTTTAGCGTGACGATTCAGGTTAGCATAGTACTACCAGTTTATGTGTTCACTGACCGCCATAATGGACAAAACATAGATTGTACTAAGAAACTTCTGAAAACATCTGCTTAACACTAATTCTTCCGCATAATTCATAGTTTAAATTGATTTTTCTTTCTTAACTTTTTTCTCTTGTCGAATCGATGTAGAGTTGTATGAAAATATGTAAATCGTTGTCTTGGTAAATTTAAAATATTAATAATATTTTCTAATGTTTTCTATTCATGACTATTGTGATTACGCACGAAACTTGCTTGATATCGGCATCACAACATTGGTTTTCCTTGGAAACTTCTAGCTAATATATTAGAATATGCGTTATATTCGTAATTTAATTCATTATTTTTTACGATTTGGCTGTCTTTCAATATTTTTCTACCGATTTATTTGCAAATATTTGTTTCTTTTAAGAGGATGTTAAATGGACACTACACTAGTACTCATAAACATTACCTATGTTTTCATTTTATTGCAAGATTTTAGGAAAATAAATACTTTAGCTTGTAGTGTGTACCATGAACATTATTCAGTTAAATTTTTAAATAAATTCATTCATTAGTTTTTAGTAACTTTTGATTCCAATATCATGTATTAAAATTTGTTGATGTTGCACCAAAAACGCAAAGTTATTAAAAACTGATAAATGAATTTATTTAAAAATTTAACTGAATAATGTTCACGATACATACTACAAGCTAATGTATTTATTTTCCTGGAATTTTGCAATAAAATGAAAAGTTAGGCAATAATTATGAGTACAGGTGTAGTGTCCGTTTTACATTTCCTGAATCAATTTTACTGTAAACAAATCATATAGTTTCATGAATTTACAATATAAATTTAAAACTCAATATTTAGTTATATCAAATTTTAAGAAATAAGAAATTTATAGAATCTTAAGATTATTTTATATTAAATTTATTAGTGATTAATAATTTTAAAAAAATCTTAAAAAAATTAAACCATTTATTTAAAAAATTAATAAAAATCATTAGATAAAGATAAGATGGAAAAATGTTATATTTAAGTAGATGTGAAATACCGACATTACAGTTTCGCCTTTTATTTTAATTTAAAAAAAGCCTAATATATAGATATGCCAGAAAATTTTTGAATATAGATTAAAAATTTGGAAAACTGTAATGTCGTTAACTATGTATTAAACATATACCCTATTAAATCACCTTAATAAAAAAAATGATCAAAAGATTATTTACAAAGAATTTTTTTATGTATAAAATATATACTTAGAAATTTTTTAAAATAATTTAAAGTAATAAAGCCCAAACTCAATCAGATTCTGATGTTCAATAAAAAAAAATAAATAATATCATTGAAAATATATTACAAGAAATAGCAATCGAATTTCATTTTAAATGAAATTTGAATTTATTTAAACTTTTAAAATTAGTTTTCAAATTTGGTATAAAAGGATCATGTCGCAAAAGAGAGGGATAAAGAAATAGAAGAAAAAGGATAAGATGATCGATGTTAAAGTGGATCTATAAAATCATAGATGTATTGGTAAATGAATAGCCTAGCCGGTTATAAAGTATATTTTTTTATTTACATTACCCTTATATCGAATAATTTGCATAAATTATTAGTAAAAAAATAATCATTTATTAAAATATCTTTTTCATGTACACATAGTTTCATGGGTTCTGAAAATAGAGTTTCTTTTATATTTCCAATATTAAATTTTTTGGTGTTTTCAATCAATATCCAATAGTTTTTTTTTACAAATACAGCACGTCTTCCATATTTTGTACACAATACAAACACCATTGATGCAAAAAAAGATACTATTTTACCGATAAGAAAAAAATCATTATCTTTATATATATATATGGGACATTTCATACCAAGTGGAAAAGCAAAAAATTAAAAATCGATGAAACCCTGAGAATGTATTCTGTTTGTTACTCAAAATATGTAAACAAATTTTCAAGGATCTAGATTGAAAGTATCAAGAGCTATAGATCCTTGAAATTTAAAAATTTTTCAAAACTTTTGGAAAAATCCCAATTTTATTATTTTTTTCTGAAAATCCTGATATTTTAGAGAAAAATTCATAAGAATACTTCTTGTTGTAAATGAAGAGGAGAGTAAGAATGATTTTTCATAGACCTGAATTTTGAAGTTTTCTATTGGTTCTTATATGTATTACATAGTAATAGAAATTACTCATTGTTTGCCACTTCAGAAATTGCTTTTCGAGGGCTTATTTTCTTTCATTTTACATGAACTATGAAATAAATTTTTGATCATGTAAGTCAGAGCCATTAAAAAGGAGTTATGACACTTTAAAATATATATTTTCATGTATGATTTATTTTTCATATGAACTTTCAAGTAATATTAAACTTTCATGTAAACTTTCATGAAATCTTCCAGTGGAATTTTCCTGTAAGGCTTTCTAGAAAGCTTACATTTACGGTGGTGAAAATTCTTTCTGTAATCTTCCATCAAATCTCCCATTTATATTTCGTAAAAGATTACGTGAAAGCTTTTATTAAGCTTTTTTGAAAGATTCAGGAAAGCTTCTGGCGAAAGCTTACAAATGAATCTTTCGGGAAGCTTGCAGTTATCTTTCATGAAAGATTGTATTAAACGTTAGCGGAATATTTTATGAAAGATGACACGAATCTTTTCAGTAAGCTTCCTGCACGCGTTCACGATTACCTAACCGATGAATCTTTCGGGAAGCTTACACCGAGAGACTTTTGCACCATAAAAGATAGTGTGTTTTAGAAACGCTCTACAAGGTGGCGCGCATGCACAATATTTTTGGAATATGCAAGATAAATATCGATGCGGCGCCACCTTGCGCTGTGTTTTACGATTAATGCACGAAAAAAAGTGATGCATGCATTATAAAATGTAAGGCAATACATATGATTTACGAAGCAGAAGGCATCATTTTTTCTAGTGAGGGCGCGCATCAAGTTTATTGAGGCAAAAGTCTTTCCGTGTACAGTAATCTTTCTTACTATCTTACATGTGATCTTTCTGAATACATTCATGGAAGATTTGCTGAAAGGTTACTGTAAGATTGTAAAAATATTTCAAGGAATCTTGTACGTTATTATCTAGTAACCTTTTTTCTAGATTACATTTAGCTAACTGTAAACTTTCATGAAATCTTCCAGTGGCATCTTCCTGTAAGGCTTGCTAGAAAGCTTACATTAACGATGGTGAAAATTCTTTCTGTAATCTTCCAACTTTATTTACATTAATCTTTCATTAAATCTTCCATTTATGTTTCGTGAAAGATTACGTGAAAGCTTTTATTAACCTTTTTTGAAAGATTCAGGAAAGTTTCTGGCGAAAGCTTACAAATGAATCTTTCGGAAAGCTTGCAGTTATCTTTCATAAAAGATTGTATGAAACGTTAGCGGAATATTTTATGAAAGATGACACGAATCTTTTCAGTAAACTTCTTGTAAGCTTTACGATTATCTAACCGATGAATCTTTTGGGAAGATTACAGTAATCTTTCTCACTATCTTACATGTAACTTTTCTGGATCCATTCATGGAAGCTTGGCTGAAAGGTTACTGTAAGATTTTAAAAAGATTTTGTGGAATATTTCACGTAAGCTTTCATTAGCCATTTATTCATACTTACGTTTAGCTTACTTTTAGATTACATGAAATATTACAATGCAATATTAATGAAAGATTCGGTAAGCTTACAGAGAGGCTAATGGAAGCTTCCGCTGGAATATTACGTGAAAGTTTCATGGGAAGTTTCCTTGGAAGCTTTCGTGCTATGTGGGTACACAATAGCGACCAAAATTAGAAAATCATTTATTACCACCTGCCTTGCAGATTTCTATTATTTTTATAGGCCAGTCAATAGACCGAAAAAAGTCTTATTTTGCCAAAATTAGTAATTGGCAACGATCTATGCGATCATTTAAAAGATAGTCCGTAGATGTTTACTTATATGTTTCAGACTAGCAACTATGATTTATTAATTAGTTATTAACAAATTAGTGCAAAAAACAAGTTTTTTTTTGTTTTTTGCTAATAAAACGAAAACTATTTGACCAATTATTATAGTGTCAATGGGAAAGTTGTAGAGAATTGAATTATCAGCAAAACGAGAAATCAAACGATCGGATCGGTTTATTAGAACCAAAGAAAATTCGGAAAAACCGGAAAATTTTCATTTTTAAAAAAAAATTTATAACTCTGTTGTCTATTAATATTAAGATCTGAAATTTGGCACAAAAGTAGATAATTGTATCTACTTTTAACATTCCAAAGGTAGATACTATCAAATAATTAGTTTCTGTTCAATTGCAATTTTTTTTTTCGGTATTCCTCCCTTCTTTATATTACCGATTGAGAACGTCGTACATACATTTTTAAAAGGGTTTTGAAAACTAGAAACAATATACTATTAAACGTATATTCTAAGTTTTCATTAAAATTGTGTAAAAAGGGTGAAATATGCACTCGAACATCGACGTAAACGGTCGAGCGCGTGGTACACAGCAAAAAGTGGGAATGGAGGAGAAACGATATATATAGATATACCGGCGCGCGGCGTGAAATGTTCTTGGCGATTAATGCACTTATATTAAAGTGTTTTTTTTTTTAATTAGGGTATTTTTAACCGATGAATCTGATTTCCTATTCAAATTTCACGAATAATGAAATCTAAAGGTATTTTACAGTTTCTCCTTCATCCCCACTTTTTGCTGTGTACTGCGCGCTCGATCGTTTGCGTCGATGTTCGAGTGCATATTTCACCCTTTTTACACAATTTTAATGAAAACTTAGAATATACGTTCAATAGTATATTGTTTCTAATTTTCAAAACCCTTTTAAAAATGTATGTGCGACGTTCTCAATCGGTAATATAAAGAAGGGAGGAATACCGAAAAAAAAAACAATTGCGATTGCACAGAAACCAATTATTCGATACTATCTGTCTTTGGCATGTTAAAAGTAGATATAATTATCTACTTCTGTGCCAAATTTCAGCTCTTAATATCCATAAACAACAGAGTTATGAATTAAAAAAAAAATGAAAATTTTCCGGTTTTTCCGAATTTTCTTTGGTTCTAATAAACTGATCGGATCGTTTGACCTCTCGTTTTGTTGAAGTTGTAGAATTCAATTCTCTACAACTTTTCCATTGACACTATAATATTTTGTCAAATAGTTTTCGTTTTATTAGCAAAAATAAAAAAAAAAACGCTTTTTTTGCACTAATTTTTTAATAACTAATTAATAAATCATAGTTGCTAGTCCAAAACATATAAGTAAACATTCATGGACTATCTTTTAAATGATCGCATAGTTCGTTTCAAGTTACTAATTTTGGCAGAACAAAACCTTATTTTGACTGGCCTATTAAGGTAAGAGTAACTTGTAATCAGTGTTTTTATTATCTCCTCTCGCGTAGATGGCTCGAATTTAGGAAACGTGGGGGAAAATTGCTTTAAAAACTTATTATTGCCGTCTGCCTTTTATTTTATGATAAAGTTTAAATAAAATAACCACCCTCTAACCTCAAGGCAGACTCATCTGGCGCGTACTGATGTAGATTTTTCAAATTGCTATAAAAAATAAATCAACTCGAAATGACTCATTACCGTCTGCCAAAGAAAAATTATGCCTTTTAACTTAATCATTGCTAAAAAAATTATTGGTAGACAGTTTACTATGATATATAATTAAAGGTATATTTTTAAATATGTTAACGTTCTGAGATTATCACGAACAATTTATTACAATTTGAAACTTATTTTAAAATAATAATTATAATACGACTTTATTAATTGTCAAATTGGCAGCAAATTAAATAATGTTTATAATTGCAATATGAATTGTTAAAAATCATTTAAAAATTTTTCGATTCATTACCGTCTGCCTTTTATTTTATGATAAAATTTGAATAAAAAAACCGCGCGCTAACCTAAAGCCAGACACTTCTAGCGCGTACTAAGTATCGATGTAGATTTTTCAAATTGTGATAAGAAATAAATCAACTCGAAATGATTCATTATCGTCTGCCTGAGAAGAATCATGTTTTTTTAAGTTAATCAATGCTAAAAAAATTATTGACATACGTTTAGTTATGATATAAAATTAAATGTATATTTTTAAGTAAGTTAATATTTTAAGTTTATCACAAATAATTTATTACTTTTTGAAACTTATTTTAAAATAATAATGATATTACGAATTTATTAATTGTCAAATTGGCGACAAATAAATTATGTTTATGATTGGAATAAGCATTAAGAGGCGACCGTATAGCTCTGTCCTGGTCTAATCTAAATTTTCGTTATTATTAATAAATTAAATATTGTTATACAAAAATAAGGGCATAGCCCAATAGATTTCAAGACGAGCAAACGATCCTATTCTATGAAAAAATATAAAATTTTCATTAGTTTTCGAGTGAGGTTTGAATCGGAAAAACAATTGAACTTGATAACTGTTTTTCCGTTTCAGATTGCACTCAAAAACTGGTGAAAATTTTATACTTTTTCATAAAATAAGATCGGTTGCTCGTCCTGAAATCTATTGGGCTACGCCCTTACTTTTGTATATCGATATTTAATTTATTAACTCCTTAACTGGCTATATAACATATATGCACGAAAAAAACTGTGCCAAAACTGGCTATGTATCATAAATGCACATATTTTTTATTGTAAAAATAATCATGGAAATGGAATCAGCATGCTTAAAAACCTCGAAAAACAATATTTCTGTACACCTAAACACAGAATTTGTGGCTACCATTTTTAGCACGAAAAGTTATAAAAGCCTTACCAGTTAAGGGGTTAATAATAACGAAAATTTAGATGAGACAAGGACAGAGCTATACGGCCTCCTCTTAAGAGCAGGTCATATATATTTTCTAATCAAAGAATTGATATTTTTACGAAACCTAATGATTTCAGTAAAAAATAAAGAGAAAGCCGCATCTCCTATTATAAATAGCAATATTTTCTGTGATGAAAAAAAAATTGATTTTATCGCTTCGTTTCCAAGAAAACATTGAAAAACTTTAAATATAGAGGATAAAAAATTCAGTTTTTCAAGGTGTTATACGCCCCCAAGCGCTGCCAGTTTGAGGATGCATAAATTAAATTATTTCTCACAACTTAATATTATTCATTTTATTTTTATTTTAAAGATCTACAATTTTATAAATTTTTAATGTGAACAATACTTAGCTAAAGTTGGGTGCTGCTCCACCGCTCTCTCTCTCTCTCTCTCTCTCTCTCTCTCTCTCTGCCTCTAGTAACCATCTGAAATTGAATGTTGACAAAACAAAGCCAATAATTATAGGCTCTTATTTTTATATTAATATGCTGTCCTCATCACCTGTAACTGGCGTACCATTGAACGGTGTTATTATTAAATTTGAATCCTCTGTTCGTAGCCTGGGTGTTTGGTTGGACAGTAAGCTTAACTAGAGAGAGAGCACGTTACACAAGTGTGTAATATGTCATTTTCTCTGCTTTACAGACTAAACTTCTTTAGAAAGAGCACTACGTTTGCTCTTCGTATACATCTTATAAAAACACCGCTGTTTCCACTTCTGGATTATTGCTGTCTGGTTTACTGTGACCTTTCGGCTGAGCTTGACCTTAGACTTCAGAGGATCATCAACTCTGGTATACGTTACATCTTCGGTGTAAGTAGGCGTGAGCACATCTCTGCTTATAGGTTCTCATTAGGCTGGTTATCCACTGCGGGTAGAAGAAACTATTTTTCTTCCACATTTCTGTATAAGATGTTCTTATCTTGTACTCCATCCTATTTGTATTCTATGTATCAGTGGAGCCGACCGGTGAGGTCCTTGAGGGGTAATGTGAAACCTTTGACCATTCCTTTCTCATTCACTGAGTATTGCCTACGATCGTTCCTGGTCACTTCCTCGCGGCTATGGAAAGATCTTCATGCGACTTCACGCAACTCATCCTCGCTCATGACGTTCAAGACATCCTCATTTGCACACTAACTTGCCTTGGAGAGTGGACCTCTGCTTCATGCTAACTTATAAAACTGTTTTATATTGTATTAATTGTATTGCTGTAGAGTTTATTTTATTGTTACATTTGCTTGATTACTGTTTTTTTTTTTACTGTTTATTATTATTATTGTGCTTGATATTATTTTTATTAATTCTAATGTATTACTGTATTTAATTGTACAACTTAATGTACATATAATAAATTTGGTTATCTATTTATCAATCTATCTCTCGTTCCAATAATCCATTAAATGAATCTTCAAATGCCTTACAGGTTCCCGCGGTAAATTTAATATAAATTTAAATTGATTCTAATGTCCAGATGGGTTAACTTTTTAAGTTCTACAAGAATTTGGAAAAATATAGATATTTAGAAGAAACGACTACTTGAACTTTCGCAGAATTGGAAATTTCTTCAGGGAAGAGATTCACCAGCCCGCTCTAGATTAGATCCGGCACCAGAATGACCTCCTTTTGTACAGCCTAAACTTCAACTTCCTTGACAAAGTGATAAGCTTCTCCCCTCAAACGATCAGGGAAAGAGAGACAACGCAGAAACTTGCCTTCTCTCTCTCTCTCCCATAGCCAGAGATCAGTCTTCATCACTTCAATCAGTATAACTCTTATAGTGCTTTCTCTCTCCCCCATCCTCCTCTCGCTCACGTTGTGCGAAAGAAGGTGAAAGAAAGTGAAAGCACATTGGCTATTTAACAATCGCGTAATAAGTCGTATGATGGAAGTCAGTATGCCAAGTCAGCACTATTTCCTGGGAAAGGAATGCAGCTTCCTTATCGCAGGAAACAATGCAGACCAAACATGACTCCTAGTATGCTTTTAATATTTTTTTAGAGAAATAAATTATTTAAATAAAATTTAAATATGTGTCACGCAACACCCCCCTTACTTAAAATGATTGTCATCCTCGACAATTGCAGTCAGTCGGTGGTGAAGAGAGAGCGGTGTATCAGCTTACAATAATTACTAATTGTGACATGATTGAATAGATTATTTTAACAAATTACTAATTTTACAAGGTGCTTATTAGTTTTTATTTTCGTGGCTCTGTGGTTGATTTTAAGATGTTTTAATGAATTTTATGAAAGTTTCCTCTTTTCTCCTTTAAGTTAGAAATTTTAGATTTGCACAAAATTTTGAACGCCAAATAATGATGAGAGTTGAATTGAAGAGAAAACGTGTGTTACAAATTAACAGAGAAATAACAAATGCTTAAAATAAAAGTTTTAACCTGTACACTGTTAAAAATACATTATTACACTAAAACGATGATGGAATATTTGTTTCTCTTCTTGAATTAAACTTGTTCTTCTTCTTAAACCGTAACCGATCTGTGAAATTGGTAGAAAAGTTATTCCATACTTAAATGACAGATATTAGGAAGTTTCACTGTAAAGCTCAGCGCAGATGGCGCCAGGGCCAATAAGAATTTTTTTTTTTTCGAATGATCTCGCACTAACACATATTTGTAAACATGCGTGTGAAATCATGTATATGAGCTCATATGTGAGTGACTCGAATTTCGGAGTAAACAACCTTTAGTGTTTATCATTTCATAATCGATATTTAGATAAATAAATATTATTAAAACTTGTTGTGTGATAAATTGCAAGAATGTAGTTAAATTTAAGTTTCCAAGTAATCCACTTAGAAAAAAAATGTGGCTCGAAGCAATAAAAAGATCGGAATTTCGACCAATGCCGTTTGATGGGTTATGTCAAAAGCATTTTTTTTGTCATAATTTTTCAATCTATATAAGTAATAAAATCATGTTTTAAAATAATAATAATTTTCTTAACAGTTGCTTTTTTATGTACAAATAACCAAAAAAATATTATAACATCTCTCATGTTAACCTTTCAATAAGCTCTGCCTTTCTACCACTTAGGCGAGCACCTCTTTTACGCAATTCATCTTTCAATTGATTAATTGTAAAATTAAAATATTTATTTTCATATTCTTCATTCATATTTTTGAACTCCTGCTTTTACATCAATACTCACACCTACGTGTTTACACAACCGTATGCACATCATAGTATTGGTGTGAAAATATTTTGAAGCGAAGAAATTTCATTGGTTAGTCGCTTATTGGCCCTGGCGCCATCTGCGCTGAGCTTTATAGTGAAACTTCCTAATAACTAATACTTCAAATGCTGTTAATTCTTATAATAAAATTAATTTGGTTATGCTAAGCTTACATATATAAAAATTACTCAGTTCTCAGATATCTATCTATGTTCTTACTCTTTTTCCATAAGAAGAGCAAGAATAGAATATTTGAGAACTGAGTAACAACTACAACTTCTGGCCTTAGACTTGAGTTGGGTCTATGAATTCGAGCCATAAAAAAACATCATGGCCCGAATTCATAGTCGTGTCTTGGGTATTAAGTATGACTTGAAACTTAAGTTTCGTTACTTGAGTATCAGCTGTTACTTCAATCAAGTGCTACATGAAGAGGTTACCACAGTTAGTTATGAAACAAAATCACACAAATAAGATAGTTGTCGGTAAGGATGTAACACTCAATTGAAGTAACAGCTGATACTCAAGTAACGATACTTAATTTTTAAGTCATACTTAATAAAGAATAGCGAGTTGCTGCTAGGAACAGATATAAGAAATACGTTACTTCTATATCTATATATATGAGGAATAGCGAGTTGTTGCTAGGAACAGATATAAGAAATACGTTATTTCTATATCTATATATATATATATATATATATATATATATATATATATATATATATATAAGGAATAGCGAGTTGTTGCTAGGAACAACACGCTTATTTCTCATATATATATATATATAGATATAGAAGTAATGTATTTCTTATATCTGTTCCCTATTCTTTTTCTAGCGTGTAAGAGCCCTATATATTATCAAAGGTATTAGATTTATTATCTTAACCATATACAAATTATAATTCGAATATTTTGCCCTAGTGTTTTATCGAAAGATCTTCTTAAACATCTACGATGATGATTGTAACGAACCATTTAATATCGAATTAATTTTTATTATACAATGTTATTCTAATATTGTAATATAGCCCATGAAATAATATTATCGTCTTAAACTACAATTTCGTTAGAAATAAATCCTTACCTAATATATAAAATTAATAAATATAGGATTTTATTTTTATAATAATATTCGTAATACTGTTTCAATACTAATATTCGTTATTCTATTTACAAAATATTTTACATGTTACTTTTCTTTGGCCCGAACTTAGGCCTGAATTCATAGTCGCGTCTTAAGTATTAAGTATGACTTAAAAATTAAGTATCGTTACTTGAGTATCAGCTGTTACTTCAATTGAGTGTTACATCCTTACCGACGACTATCTTATTTGTGTGATTTTGTTTCATAACTAACTGTGGTAACCTCTTCATGTAGCACTTAATTGAAGTAACAGCTGATACGCAAGTAACGAAACTTAAGTTTTAAGTCATACTTAATACCCAAGACACGACTATGAATTCGGGCCATGATGTTTTTTTATGGCTCGAATTCATAGACCCAACTCAAGTCTAAGGTCAGAAGTTGTAGTTGTTACTCAGTTCTCAAATATTCTATTCTTGTTCTTCTTATGGAAAAAAAGTAAGAACATAGATAGATATCTGAGAACTGACTAAAGACTATATCTTCCAGCCTAACGATTGTTACTTAAGTTATGTTACTGGATTCGTACCTATGTCAATGGAGATAATATAATACAATACATGACATAAGTGCAAAATTTATTTATGATCTTTAAAACAATTGCAAATGTCATAAAATAATGGCGAATAATATGCGCTTTTTAACAAAAATATATTGTAATATTAATATGAGACATGTAAACAAAATTTCAATGTACTCGCATGCTCACATTTTTTTTACACAGTGTAAAAATAGGCCACATAGCTCTCGCAAAAGTGTAACTTAAGTGTAGATTTAGATTACATAGTGTTAAAAATGCCAAAGTCAAGGTTCATATTATTAAATCATGATGATAATGTTTGTATTGATAAGTTTTTTTTTACGAAATATAAATTCATATGTAATCTCGAGTTGATATTTTGACCGTACTTAATATAGCTGTACCTGTGAAATGACTCATTTATAAAAATATTTTCTTTTATTAAAGCAATATAATATTTAAAAGATTTTATCACATATAAAGTAGTGAAATATCAACAAAATCATGAAAGAAGTATTTAAATACCTAATCTAAAATGTGGATTCGTGCAAAAATATGATGCGAATATTTGTAAATCTTATTTTTCTGACTTGATTGCATAATTAAATTCATAAATAAAGTTCTAGAATACAATTTCATAGTATAAATAATAATACAAAGTCTGCAAATGAGCTGCAATCAGCCAAAAACGTCGGAAAAATGAGTTTTTTTGCATTTTTAACTATGGCGCACCAACAGGAAATATCTGGAAAAATTCAGGCAAGTAATTTCAAACGAAATACAAGTTTTTTTTGCAAGAATTGGCCCTGTACCGCATTTCCCGTAAAAATAGGAAGTGTTTGAATTTTTTTTTCATCCTTTTAGGTTATATAGCATCATCAAATCATTATGAAAAAATTCTACATGATTTGTAACCATTCAAGCTATAAGCACGATTTTCTTGGGGTTTTTTTACCGACTAGATGCGGAGAAAAAAAATTAATAGTGAAAAAGTCATCTTTTTCATGCTGTGGACAGGGGGAGGGGGGTCGCGGTCTGCAAATATGACAAAAACTATTTTTTTTTTATCCAAAACAAAGTCACAAAGTCAAACAAAAATTTCAGGGACAGGGCAAAATTGACTATCTTAACGGGGGTACCCTTTAAGATGAAAGTAACGGAAGCTCAGTTCATAAATTTTATCAAATGACATTTGGTAAGAAAAAATTTTTTTTTACATTTTTTTATTAATTTTAATAAAAATCTCAGAATCTAATTATAAATTTTACTATAGTTGCTGAATTTAATATATTTTAATGATAAAAATGTGATAAAAAAAAATAGTATCTTATGTGACATGATTTAATATTTGTAGGCTGAGAAACAGTAACCATCTAGAGCATGATCTGCGTACTACACCTTATTTTTTTTTTTATACATCAAATATTTTTTTAAAATACTATATCAAATCTTAGAATAGCTTATTCATCGCATTTATAAAGTTCAGCACCCTGTATTTTAATAACTATCTTAGATTCAAATAACTTAAGTAATTATTAAGGTTAATAACATTTTCATTAGATTCGAATATTGATACAGTTCTAATTATAATATTGGATTTTAATACTCATACCACTAAACTTTCGTAACCGTCATCTTAATTTCCAAAGTTTCGGTAGAAATTTTAATACCTTTTTCTATTAATTTCAATAATCTTTTATCTTAAGAGTCCGCTGTATCTCTGTCCTTTTCTAATTAAAAAATTGACTTTTTTCCCAAAATTAGCAACAAGAGGCAAAAATAAAGAGATGGTTTCGATGTGTTTAATAAAATGTAATATTTTCTTTGATTAGTATGAATTAATTTTATTGCTTCGTTTTTAAGAAAAGTTGGAATAACTTAAAACATTAGAAATTAGTGTCAAATAATGTGATTTTCAAGTTATTCCAACTTTTCTTGAAAATAAAGCGGTGGAATTAAATTATTCTTATCATAGAAAATATTGCTTTCTATTACACGAATCGAAACTATCTCTTTATTTCTGCCTGAAGCTATTAGTTTTTATAAAAAATAAATTTTAAATAGTATCGGTAAAACAGGTAACTGTGTCGGTATACAGCTAACTCTTAAACAATTTTAAATGACATTATTCCTAAAACTAAGACACTATCAACTTAAATGTTCCTGAATTTAAGAATATTACTAACAGTGTACAATTATTTTGTATTCGGTTTTAGCTATGAGATAAGACGCAGTGTATTCTAATAGTCTTCCTTGTCTTCGGTTCCTCGCCAGGGGGGCGGGGTGAATCTTTGTTTGTCGTTGCTTCATTTTGTTGCGCTATACGCTTGGTGGGTGGTTGGTAAATGTTGTTGGCTCAAGTAGTCGAAACTGCTACCTAATCCTGGAACTTTACTGGTACACAGCGTCGACGTCTTTTCATCAACTCGACTTGGGCCTATGGCCACCATGTTTGTGTGCATTATCATCTTTCAGTTTTTGGAAGTCAGGTCAACGCCTTTCTTCCTTCAAGCAATCATACTAAGTGTTTCGACATAAAAACGAGGCTGTTTTTACATTTATTTTTTATTATAGTGAAATTTAACCAAATCCAAGCGGCACTTTTTGCAAATAGTTTTTTACCGGTTCTCATTTCTTTCTGTCTATACCGTCATAAATCTGTTTAGACCCCACTGTTCAGTGCATCCACTATACATACATATATGTATACACATACACATAGACACACACGTACACATACGTAAAAACCCTCTTCACTTCGTGTTGTCGTTTATTTAGTCTGTCAATTTTATTTTGTGCGTACATGGTCTTTTTTCTAGTTGTATATACATACACCCACACAAAGCATTGAAAATTTTCTCTTGCACGCATGAATCTGTCATACTCACTCACATTGTGTCATTTCACCTAACCTGGCGACTCATTCTATTTCTCTCTCTCTCTCTCTTTTTTTCATCTAAAGTCATGTAACAATGTAAGCATAACGTTAAAATCAAGATTTTTTTGTAAAACATTATAATGATAAAGACTATGATACGTTTTTAAATTATTTAAAGATGGCATTTAAAGTAATTTTAATTAGAAAAGTACAATTCCCATGTAAAAGATTGTATTGAAGAAAATTAAGGCCTAGGTTTTTACAGCGAACAGGCTATGGAAGCGGTCCATTATCATTTTCCAGCAACATGGGCTAGTACGAAATATCATAAAATGATTCTTATTATGCAGATGTATATATATGTACAGATAACATATACATAGTTTTTACTGAAGTTATGTATAGTAAATTATTATATTCGCAGACTGCCCTTAATAATTTATCTGCATAATGAGAATCATTTTATAATACTTTGTATTAGACCATGTTGCAGAAAAATCAAAATGGACCGCTTTCATAGGCTGTTCGCTGTAAAAACTCTAACAATGACTAACATTCACCGTGAAAGCTTTAAATCCAAACATGGAAATTGTACTTTTGGTGTTACTGAAATACAAAAAATACGTGCAGTGTTCTTGTAGAATATTAATACACAGTATTTTCTAATTACAATTACTTCAAATGACGTTTTTAAATAATTTGAAAATGTATCATTTCTCATAGTTTTTATAAGTATAATGTTTTACAAAAAAAATCTTAATTTTAACATTACGCTTACATTGTTACATAAATTCAGATTTTTCTGAAAATATTTACAATAATATTTGCTTAAAATGTATAAATAATTTATAACTCCATTCGAAAATGGCATTCTAGAAATTCAGCTCATAAATTATGAATAAAAAAATTTTCATAAAAAACATATATGGCTGATTCCATTCAGATTCATGCAGGCCGTCACTAATCGAATTTTTTTTTTCTACTAAGTAATAAAAATACCTTCTGTTATGTATATAAAGATAAAATTTACCTCGTAGAACGCTCAAAAATTTTTCTTTTACTACAGCAATTTTAGTGTTGGATGTAAAAACGAAAATTCAAAAATTGAAAATGAACCTCTACTTTTAAATGATTATAGCTTCGTCAATTTTTAACCTTTTCGGGCGTTCTTTTAACGAAAGTGTGCGGAATTTTGTCTAGTTTTAAATGCAATCTCGATTTTTGTAATACAATTTGATCTCACTGAGTTATTTACGAGAAACCGAAAGAAGCGATTTTTTTTAAACACGATTTTCTCAAAAACTATATATTTTTTTTTTTTGAAATTTTTATATGATTTTATACATAAAAAATACTAACTTTAAGGGTAGGTGTGAATATGCGATTTTGCCTTATTTTTTTTTAACAGATTTTTAAACGTTTTTTTTATATTTTCGATTTTAAAACATTGATACCATGGCGCATCGTACTATTTTTCCAACTTTACGTGTTCTTACAACTATTTTTATGCTTTTATTTATTAATATATCAAAAATATCAACAATAATCTTTAAAATAAACCCCGTATCGAATATTTTGATCAATTAGAACCAAAGTTATGACGATTTAAAGTTTAAAAAAAAATGCTGAAACTTTCAATAAATATGATATTTACATTGAGGAAACGCAATTTTCGTTAAAGATTAAAATCTGAAGATATAAATTTTTTAATTTAAAAGAAAAGTTATTTTGATGAAAGAATACATAACCATTTATCCTCTTTTTATGGTACATTATTATAATAAAAATTTTTTTTGTTGAAGAATATAAATTTTTTATTAGTTTGAATTTCGCGCCTAGAATTTGAATTTATTTTGTGGGGAGTTGACGCATGTCACTACTAGGTGGCGATGATTCGTTCTTTGCATTCTCATCAACGACTTGACGCGTTGAAAAATATAAGAAAAGGAAGATAAAAAATAAAGTTGTTTAAGAGAAATTATTTTTTTCGATCTGTCATTGAACAGAATATCAATGATGGCATCACTGATTGTTAAAATGAAGTGCAAGGATTTAAAAGAAAGGTACAAAAAAGTTGTTTATGATTGCTCCAAAAGTCCGCTTAGAGAATTAGGTGATCTAACGGAGTCTTTGAAGCGCTTGTATCCAAATACTTCTTTCTCTAGAGAAGATAAAGTATGCCCTTCGTGTTACAAAATATTATTAGATGAAGTGAAAAATGCGCCTATTTCATCGACTTCAAGCAGTCAACAATCTTCGGAAGATTTTATTCATAGTGAGGCTGTGGTAGAACAGCTCAACGAGACTTCAAGTAATTTGAAATTAAACATTTCACCAATTAAAATGCCTCAAAGTATCAATATCAAGATGCGAGAATCTTATGCTCTCCGAAAAAGAAAACAAATAAACGATGCATTTGATTCACAAATAGCAAGTAAAATGATGAAAGTCTACGATATAACGGATTTGCCCGCATTGAATGAAAATAATGAATGTAAAACAAATGATAAATGGCTTGAGAATATTAAAATTGCATTAGATAATCAAGCACGATCATTGGTAAATAATAAAAAAATTTACTTGCAGTCTGATAACTATTGTGGCCATTCTTTGGATAGTGAAATTGTAATGAAAGTAAACGATTATTATCTGAACGATGATTTTAATTGTTCTCGTCAAAGTGCAAATAAAAGCGACACAGTATCTATCAAAGAAAATGGTATAAAAACTAAAAAAGTCAAACGATTTCTTACGCGAAGTATAAAAGACAATTATTTAAAGACGAAAATCCTGAAATGAAAACAAAAATTGGTAAATCAACATTCTACGCTTTAAGACCGAAGTGGGTTATACCACATCCACCCACCGATTCGTGTCTTTGCGTTTACTGTGAGAATCTTAAACTTATGTTAGATGCTTTGAATAATTATAAAAAAGAGAATAAACAAGACATTGCAGATTTGGAATTAAAAATATGTTCTTCACTTTTTTGTTCAAAAGATGATATGAAATGTGTACTAAGAGAATGTAAAGAATGTCCCATTGGCGATTCTATTGATTCACAAGTAATTTCTTTGACAGAAGAAGATTTATATGAAGAAATAATTTATGGTGTTTGGGAAAAATCAAATTTACTGAATAAAACTAGCACAATTGAAAATTTCTTAATAGAGTTGAGAGAGCGCGCTCTCACTGTAAGAGCTCATAAATTGGTAAAAGAAATTCAACGTATAGCAATTAAAGAGGTTCAACTTTTAGCGAAAAATAATGACTTCCAATTAGTTGTTCATGTCGATTTTGCAGAAAATCGGACAGTTCTGCTTCAAAATAAAATTCAAAGCTATCATTGGAGTAAAAACCAAATATCAATATTTACGTCGGTATGCTATTTTGGAAATGATAAAACAGTCAGTTATGTCACCGTCTCTGACGTTATTAAACATGATTCGTCTCATGCCCTAATGGCTATAAATTTAATTATCGATAACTTAAAACAAAAACATATTACGCAAGATCTTGATGAAATCATAACCATTTCCGATGGAGCTGCCAGTCATTTTAAAAATAGATATCAATTCTATGAGCTTCAAAACTCAAAAGTAAACAGAAAATGGCTTTTTTCTGCAACAGGTCATGGTAAAGGCGCTTGTGATGGTATTGGTGGTTTAGTTAAACATTATGCTACCACGCATAATCTGTCTAAGAAGAGTGCAGATTTTATAAGAAACGCTGAAAATTTCGCCACTCACGTATCAAAATATACTCCGTCGATTAACATTCTTGTTATCCGCAAGGATGAGTTAGAAGTTTTTCGACTGGCAAAAAAAAATGGAATGGTTAGAAAATGCAAAAGAAATTAAAGGTATTCAAAAGATTCACTGTTGGAAAAGTGAACGAAACCAAATCCACACTGCCAAAACTTCGAGACATGAGTGGCAAGAAGTAAATTGAAAGGTTTTATTTAAATTCGGATTTTTTTATTCACATTAGTTCTCAATTCATTAGCGTTCTTTCTTAATTGTATATAGTTTTTGAGAAAATCGTGTTTGAAAAAAATCGCTTATTTCGGTTTTTCGTAAATAACTCAGTGAGATCAAATTGTATTACAAAAATCGAGACTGCATTTAAAACTAGACAAAATTCCGCACACTTTCGTTAAAAGAACGCCTAAAAAGGTTAAAAATTGACGAAGCTATAATCATTTAAAAGTAGAGGTTCATTTTCAATTTTTGAATTTTCGTTTTTACATCCAACACTAAAATTGCTGTAGTAAAAAAAAAAATTTTTGAGCGTTCTACGAGGTAAATTTTATCTTTATATACATAATAGAAGGTATTTTTATTACTTAGAAGAAAAAAAAGTTCGATCAATGACGGCCTGCATGAATCTGAATGGAATCAGCCATATATAAAAAATTAAATTTGAATAAATAAATAAGTGCTTATCCTTCGATTTTGATTTTTATTGGAATTTGATCCTAAATGTGTCTAGAATCATATCCAAAAGGAAAATCTCAGGTGCAAAAACATCACGGTCATAATTATTCGAGGACCACCGTGATTAGAAGGCAGGCAGTTTCGTCATGCTCTAAAGAAACTTGGCATCATTGCTCCCCTTTAAAAAGATCGGCATTCAAGTCTCCCATTATAATTTTATCGGAATAGTCTGAACTAAAATTTTTCAAATCATTTAGCAAATTAGAGTTTTTGAAAAACGAAACAGCAGGAGGACGATAAATAACAGAAACTAGCACGGGTTCGGAGTCGCCAACTTGCAAAAACATAAAATATATTCAGGCACCTCCAGTTTACAGCTACTATTACTAGTTTGCGTCTCTAAAGTGGCCAAAATAGTGCATTTTAAATTATTCTTAATATACAAGGTAACTCCTCCACCACACAAGTTTCTGTCCTGTCTAAACACTTTGTACCCCTTGACCCCAATTAAGTCATCCGATACAGACGGACCCAGCCAGGTCTCAGCAACTCCAAACATGTAAGAAGGATCAGCGCTTAGAAACTCACGCACTTGCCCAACATGAGCTTTCAATGAGATCACATTCAGGAAGCACGCACGCAGTTCGACTCTCCTCTTTGTTTGACTCCACGAAGAGGACCGGCATAGTCATTGGGAAGAGGCCTTATTTAAGGATATTGCATTATTTTTAATAAATTTATGATTCGAGTTCATCTCAGCATTTTGAGGTTGAACTTCGCCGTGTTTCTGGATATTGATTGCGTTAACATTATTCTCTACATTACATTTAAATTTATTTAATTTTTCATTTACATTATGTTTACTCTCAAATCTATTGATACCTCTTATACATGATTCTCGCGGAGAGAGAAGCATCGCATTGATCAGCGCAATGAGAGGGGATATAGAAAAGACCCGAACGCGCGTTCACAAGCGCGCAGCTACGCCCCTAATTTTGACAGCCAAGCGACTATTAAGTGTAACGCGTATACTTTCTAATGTATAATATCCCTACTCTGATGCGGCAGAGTAGGAATATAGCGGCAAGCGCCGAAAATGCGAAGCATCTTGCTTAACGAAGAGCTTGTGCTCCGCACTCGTGTGTCATCTCGTCAGAAATAAAGGTCCAAATAAAATGTAATTACCGAGTCAGTGCCTTTTCTTTGTGTTATTCACTCACAAATGATGGTGAAGAAGTTTGCCGAAAGAGCAGCTTCCTAACCTTGAGTGAGCGAATAACATTTTACAAATAATTAAACCGTGATAGATTAATTATCGCGAGTGATTAAAAAGTGTAACTAAGTGTGGTGTATATTTGTTTAATTTACCACACTTGTCTAACTAAATTCTCGTAAAAAGGCTAAAGCCTAAAAGTTAAACTCTTGCAGAAGCGTGAGACTAGCAAAGCATAGCTTGGAGTTTTCACGCCGTTGCAAGAATAAAGTATAATCGCGAGGTTTATTGAATATATTCGCGTAACAGGTGATACATGAGGCCCAAGAATCCTTATGCTTTATTTCCTTCCTCCTTTATCCTTTTCTTTTTAGGAAGAATCACCTAAAATTAATACATTTTGAGTAAGCTGGTGCATACGAACCCGAGCTTACAGAGCATGGCGTCTCTGTGGTGCACGGTTTAGCTCAGCTTACTCGTTTATTAAACAAAAACCTCACCTATAAATGTGAGTACATTAAAAGTGTACGAATAGGAAATTCGTGTACGATTAAAAAGTGCGTTACACACTTGCTATTCGTCTAAATAACAAGTTGTGACGTCACACTATGTACTTTCTCCCCTCTCTTCCTCCTCACCATAAATTTACAACCTCTATGCCAAACAAACTTAAAACCATTTTCTTTAGCATAGTTTTTCAGTGATTGAAAAATATCCAGGAAATCGTGGCCGAAAATAGATGAAAAGAAAACCAAGGAGCGGTTAGGCCATAAGAGAACCCTAGTCAGCATAATCACAGGAGTAAAAACGAATCACTGTGCTACAAAAACCAGGCTCAAACCAATGGGCAAGACCAAAGATAACTACTGTAGAGAATACAATAAGGAAGAAGAAACCTTGGAACATCTCCTATGTCACTGCCTGGCGCTAGAAAGCGAACGGCTTAAAAAGGGTATAGCCAAGTAAGGGTATGAAAATTGCCCACGTGACTTTTGAGACCAGACCTATACCACTTTGTTTATTATAAAAAAAAAGAAATCTTTCTGAAAAGTTTTAAATCCAAGGCTGGACATGCAGATCTAAAAAGTAAGGTTATGTTTATTTTTGATTTTTGACGATATTTCGGCTCAATTTTAATCGATTTGAAAAACTCGAACGGGAGGTGATAGGTAATTGGGATGTTGCATGAAATTTTTTTTAAAAATCCATTACATCCGTTATTAAGAAAATGAAAAAATTAAGGACACGTATTTTTTCTTTTTTCGTGAAAATGAAAACTTAAAGAGATAGAAGCAGCTGAAATTGGTGTGACGTCACGATTGTCATTTTGCCAATAGCAATCGTGACGTCATTAATCATAGCACTATATCTATATATATCAAAATTGTAATAACTTATATCGGCTGTAACTTTTGCAATTCATCATATTTTGAAAAACAAAAAAATACGGGTCTTTTATTTTTTCGTATTCTATTTGACGGATATAATACTTTTTTTCATGCAAAATGCTAATTGCAAATGAAATAAAATAAAATGCATTCCGAAATTTTTTATCTAGAATTGAAGGTTTGAGACACGTTTGAAATATTCAAAATGCTCTAAGAATCACATTTTGGCATGAGTCAGCTCAAAACAAATATGTGACTTGTATTTTGTATATATCTTTTATTATGAATTTTTTCATATTTTTTCAAGTGGTGTGCCGTCATTAAAATAATTGAAATTCACTTTTTTCATAATTTTATGATTTTAACGGACGGGCAAACTTATGCACTAACTTTTTAAATTCAAAAAACTTTAAAAACCATCATATCATACAATATGAAATTGTAATAGATTCTACAAATTGAGGTACGAATCGAAAAGTAGTCATATTTAACAGAATAATTGAGAAAATTTCAAAATAAACTTAGTTTTTTCCACAGATATTTGGAAAATCAGCCTATCGTATTAATATTGTATCGTTCTTCTCCAATAAACATTATCATAGTATACATTATTGGTAAGAGAAAATTCGTTTTGGGCTTTAAAATTATGATTTCACGTCAAAAGTGGAAAAATCTCAAACAAAACCATTAAATTGTAAAAAAGTTATTACTCATATGTTTGAATTTTTCATAATTGTCGAATCCATAATGAAATCAATGATGGCACTTGCGTCATTTCAAGATTAAAATTGGGACTTAGAATCGTCATCCATCAAAATTGAGATTTATTTATAAATAACAACGGAAATACGAAAAATTCAAAAAGGGTTACAATGCATGGTCATGTTTATCAGCTGTGAACTTGTTCTAAAATCATTGAGCTCTATTGAACAATTATTCTGATAAGATTACATTAAATCGAAAATATTTCCGAGAACCCTGGCAGAAAAATATAGTTTTTATTATTTTCTATAAATGATTGCTATTAATTGTTATTTTATTTTTTACTTTCTATTCTTTTCAATTAATTTTTGTTATTTTTTGTCTGAATTTAGACACTTTAATAGGATGAAAAAAAAAATTAATCAATATAAAAAAAAAATAATAAAAAAATAAATTTTAAATTAGAAAATATAATTAAAATTAATTTCCATCATAAAGTGTAATATATATTAACTTTGAATAACAAAAGGAAATGAAAACTAATCTTAAATAATAAAACCTAATATGAAAATATCTCAAAATAACACAAATTAAAATATTACATGGATATTAATATTAATAGTATTTATAATTATATTTATATTAATATTATTACATTAGTGCATACGTACGACTTGCGAAATACGCCCATTATGCATACAAGTTCGCAATTGTAAAATATGCGCATGCGCAGTAATTATTTATGAGCTTACTACAAGATACTCTAAAATTATTACAATGATATTTAATAGTTATGGATTAAATATAATTATAATTCATATACAAATCTCAATCTTGAGAAACAAAAATTCTCAATTCATAATTAAAGATATACACAAAATATGAGTCATATATTTGTTTTGAGCTGACTCATCCCAAAATGTGATTTATATAGCATTTAAAATTTTTCAAACGTGTAAAAAAAATGTTAATTTTTTAATTTAGTTTGAAAATTAAATAAAATTAATTTATTCTAATTTAATTTTTTTTTTTAATTTGAATTTTTTAAAAAATTTTTATCAAAATTTCGGAATGCATTTTATTTTATTACATTTACAATTACCTATCACTTCCCGTTCAAATTTTCAAGTCAATTAAAATTAAGCCGAGATGTCATCAAAACATCGAAAATAAACATAACCTTACTTTTTAGATCTGCATGTCCAACCTTGGGTTTAAATCTTTTTAGAAAGATTTTTTTTTTCATAGTAAACAAAGTGGTATAGGTTACACTGCAAAAAATGGCCAAAAAATACATGAAATTTAATGCAGTTCCGCATGAAATTTAATGTGTTTTGTCCATTAAAGTGATATTTAAGTACAATATGCATGAAAAACAATGTTTTTTAACATACATTTAATGTAGATTTGCATAAAAATTAATACATTTTGTATTAAATTTCATGTAATTTCATATAATTGTATTATGGTATCACATGAAATTTAATGCGAAAATTACGTGAAACTAGATTCCAGTAAACATATTAAATTTCATGTACGCACTGGAAGCAAATTTCATGTAATTTTTGCATTAAGTTTCATTTGATTTTGAATTGAATTTCATACAATTTCATAGTAAAATTACAGTAAAATGTATTAATTCTTATGCAAATCTGCATTAAATTTATAATAAAAATCATTGATTTCCATGTGCAATATACTTTAATATCATTTTAATGCACGAAACAAATTAAATTTCATGTGCGATTTTCACTGAAAATTAATGTACATGCATTAAATTTCATATTTATTTTAACAGTGTAGGTCTCAAAAGTTGCGTGGGCAATTTTCACAACCTTACCTGGCTTTACCCTTTGGATCAAAGCTATCTGGTAGACCCAGCAGAAGTAGAAGATGTAGCAGCAGAAACAGAACCAAAGAAATTAACGAGCTTTGCCAGAGGATGGAAATGCTTTAGTAGGGAATACACGGGAAACTAATAATTTCTTCTACTCGTATAGGAAAACTAGAGGAAATAACAGCGAAAATCAAAATATAGGGCGAAATCATTATGCTGCAAATTTTAGAAATAACAGCAATAACAATCAGAATAATAATAATAATTTTTCAAGAAGAGGCCCGTATAACTCGCCATCTCGGAATACTAATAATTTTTCAAATTTAACACGTTATTACTGTGGTAAACCTGGCCACACTCGCAATCAGTGTTTTAAATGACAGCAAGACACGCGTTTAGGACAAGAGTCACAGAGAAATGGTTTGACTCTCCCTCAACTGGGCGTGGAGAGAGAGACAACGGCTAGCATGCACCCAACTACGTCACATGCAGCGAGCGATGGCTCGTCCACGTTGAAACAGTAAACTTGAATCAAGCAAGTACTGCATCAATTAATAAGGGTGGACGTGGGAGAATTTAAAAGGCCACTTGAGTTTATGTTAGATACTAGAGCCTCTGTAAGTATAGTAAAGAAATCCGAAGTATCCCTCTATATTCATATTGACATGCAAGAATCGATAAGATTAAGAGGTATTACGTCTTATTATTTAGTAACAGTAGGAAAACTCATTGTAAATTTAGAAAATAAAGAAATTAAATTTTATTTAATAGACGACGAGTTTCTCATAAAGGAAGCGGAATTTTGAGCACGGATTTTTTAACGCGAACAAAAGAAAAAATTAATTACTTTGCAAATAACTTAGAATATGAAGGTTATGTGATACCTTTTGAAATAGCGTGGGAGGGCTCCTCAGATGAGGCAAATATTATGGATAATGAGTATAAAGAAAATCATTCCCAGACAGAGAAATATTTTGTGTTTGTCAGGAATAAGAGCCATAAATAAAAATCTTACAAACGCAAAGAAAAACAAGAAAAATGTAAGAAAAATTAAGATGTAGATTTAACGACGGAGAAAGAAGAAGAATATGATAGATGATTGTTAAATATTGGAGACTTAGATACTGCGGGTAAAAGTATAAATACTAGTTCTAACAAATTTAATTTTGAGAAACAAGAAAGTGTTTCAAAAAGCGGCGATAGTACACAAGAAGAATTTAAAGAGAGATATAAGCAATTACACGACGAAGATTTCGATAAAGTCGAGCAAGGAAAAACAGAAATAAGACATTTACAGCAAGAAACATACAATTCAAGTACCGAAGAATCGCAAGACCCATTGCATATCATCAGTGACATTGAAAAATAAACAGAAAATCAAACCAACTAAGTTTAAATCAAAACAAGAAGAGTGACATAATATTAATAACCCAGAGAAAGAAGAAAGAGAAGAGCAGTGACGTTAAATAACGAAATGTTATGATGAAAAAAACCGAAGAAAGGTCAAATGAAAACCCAAAACGATGATGCGATACTTATAGAAGATACAAATAAAGAAATAAACAAGAAATTAATGAAGAAGGCTACTAATATAAAGCGTAATAACACATTAGGAAAAAATGAAAATAAACAGAAAAATGCTGTAGATATAGAATAATGTTATGATGAAGAAGAAGGAAATAATAATTATGTAAATGACGGCATAGCTAATGATGAGCATGTCAATAGAATTAATTGTAATAATGAAGTCAGATTATTGAAGAAAAATCAGAGTATGACTAATATTACAGAAAATAAAGTAATTGATGTAAATATTAAAGATATAAAAGAAAAGAAGGAAAATCTTGTTACTATAAAGAAGGGCAAGGCCAGAGATGGGCGTACCAATAATTTTGAATTTCATGATGAAAATGAATTATTGAAAAGAGGTAAATATGTGAATTATATCAAAATAAATGATATATTTTATAAAAATGAGAAAAATGCTGTTGACACAACGAAGGGCAAAGCCAATGATGGGCATGCCACAAATGTTATTTTAAATGATGGATAAGAATTATTGAAAAAAGGTAAACACGTAAATTATATAAAAATAAATGATAAATTGTAGAAGTGAAAAATATAGAAAGAGATATTGTTTACATAAAGGAAGACAGACCAGACAAAAAATCCAGCTGGATTTCCCAGTTGGACTTCACTAGATTTACTTAAGGATTCCCAGTCAGACAATTCACGTATATTTATTCCTGGATGTCCACCTACTTTCAACTGGATTTATAGATAGATTTCCAGTTAAAAATAGGTGGACATCCAGGAATAAATATACGTGAATTGTCTGACTGGGAATCCTTTAGGAAATCTAGTGAAATCCAGCTATAATCTAGCCCTGCCCAGCCAGGTTGGGAAATTTAACTGGGAAACACAGCTGGATTTTTTTGTCCGGGAGAGCCAATGATGGGCACGTCGATAATTTTATATTGAAAAATGAAAATAAGTTATTGAAGAAAAATATAAAACTATGTAATAATAAATGAAGTATTTGATGAAGACGATAAAGCTATTGAACACAATAAAGGAGATATAGCATATAGAAAGAAGGACTAGGTCAATGAAGGGCACTATACTTTATAGCTGAATATAAATGGTTTTTTAGATATTCTTTATCGTTGAAAATATACCTAAATTTTTAGTTGATAATTTGGTTATTACTCATAGATATTTAGCTGAAAAAACATAAATATTGCTATAATATAAATAAATATAGCTGTATTTTACATATATTTTTAGCTGTTTTTATAGATGTTTTTTTTGACCGAGAACAGCTGAAAATATAACTGTAATTTCAGCTGTATTTTTAGCTGTTTTTTAGCTATATTTTTAACAATTTTTTTAGCTAAACATTATTAGAGTAGCTTTCAGATATACTCGAATTTATTTATATTGTCCTTCCCTACCTTCGCTGTAAATTGATTAACCTATACATACACTAAATCTAAGTAATAATGTCCCTGGGGTCGTAGAAAACACGCGCGCATTTTTTAGTAACGGTAAGATGGATCGGTCTTATATACAAAGTGCGTCAAAAACGTTTAGCTAAAAAAATTAGCTAAAAATTAAGCTTAAAATATAGCTGTTTTGACTCGTTGAAATTTGTGTCCAACTCCCGCAAGTGGTGAGAGTTGAGTACACTTTGTATATAAGACCGATCTATCTTACCGTTACTAAAAAATGCGTGCGTGTTTTCTAGCGACCCCAGGGACATTATTACTTACTAGGAGAGTATCAGACCTCCGGATCACGGATTTTGCTCAAACTTTGTGATAAGTTTTAAGATGTCAAAATATGAAAGGAAACAGAATTTTAGACCCCAACGCTCAATATTTCCCTAGTTACAGGCAATTAAAGAATATCACTAAAAAAGTTACTAGATTTTCAAACGCATATAGTTCCTTAGCATTGATAGCTAGAAGCTTATACCTTTTTTTAAATGAAAGCTAAGCTCAAATCCTTTCGAAATAGTAGTTATAGCATGTAAAAATATTATTTTTTCCCAAAGTTATAGCGTAATAAACATTAGACCCAATTTCAGCTTTTTTTATTAATTAATGTTTTAAAAAGAAAAATCAGGTCCAATGTTTATCACGCTATAACTTTGGGAAAAAATAATATTTTTACATGCTATAACTACTATTTCGAAAGGATTTGAGCTTAGCTTTCATTTAAAAAAAGGTATAAGCTTCTAGCTATCAATGCTAAGGAACTATATGCGTTTGAAAATCTAGTAACTTTTTTAGTGATATTCTTTAATTGCCTGTAACTAGGGAAATATTGAGCGATGGGGTCTAAAATTCTGTTTCCTTTCATATTTTGACATCTAAAAACTTATCACAAAGTTTGAGCAAAATCCGTGATCCGGAGGTCTGATACTCTCCTAGTTAGATTTAGTGTATGTATAGTTTAATCAATTTACAGCGAAGATAGGGAAGGACAATATAAATAAACTCGAGTATATCTGAAAGCTACTCTTATAATGTTTAGCTGAAAAAAATTGTTAAAAATATAGCTAAAAAACAGCTAAAAATACAGCTGAAATTACAGTTATATTTTCAGCTGTTCTCGGTCAAAAAAAAGCATCTATAAAAACAGCTAAAAATATATGTAAAATACAGCTATATTCATTTATATTATAGCAATATTCATGTTTTTTCAGCTAAATATCTATGAGTAATAAACAAATTATCAACTAAAAATTTAGGTATATTTTCAACGATAAAGAATATCTAAAAAACCATTTATTTTCAGCTATAAAGTATAGTTAAATATCTAGCTATTAATATATTGTAATAAATACACTAAAAATTTAAGTGTTTTTTTAACTATAATAATAGCTATAAAATATAGTTGAAAAGGTAGCTATTAATATTTTCGGTAGATAACGAAATTATTAACTATAAAATTAAGTACATTTTTAACTATAAAAAAGAGCTAAAAAAACACATCGATATAGCTGTAAAAACAGCTCGATATAGCTATATATTTAACTATTTTTTTAACTATTTTTTTAGCTATATTTTATAGCTAACCTTTTTTGACCGGGAATTTAAAACATAGGAAAAACAAGTTAAAACAAAAGGGGAGAAAAGAGGGGAAAAAGGTTTTAAGAGGCGGTCGGAACCAAATCGGTGACTTAGTTCGGTGCTTGTAATAAATGCTTATAATAATTTATTCATTGATTAATATGGTAAAAATATAATCATTTCCTCTAGTCATGTATATAAAGAATAATTTAAAATAGTTAAAGCCACAAAAATATACAAAATATTGTTATAAAGCGAAAAATGCCACCTAACAATCGACACGACAGTTTTTTGCATGCGGTATATGTCAAGTCAGTTTGATATTTGTAATAAATGCTTATAATAATTTATTTACTTATTCATATGGTAAAAATATAGTCATTTCCTCTAGTCATGTATATAAAGAATGATTTGAAATAGTTTAAGCCATAAAAATATACAAAATATTATCGTAAAGCGAAAAATGCTGACTTGATATATACCGCAAGTCACCGATTTGGTTCCGACCGCCTCTTAAGGAACACCCTACTGAAAAAAACCACATAGGATCCCTTATGAGATTTCATATAAGATCCTTTATGGATTCCCATATGGGATTTTAACGCAGGATCCCATAAAGGGTCCACAAACTCAATTCTAAATATAATATGGGATCACATGTAGGATCCCATATGAGGTCGACAAAACTCAATTTTAAATATGTGGGATCCCACATAGGATCCCATAAGGGGTCCACAAACTCAATTTTAAATATAATATGAGATCACATATAGGATCCCATGCGGGACCCATATAGCTAAAATCAGAATATATTTTTCTTTTATTTAAGTCATTTAAGTCATCTATTTTAAACAAAAAATATGTCATAAAAGTAAAAAAAATTTATTATATACTTATATATTTAGAGGAAAAGTATTGAAACTTTTAAAAAGCTATCTTTTAGATAGAAAGTAGATGGTTAAATACAGAGTGAAACAAGTATACCTCAAACTGTGATAACTGATGTTCCCTAAGGAACAATATTGGGACCTTCATAATTCATTCTGTAAGTTAATGATCTACTGAATGGCTTGCCTAAGGAGACTATTACATCGTATGCTGATGACACTATCATTGTTGCTGATGCTAATACGTGGACTATTGCACAGGATAGATTTATATAAAATAAAACATATCTTTTTTATTGCCTAAAAGAACTTAAACTTTGTTACAATTACTAATTAAGTAAAAAATAAAGTCCCCAACTACTTATAATTTCATTTATTTATTTATATTGTATTTGACTAATAATTAATGAAAATATTTCAAAAAATATTGAATAAAGATTTTCATCCCGAGAATATATTTTAACATCTATTTAACGTAAACAATTAATATTTCTTAACTTATATTTTCTCATTAAAATAAATAGAAAAAAAATTGAGTAAAAAATTCTGACTAAACTTATATGAGTCCCATATGTGATCTCATACGTGATCCCATATTATATTTAGAATTAAGTTTGTGGACCCCATATGGGATCCCACATATTTGAAATTAAGTTTAGCCGACCTCATATGCGTTCCCATATATGATCCCATTTGCGATCCCATATTATATTCAGAATTAAATTTGTGGACCCTATATGGGACCCATGTAGATACCACGCATTTGAAATTGAGTTTTGTCGACCTCATATGGGATCCCATATGTGATGCTATATGCAATCCCATATTATATTTAGAATTGAGTTTGTGGACCCCATATAAGACTCCATGTGGGATCCCACATTTAAAATTAAGTTTTGTCGACGTCATGTGGGATCCCATATTTGGTCCTATATTATATTTAGAATTGAGTTTGTGGACGCTTAATGGGATCCCGTGCTTAAACCCCATATGGGAAACCGTAAATGATCCCATAAGGGATCCCATGTGGTTTTTTTCAGTAGAGTATAGCGATGAATTGTAACAACCGTGGGGATCAGGTGGTCGTATTAATTTAGCTAAATGTATAGCTAGAAGTAAAATTGGTTATTACACTATAACATACACACAGAACAAAAAAAAAAGAAATCAGCTGAAATTTATAAATTTTATTAAATGATGAACACTAGCTATACACAGAAAAAGGCGCCAGTCGCGTGATAAGGACGCGACTTCGTAACTTATCTTAATCGTACGAATATTAAATCAATGTGGCGAAAAGAGAGACAACGATGCGCTTAAATAATTGATGTGGGGTATTTTTTCAAAAGCTACACAACGAATTAGCTTAAACGAAAGCTAGAAAGAAAGCCGGACGCATGAATTAATACCGCACACGTGGTCACCAGCTCACACGCGCACAGAGCAAAGAAAAATAACGATGTAACTTAATCGTTAAAGCTTAAATAGAATCGAGATTATAAAAAGCATTTATGCTTTTACACTCAGACAATAAGTACTCTCCTTTATACTAAGAAAACAAAAACACAAGAGGTATATAAGACTTATTTCGCTTTATACAATCGGTTGCGCAAGCACAAAAAACGTCAAGTCGACCGACCTGTACGCAAACGCCAAAAGGAATGAGCATCTCAAAATGGATGCTTTTTCCTTCTTTATGTGGCACGCTATGCGCGCCACCATATACTCTTGCCTTTTCCGTCTACTTGATTACTAGAGTCAGGCTATGCGTAGACTAGGCACGTTGGTTGCTTTACTGTATGTTAATGGTATCGTGATGTGCTATGCACACGTGTATAGTTAGTGGCTTGGGATTGGCTTTAGCTTGACTGGCGTTGTCTCTCTCTTAACCGCACGCGTATTTAACGTCTTCCTTCTGCCGCCTATATTCTCGTATTATAAAACCAAGGTTCAAGTAACATGGCCAATTTGCCATGTTACAGAATAAAATCTAATATAGTTTTGTGAATTTCTTAAGCATACTCGCATATATTGTACAAAAGCATGAAAATAATGCCAGCAAATGCGAATTGATAAAAGAAATAACTCCTTGAATTAGATGAAAAGCGTTGAGTATACAAAAGCTGTAACCGAGATGTATACGTTGAAGAATAATGACACTTTTGAGAGAAGTTTAATAAGATAAAAAAAAAGATATTTCTACATATGTCTCTTTATATACACACAAGCGTCATTATTGTTTGGCAATGTAGTAAATAAAAGAAATAATTTTTTTATGTAAGCAAGCAATGCACCCATAACTTACGTCTTTAACTCAATTGTAAAACATTCCTAAAAATATAGTGAACTATTATATTAAAAGAAAATTTATAAAAGGTCAAGATATATTATGGACTTTAGAGGAGTAAATAAAAAAGAAAAAAATTTAAAAATTTATTATATGCATGATGCACAAAAAAATGTAATCAAATTGAAATATGGAGTGCGTAGAATAGAAATAATAGATAGAAAAGTGAACAAAAAGTAATAATTCTATAAAAAAACAACAGTGCCGTCTAGGGACGCCCGAAAGAAGTGAAGCTTTGTATAAAGCGTAGGAACCGAGCGTTAAATAAAATAATGAAAAAAATACGTGAGGGAAAAAAATTAAGACTTGAGAAAAAATAAAAAAAATAAATATTTTGGGAAATAAAAAAAATACATTAAAAATAGAATACACGCCCAAAAACGCAAGGCTACAGCGGAGCTCTCTTCACGATCAGAAGAAGAAAAAAAGAGAGCTCCGCTGTAGCCTTGCGTTTTTGGGCGTGTATTCTATTTTAAATGTATTTTTTTTATTTCCTAAAATATTTATTTTTTTTATTTTTTCTCAAGTCTTAATTTTTTTCCCTCACGTATTTTTTTCATTATTTTTTTTAACGCTTGGTTCCTAAGCTTTATACAAAGCTTCGTTTTTCTCAGCGTCCTTAGACGGCACTGTTGTTTTTTTTATGTCCTTCAAGTAGTAGAAAAGTTGAAATAATTTGAATACTGTAATTTTTGCATGATAAGATTTATTAATTAGTTTTACCCATATGGAAATAATTTCTGTAAATAACTGTAAATAGTAGTAAATAATTGTAAATAACTATTAAAAAATGTCAGAATTGAGACACAAATAATAGTTATTTACAGTTATTTACTATTATTTATCATTAATTACTATTATTTATAGTTATTTATAGTTACTTACAGTTATTTACAATTATTTGCAATTATTTACAATTATTTACAGTTTATTATAGTTGTTTACAATTATTCATAATTATTTACACTTATTTAAATTTTCAAAAATGTTTTGAATTAGTGAATAATTTAATGTTATTAATAATTATTTACAATTATTCATAGTTATTTACAATTATTTACAATTTTTTACAGTTTTTTACAGTTATTCATGATTATTTACAATTATTTACAATTTTTCATAGTTTTTTACAATTATTTACAGTTATTCACATTTTCAAAAATTTTCGCATATATATAAAAAAAATTGAATCAATTTGTGAAAATATTCGAAAATGTAAATAACTGCAAATAACTGTAAAAAACTATAAATAATCGTAAATAACTGTAAATAATTGTAAAATAAAGTGAATAAATGTAAATAACTGTAAATAAATATAAATAACTGTAAATAAATATAAATAACTGTAAATAAATATAAATAACTGTAAATAAGTGTAAATAATAGTAAATAATAGTAAATAATTGTAAATAATTGTAAATAAATGTTATTTATGTCTCGATTCTCACATTTTTTAACACTTATTTATAGTTATTTACATTTATTTACAGTTATTAATACTTATTTACAATTATTTCCAGATATTTTTTCCATATGGGTATGTACAAAATTTTAAAATACAATAATAGAATCATTCATAAATTTGTATGTTCATCAGAAGTACATTCAGTAATTTGTACACTACTATTCTCATCTTTGATTGTACCAAAGTAATTATTGCTTGATGGTAACTAAATTATGATACAAATGTTTTTAATTCTATTCTTATAAAATTACAATTTACACGATTTATTAACAATCGACAAAAAGCGGGATAAACGAAACAGCACATCGCAACGGATATTCAAGAGAAAGAGATAGAAAGCGATGGCTGATATAAGTGAGAGAGAGAGACAGAAGACCACGCACACTGAGTTAGGGAGAGGTGGGGATGGGAGGCAGTATGCACATACTGGCACGATATGTATACACGCGCGCCGCAACTGCCACTCTGTATACCTATATATATCGTGTAACGCTTTTAAAATCTGACGCTTAGCACAGATAGAGCGGCTGCGAGGCAAGCACCCAGAACGTCCGTATAAAAGCTTCGCTTCGAAAATTGCATGTAAACCATTATTTTAAAAGAAAGTTGATAAAGGGGCCAGATATATTATGGACCTTAAAGTACACGGTGATCCTTGAGTAAATTTGACCGTGAAGTTTTTGCACCTTTCTGGACATGATGCTAGGCACATTTAGGATCGAATTCCAACAAAAATCAAAATCGAAGAATGAGCACTTATTCAAATTTTATTTTTAATATGTATCTTATAAAAAAAAATTTGTATCGATGAGCTTAATTTCTAGAATGCCGTTTTCAAATAGAATTATGAATTATTTACATATTTTAAGCAAATATCATTGTAAATATATTTAGGAAAATCTAAAGTTATGTAATAATATTAGCATAATGTTAAAATCAATATTTTATGTAAAACATTATAGTGATAAAGACTATGACAAATGATACGTTTTTGAATTATTTCAAAACAGCACTTAAAGTAATTGTGACTAGAAAATACTGTGTATTAATATTCTATAAGAACACTGCATGTACTTTTGGTATTTCAGTAACACCAAAAGTACAATTTTTCTCTTTTAAAAAATTGATGGCAAGAATTTGTCATCACGATAAGACAGTTTTGATTGGTTAAAATAAAACAAGTGACGAAAAATTTAAATTTATAATAAAATTTGGAAATTACGGGCAAATTGGGAAATTAAAATTGTAATATAAAAGATTGTATTGAAGAAAATCGAGGCCTATGTTTTTACAGCGAAGAGGCTATGGAAGTGATCCATTATGACTTTCTTGCAACATATGCTGATACAAAGTATCATTAAATGATTTTAATGTTTTGAATACATGCATTTTATCAAATAAAAGATTTTTCCTCAAAAAAGCATAATAGTTTGTGTTCTTTTACTAACTAAAAATTAATAGTAATAAAAAGTTTCTACCCAAAGTTACATAATTATAAAAATCAATTAATTTAATTTGCAATCTGCTTTTTCCGTATTTATATAATAATCCCCCATTAATTTTATAAATTTAAAATATAGTCTTTTTTGTTAAATTAATGTATAAAGATATTTTTTTTAATATAAAAATCAATATTGGATAATTATATAAATACGAATAAAACAGATTACAAGTTAAATGATTAAAAGTTTTTATAATTTTAGATAAAAAATTTCTTTTAATATTAATTTAAGTTAGTAAATAAGCACACAAAACATTTTGTTGTTTTTTTAAAAAAAGTCATTAATTGGATAAAGTTTTAAGAAAGAGTATTGTATTATTTATTTAAGTTTTTTTAAATAAATTTATTTTAAAATCTATATAAAATGAATTTTTCGACTTCATATAGCATGAAAATTTTTGTGTGTGAATAATACGTAAGTACATGTACATATACATTTATCTGTATACATAAAAAATATTTAAATATAAAAAAATAGTGAAATATATGCATGTGCAACATATTTTATAAAAAAAAAAAATTATGTTTAGTCGGAAATCGAACTACCGACAGATATCTTACAAATCCGTCACCTTCGATTCGCAGTTACGCCTACAGGGGATACGCGTTGAATAGGCGTTTTGTTCCTATAGGGACAAAACGCCACTTATAAGTGGTGAGATGATACCACACTTACTATATAAGTCGAACGTTGCCGGTTTTGAGTATGTATCCACAGCGCCTGCCTTAGAAATGTAAATGCGTCTTTGTAATTATACGTAAATCCTAATATGTGTGAATATGTATTGACGCATAAATATGATATAATAGTATATAAAATAGTATGTTGTAAGTAAATATGTGTTTTTCACAGCAAATATTTATAAAATATAAAATAAAAAATAGAATGTTGTACAAAATCATAACAAAATACCTTCCGAACGGTGAAAAAGGATAAAATTAATCAATAGATATTTGAATTGTTGACTTCCCCAAAACCTTCGGGAATCTTACCCTGGAATCTTCCTGGCAGCTTCTCGCATTTTTTATGGAAGCTTCCATGAAGTATTTTTGGAACCTTACGGCAATCTTCCTGGAAAGCTTCTTGTAAGATTCAAAATGTCTTTATGCTAGCTTCCATGGAAGCTTACTGATTTCTTCCACGGAAGCTTCCTGTAATCTTTCACTGAATCTTTCCAAAAGGAAAGTGCACGGGACATTTTACGCTTCCAGGAAGCTTTAGTTGAAGCTTTCACGGAAGCTTGCATGTAAGCTTCTTGCATTATTCCGTGGAAACTTCCATGAAGTACTTTGGGAACCTTACGGCAATCTGTCCTAGAAGTTTCTTGTAAGATGCAAAAAGATCTTCATGCTAGCTTTCATGAAAACTTACTGATTTCTCCTACAGAAGCTTCCTGGAAGCTTCCATTGAATCTTTCTAAAAGAAAAGTGCGCAGGAAATTTAACGCTTCCAGGAAGCTTATATGGAAGCTTCCGGGAAATTTCCGAACTTTTTATGGAAGCTTTCTGGAAGCTTCCCGGAAGCTTCACTACTATGTGGGTAACTGTAATTAACTGTAAAAAACTGTAAAAAAATATGAATAATCGTAAATGAATGTAAATAATTGTAAAAAAAAAAGAAATAAATTTAAATAACTGTAAATGATGTAAATAACTGTAAATAAGTGTAAATAACAGTAAATAATTTTTAATAACTGTTATTTATGTCTTAATTTCAACATTTTTTAACACTTATTTACAATTATTTCCAGAATTTTCTTCCATATGGGATTAATTTAATTTTTAGTTAAGAAATAATTTTACATATTGAATAATGTTAACAGTCCAAGAGATGATAAGACACGATCCGCTTTGTACTGATGATTCATCGCATTTGTTATTGCATTTTTACAGTAAATATAACTCAATTTTATAACTAACCCATATTTAAATTCAATTTCTTATACACTGAATACAAAATTTATATGCCTATACCTTTTTTTTAGATGTATCAGTTACAAGATAAAAAACTAAAAATGCACTTCTACTTATCTTTTAGAACTTTTTGTGTAAATTCATAAGAATATTGTTGATTATTATTCAATTTAAGTCTAACTAATTTCATACACTAGGATATTGATTCACAAATTGCCTTATACTGATCTTTTACGTACTGAGATACAAAGAGACATGATTTCAGTTACATATCACTGCCCTGTTAAAAATAATCAGGTGATTAATCACCTGATTTTATTCACCAAGACGACAATAAGAAAAAGTGAATTGAATATATATATATATATATATATATATATATATATATATATATATATATATCAATTTCTATTATATATTAATTGCACTACTCTTTTTGTATAATTTCCTAATAAAATACCCCACAGCAACTAATCGAACGCAGTTGACTCTCTTTTCGCCGCATGGCTTAATATTTGTACAATTAAGATAACTTACGGTGTCGCATCCGTATCACGCGACTGGCGCCCTTTTCAGTGTATAGCTAGTGTTTGTCATTTAATAAAATCTATAAGTTTAGTATGTTCTAGCTGATTTCTTTTTTTTTTCTGTTTTATGTGTATATTTTAGTGTAATAACCATTTATACCTCTAGCTATACATTTAGCTAAATAAATACGGGTACCTGATCCCCACGGCCGTTACAATTTGTTCAAATTAATTCTAAGTTTTTATACATAATTACATACAATTATTGCTGTCACATCATTAGAATCAATGACAAATTTTAAGAAAATTTAAATTACGATAACCAATTTCCATAGAATTATAATGTTTATTACTAATATAAAAATAATCAAATATATTTAAAACATATAACAAGAATCAGAATCAATCAATTTCTAAAACTGAACCTAATAACAACATCAGTAGATACTTTAATCTTAACTAAACTGATTAAATAAAATTCAAGTCAGTGTGTGTTATATACTCAATCTATATAAGAATATTATTATATATTACTAATCATAATTTTCAAGAAATTCAATGACATTCAATTTTTTTCTAATAAAAAAAATTCATTCTTGATCTTATAAGAAAAGAAATTCTTGATGTTAATAAGGTAGATAGATAGATATTGATTTATTTTGTAAAAAGAGTACAAAAAGGCGTGTAATACATGAAATAATAAGTAATAATTCTATATACAGTATTGCACATAATAAGATAAGATATCACAGTCAATTATTAAAATTAATATATACTGTATCAGTAAGTCACCATGTAAAAGTGATATCACAGACTATTCTAAATACACGCAGAAAACATAAATTACAATAAAAAACAGTCTTAAATATCTATCAGTCATAGAATTAAAATACATAATTTAAAAGAAGAATCACTGTCATGACATCAATAAAAATAAAATTGGACAATACTATAAAAATAAAATTGGACAATACTAAAAAATAAAATTAGACAATACTATAAAAATAAGATTGAACAATACAATAACAGAGTAATAGTAAATTATTAAATATAAAATAATAATAACATTTAAAGAATAAAAATTTAATACCGAAGATGTCATGACTTCTAATAAAAACAGAACCACTCATTCTTTCCGCATAGATTCATCCATCAATCACGCTAATAAGTACATTTACACCTTAAATCGATATATAAGACAAAAACAAAACAAATTAACATAAAGATTAAAATACTTAAAATTAATTTCACTCGAGGTCGAGTAAGTACGTCCTCAAAGCCGACTTAAACCTGCCGAGCGATGGTAAATTTTTTATATCAGCAAGCAGGGAGTTCCAAAAATGCGCACCTTGAACTTGAAAGGAATTTTTTCCAGTCTCATTACGCATGAAGGGCACCGCGAAGTCCTTAATCTCTTCCCTAGTGGCTACCCTAGGTACATATCTAGTGAAGAGACTCGCTAGATACTCGGGAGTGTTCATGCGCACGATTTTGTACATAAGTACAGCCATAAATTACTATCTCCTTGAATCAGTACGCAGCCAAACAAGCGCAGCTCTATGAGGAGAGATATGATCGCCCATTCCTACGCCTAATATATATCTCACACATGAATTTTGTAGTCTTTGTAATCGTCTTCTCAACCCCTGCGAAGCATCGAGCAGAACTACTAATCAGTAGTCGAGGTGCGGAAACAGCAAGGCGGCTGCGAGATGTTTACGCAGGGCCTCAGTGGTGTACCGACGAAAGAACCGCAAACTATACATTATCCTATTGAATTTTTTAGTCACCATATCAATGTGCGGCTCCCATGATAACTTAGCGTCAAGCACAACACCAAGGCTCGTAACGGTATCAGAGAAAGATATGTCAACACCTCCCTCAAGCTCAATCGTTCTTGGCTCACCAGCATAAAAGTCATTAATAAATCGACTACTGCCAAAAACGATCGCCTTAGTTTTGCTTGCATTTAATGTGAGAGAAGCATCGACAGCCCACCCCGACACCGCCCTGGCCGACCTCTGCATAATACGAATACCTTCATCCAGATGTTCATGAGGGACCTGAGTATAGATTTAGAGGTCATCAGCATATAATATGTGCTCAACGAAACAGGGGTCGAGCGTGTCACGGATGTTATTAATGTAAAGGCAAAACAACAGAGGCCATCAAAGGTGACTCTGTTTAACTAGTAACAATCTTGATTACTTTCATATTAATTTTTAAAATTGCAAAATGTTTATTTTATCTCTAATATAATAGAATCATAAACTTCAAGTATTATATTAGCTGTGATAAAAATATCAGTCCTTAATCTTTATAAATAAACAATTTGCGAATTTAAAAAAAAAAATTATCTTGGCTACTAAATGAGCTAGAGCATTCTTTTTTTTTTAAATTTGCGTGAAATTGCCAGTAATAAGAATATCAAATCCCTATATTGATATTTTTATTAGTTGCAAAACTATTAAAAAAACCATTAAGAAAAAATTTTACTTTTTTATTTTTGCCATATTTAGGTTGAAAATAATAAAATGGACACGATTTCACATCAAATTCATAAAATCTACGTTAATATCTAAATATGATATGATCATCATGAATTCTCTACAATCACGTTTTTAGGTGAAATTTTTAACGTACATTTGATCTCTTTATAATAAACAAATAGAATATCTCATAAAATAATTAATATTATTTGGTAATATTTTTTGGTAAATAATAATTAATTTTCATGGTAACTCTTATTATCATAAGAGGCATATTTTTGTTGAATTACAAACATGTACATCCTTTTGTTATCAAATGACAAATATTTGAAAATTTCGCGATTTTCGATTTTTGTTTATCATTATTTATAAAATTTATTAAGCGATTTTGATTAATGACGTCTCAAATTAATTGTCTTTGAAACACCTGAAAATAGTATAATTTTCATATACTAAATCGCGAACAATCTCAATCTACCTCAAAAACAGTGATTTTTACGAATTTTGCACCTTAAATCATTGTTTACAAATTCCTGACGGCTGAAATTTTTAGGGTCTCTCAAGAATTTCATTTCTAGTCATCTAACAAAGCCATTTTTTGTGGTGTGCACCTGTTACTAATTACATTAAATTTTAGGTCTTTTTTGGCTAATTCTACTGGACTATAAGCGATAAGACTGACAACAACGTACGACTTCAGAGACAACATATGAGTATGAAAAAATTTTAGCGAAGCGGTAAAAGAATAAAGTGAAGAGTCAGATTTATAAGGCCGTCCCTGAAAAAATTCGAAGTAGAGGAACGTTAAATAAAATTTATGCTAACTATTTATCTAAAGTCAGTGTGGTAATTGGAAATAAAAGCTTTGATGAAGTTTTAACAGCAAGAAGCCGAAATGATAACGGTAGAAATTAACTACCAATAAACTTCAAGTTATCCTCTTATCATTTAAAACCGAAATTATTATTTCCAGAAAAGAATCATTCATTGAGGGCTGACTGGCAACCAATCATATGACTAAAAATCATACGAATCGGCAAAAAAAAGATATCACCGTAAGCAGCAAGCGAAGATTCTCGTAGTATGAGAAACCAATAAGAAGATTAGAGTATAAAAAGGTTTGAGCATGTGGGCGAAGCCCTCTTTTTAGATTAGACTGCCAGCGGAACAACAACCCTCTTCTAGATGGGGTGGCCAGCGGAGCAACAGCTCTCTTCCAGATCGGATGGCCAGGGGAGTAACAACTCTTTTTCTCATCAGATGGCAATGGAGCCAAACTTCTTTTTTCTAACCAATTTCTTACCGGCCACATCGATTTCGTCAAGTAGCCTGAACGCCATCAGGTCAAGCAGCAGCAAGCCACCGTATATCTGAGAAGCCAGCAACCTGGGAAACTTGAATTGAGAGTAGAAGTAGTTTTTTTTTAAAACTCAAGAAATTCAAGAAGCAGCCAAACATCAAACGAGAAGGACTGACGTTGTGGGGTAGTAGAGATCAACAAGCCAAAAAAAAATAAAGGTAGAGAGTTTTTCTATTGTTTTAACTAAATTAAAATCCAGTAAATAGAATGAAATTGAATTAAAAAAATGTAGTAAAACTAAAAAAGAGAAGGGAACAATAAAATGTATGAAGCAAAGCTTCTTTTCTTGATTATGAAAAATAAAAAGTTTGGTATGACACTAAAATTTGCATGTGTGTGTAAGTTTTTTAGTTTATACTCATAATATCAATGCCGTATTCGGTGTAATTTTTTAATACGTTTGAACTCTTGAATATGATTCAGAAAACAGTATAGTTTAATCTAATACATGTTTAACGTAGAGATTCGAATATACAAATGAAAGAGAAAAAAAATTTTCTTTTTTATATGTAAGCGCGCTACTAGATTAAAAAATAATGCCCTAAATAATTTTATTTTAAAAACACTAAATTTCTAGTAGAATGTTGATTTTTATAAAATTCCCCAACTTTTAGAAGTGATTTCCTGAAAATTCCCTAATAATTCCAGGTTTTCACGGTTTTCCAGTTGTGTAACAACCTTGCACTCGCGTCTTATACGACCATGCTGAACGATACCTCGACAATATGAGCGTGAACGTATGTAATGCCTATTTAACGTACGTAATACAAATTTAGCATGGTCTATAGATATTCAACCAGATACCACCTACTGCGACATAAATACATATACGTTAATATCGCGCGGTGGATGTATTTCGTACATACGCATACATATTTTTTTGAAAAGTTGTTACAAAACGTTCCAAAACTACGCAGACTGTTTCGAAATGTAAAAAAGGTATGTGCAAAATGTGCATATTTTTAGCTTTTATCAAACTATTCAAGGCTTGCATTTTAAAACGTCTTAAAATTAAATGAACGTTTGGAACTTAAGGAACAAACGTTGGTGCATATGTACGACTTATGAAAAACGCCCTGCATATCGTACAGCGTGTAATAGCTGTTAAATGCCTTGCAGGCTAGAAGAATAATGTGAGGGAATAGGAATAAAATAGAATAAGTTGGACATGAGAACACTTATGTTTACCTTATTCTCTTGCGTTATTCTTCTAGCCTGCAAAGGCCAAGCTGCAGCGGCAAGACATTGTAACGGCCGTAGAGATCAGGTGGTCGCACTAATATAGCTAAATGTATAGCTAGAAGGAAAATTAATAATTACACTAGAAAATACAGACAAAAAAATAAGCTGAAATATATAAAACTTATAGATTTTACTGAACTACGCTTAAACACTATCTATACACAGAAAAAGGCGCCAGTTGCATGATATGGGCGCGACTCCGTGAGGTATCCTAATTATATTTATATAAATCAAACACAACGAAAAGAGAGCCAACGATACGTTTAATTATCTGATTATGGTACGTTAAACCTGAAAGCTAAAATGGTAATTAGCTTGAACGAGAGCTAGAAAGAAAAACGAACGCACTATCTAATGCTGCGCACGTGGTCACCAACACACACGCGCATAACGCAATAAAAACAAGAAACGATATATTTATCGTTAAAGCCAACAAAATCTAGAATTATCGTAAAGTATTTATGCTTATAAGTACTCACGCAAAATTTTCACTCCTTCACACACACAAAAACATATAAGTAAAAGGCTTCGCCTTGTATAATCTGCTGCGCAGTTGACATAATGTACGTCGACCGATTTGAAGGCTACCGACAGAAGGAGTAAACATCTTAAGATTAGTTTTCTTCTTTCTTCACGTGGCGCGCCACCTTATGCTCTTACCTTTTCCGTCTACTTTACTGCTAGAGTCATACTATACGTATACTAGATACGGCTATTTGCTAATCTTGGCTGTGCTGTATATCAGTTGTATAGTTATGTGTTGTGCACGCGTGTATGGTTGGTGGCTTGAGGTTGGCTTTGGGTTAACTGGCGTTGTCTCTCTCTTAACCGCGTGCGAATTCAATGTCTTCCTTCTGCCGCATATACTGTCTTATTATAAGAGTAAACTTTAAGTAACATGGCCAATTTGCCATGCTACAACATGACTAAACTTCATGTACGAATACATTTTGACTCTTAAGAGGATGTAAAACGGCCACTACATCTTTACTCATGAATTTGGCTTATCTTTTCATTTTATGGCGAAACTTGAAGAAAAGAAATGCTTCAGCTTGTAGTATTTACCACGAAGATTATTCAGTTAAATTTTCAAATAAATTTATTCATTAGTTTTTCAGAATTTTAGATTTGTTGTACAAAATCTAAAAATTTTGATATACAGTGTCAGAAAATAGTATGAAAACCCCTGGAAATTTTGCGACTTTTATAGTATAACAAAACAAACAAATGGCATACCTTAGGTAATTTTGAACAAGGAATCCGATGGTGACCTTGGATTTGACCTCGAACCTCATTTCCAAGGTTATTTCAAGGTCAACCTTATTTTTATAAATAGGAACCCCTACTTTTTATACCGTAATCGAAAAAAGCGGAAAATTTTACGCCCGGATATGTGTTTAGGTATGAGGTTAACGTAACCTCTAGAGTTCAAATAGAGGTCAAAGTATGACTTCTTAAAAATCTCTCTAGTTTAGTGGTAAAATAAAACAAACAAAAGGCATACCCTAGGTATCTTTCAATGATAAACCCAACGGTGATCTCTAATTTCACTTGAAACCTAATTTTTAAAGTTATTTCAAGGTCAACCTCATTTTTGAACCCCTATTTTCGATGCTGTATCCAAAAAAAGCGGGAAATTGTACGCGTAGGAATAATTAAAGTACGAAAATAGCATAATCCCTAATCCTCCTATTAGCGCTACCCAGGAACAACGACGTGGACGTAGAAGGAATATGTTCCCTTCGGGGTGCTTTTCTACAGTGAGTTGAAAATAAAGTTGAAGGTCAAATCGAAGGTCACCATCGGATTCCTTGTTCAAAGTTACCTAGGGTATGCCTTTTGTTTGTTTTGTTCTACCACTAAACTAAGGAGATTTTTAAGAAGTCATACTCTGACCTCTATTTGACCACTAGAAGTTACGTTAACCTCATACCTAAACACATATCCGGACATAAAATTTTCCGGTCTTTTCGATTACGGTATGGAAAGTAGGGATTCCCATTTAAAAAAATGAGGTTGACTTAGAAATATCCTTGGAAACGAGGTTCAAGGTCAAATCCAAGGTCTCCATCAAATCCCTTGTTCAAAATTACCTAAGGTATGCTTTTGTTTGTTTTGTTTTACTATAAAAGTCGCAAAATTTCCAGGGATTTCCATACTTTTTCTTCACCCTGTATAATATTGAATCCCAAAATTCTGAAAAACTAATGAATAAATTTATTTGAAAATTTAACTGAATAATCTTCGTGGTAAATACTGCAAGCTAAAGCATTTCTTTTCCTCAAGTTTTGCAATGAAATGAGAAAAATAACATGGGAGAGTACGTGAGATTTTATGCCAAATAGTGATGAAATCATGTGGAGATGAAAAAATATAACATGATAAACAAGTTAAATAATGAAGCAGCTCCCTGTTCAAACAGTGAAACTGGATTTTCATATAGAGCTAGATAAAAGTAGATTTTAGATGGATTTTAAAATGGATTTTCTTGTTGCAAAATTCAGGTGAATTCGAGGTCTTCCAAGGATATCGCGATAGGATATTGATTATAATATAATAAACACATAAAGGGAGAGTTGAAGATGACTTATGCATGCGCAGAAGGTTGAAGCAATATATGGGAATGCACACAATCCTTCAGGCATTGTAATTATGTGCAGTAATTCTCTACTGGTTATAGGTTGCACAGATGGTCTGCAGGGCTTGTGGGTATGCGCACTAAGTCCTGTAGACTATAAACATGCTTAGTCGGCTTCTAGGGATAGTAGGCATGTGCAGTCGGATTGTAGAGATGAATCAGCAGAGTTTGATTAACTTATGGGCTTTTAATAAAGATTTTGTAAAGCTTGGTCCAAAGAAAATAAAAAATCTTCGCAAAATTCGTGTTTTCTTGAGTTTTTAGGGCCTGTACGGCTCGCTGAGGTGTAATTTAACTTGGTTGTAAGTCAAAAAGCATTAAACTTACTAATAACTTGGTATAAAAACGTGTGTTTAAGGTTATGGTAAAAAAAACCATGGAAAAATGCAAAAACCCCGTTTTTTGCTGTTTTTTCCAATTTTTGAGCATGTTTCGGATAAATTAATTTTGATGCTTCGTTTTGAAGAAAAGTTTGACATTCTTAAACATCATATTTTCTTGCCTTACTTATGATTTTGTAAGTATGTCAAACTTTTCTTGAAAACAAAGCATCAAAATATATTTTTTCTCATCGGAAAAAATATTGCTTTTTACTGTGCGAATTGCGGATAACTCTTAATTTCTATCAATTTTTTTTTTTTTTTTTTTAAAGGAAAAAGATTAATATATAAAGGATATTGTCCTCTATATGATTAACCTTTTATATATGGTGAAGTCGAGGAAGTCCCCCGCCCGGCATCTGTTTAACACATTACATCAGGCTAGGACTGTCAGACCCACCATACCGAAAACTTTGACTACCGATGGATGGTCAGCCACTTTTGTAACCAACAATCAACCGATACCTAATGAGGTCGGATTTTTTAAAGAGTCGCGATATAAATGGCACATACACTTATTTTCTTTCGAAAAAAAAGTTAGAGGTACCTGGCCAGGATTCGAACCCATGCCCTCCACGTTGAAGGCAAGAGCTCTATCCATTACGCCACCGCGCTCTCTTAATTTCTATCAATAATCACTAGTTTTTCCAAAAACTTACATTTTCCAATTAGAAAAGGATAGAGAGATTCAGTGTCCTCTTAAAACTACACTAAAAAATACAATTTTCAATAGCTTTCCTTCTAATTAGACAAAAAAATAAATTGCATGTAAAATTTGAATTAATTTTAAATCCATCGAGTCGTTTTCAAGATCTAATTGACTAAAAAAATACATGCACACACTCACATACATACAGACATTTTCTGAAAACCATTTTTTTTTTGACTCCCTGAGTTCCAATATGTACAAATTAATAAAAAAATAGAATAAAAATTTTTTCATTGATACAATGCTTTTTCTATGAGAAAGCAAGAGAACAGAAAAATGAAAAAAAAATAGAATAGAAATTAATTAAAAAAAAAACAAAGTATATTAAAAATCAGCAAAAAATAACAAAAACTTATATAAATTGAAATAAAGAGTACCCCCCGTTAAGATAGGTAAAATGCCCTCCCTCATATATTTCAAAACTAATATTTTTTCTTGTTTTTATAGTAATTAAGATTAGGTTTTGTTATATTTATAGTTTCCTAACACATACCCTAACCTCAACATAACCTAAAAATCACTTTTTTTATAAAATTTTTTTTTTATCTGGAAGGATGAATGATATTAATCCCGCGGAAATCATATGACTAGGACTCAGCACTCTCTTTTACTGTGATTTTTTGCGAGTCCTAGAAAGCAGTTTTTCTAACCTAAAAATAACATTTAAATCATAAAATCTCCGTAACTTTGCTCAGGGAGGGGCTACAAGCAATTTTCTGGGCTTAAAAGTTGTATTTTTAAAAAACAAATACAATTTATGATGACCAAAAATTCGATTCTGGCATGGCGCCATGGCGAAAAACTCGAAAAACCATTTTTTCATAGGTTTTCTGTCGGTTACTGGTCTCTAGCAACTCACAAATCATTTTTAGAGAAAAAAACATAGCTTTATTGGATTCTACGTGAAAAAATACATTGAAAATATGCATAATAACTTTAGGAATACTTGGATGCTGTTACAAAACAATTAAAAAAATAAAATAATTCTAAAATTATTACATAGCTACTTTGCGTCGTTGCTGCATTTTATGTTTTTATGACCTTGGTCATCTCTTTAGAGTCTCGAAGCTACTATTCAATGTATCCATAGGCAAATTATGTCCACTACACCCGAAAAACAGAGACAAATACTAGACAGATAACTATAACTCCTATATATAGATATATATATGTATTAGTGGATTTTCCGGTAACCGCGGAGAAACATAAGTTGATTTTCTGGTAAGTAAAATATATTTATACACTTTCTGGTAAGTACCGGAAAACCTATATATTTGAGTTTACTTTCCGGTACTTTGAAAGAAAGTTCACAACAGCCTATAAATTGTAGAATAACCTAAAGAAATATTATTTGTTAAGATCTAATTGCTCATTGGTTGAAAGAACATTAAGTCGCGTTCACGAAAAGCATAATATTAAAAATTGCCCAATAAGAATGATTATTTCTTTAGTAAAGAAAAAAAAAAAAAAAAAAAAAAAAATTTTAATTGTTGTGAATAACATTGAGTCCCAGAAACCAAACCAGAACATAGTTATATATATATATATATATATATATATACAAAGAATAGTGAGCTTGTGACAACCCTGGGGATCAGGAGGTTGCACTAAATTTATAAAAATATATAAGCTATAATTAATTAAGTAACAAATAATAAGAGAAACTTTATTTAAGAAATATGTACAGTAATCGTACGCTCGCTCAAAATGGACGCCAGCCGCGTATAGCGTACGCGACGCCGCTTGCTCTAATTAAATAACTATTGGCACGACGAAAAGCAAATATTACAAAAACGTAAGCTAAAAGGGACACGAGCAATAAACACACAAGAAATGAAAGAATTAGAAAAGCACGAAGGGAATATATGCAATACAACGCGCACGCGATCGCCCGGCACACACGTCGTAAAAGACAGAAAGAAATTATATTATTTCTCTTTAGCAATTGTGCACTCGCAACAATTTTAAGCACAATAAAATAACTTAGAGAATATTGAATTTATCTATTCTCGCTCACACTAACTACGATAATTGTAACACACAACCAGAAAAGTATTACGCAATATCGCAAGTCGCTCACGAGTCGTAATGACTCTATATCGGACGCCGGCGACAGAAGGAATAATAATGGTATTCCTTCTCGTCTATGCTCAGCTTCATTTCTCTTGCTGTACGCTGCGCGCGCCGCAAGAGAGAGACAAACGATCCTAAACGGACCCAAGCTCAGCTACTCGAGTCAAGCTGCTCGCTAGCTATCTCAGTGCACATTATACGTGCTTTATAAATTCGCACGTGTGTGCCAACGATTTTGGGTTATGCTCTTAAATATTTGACTCGCATGGTCTGCTTTCCGTCTTGCCCGTAGCTAGATGCTCCCTTCTGTCGGCTATATGCGCCACAAATATACATAAAAGTAATATGGCCAATCTGCCATGTTACAATCCCCCCCCCCCCACCACACGGAAGTATACGGTGGAACCGGATACTTTCGTCAAACGAGAAAAAAAAGGCATAAGCTAAACTAAAACAAAAAAAAAGAAAATTTTTATAGAGAAAAGAAAAGTATTAAGGCTTAAATTAAGATAACCGGTGTTATCTGCAGCGGTGTGAAGTGTATCTATAAACTTCTTCTTCTGCTGTATCTGCTGACTTTTAGCTAAATTAGGTGTAAGTGTTACACGCTGTATAAGTTTGCTTAATTTAAAACGACGCGACTGGCTTATCCATATATTATATACAAAAATTACAAATCTTAAAACTAGTTATCTTAAAGTTAAAGAAAATAACACTCATAGCCCATTCTTACATGTATTTCATTCATACACATACCAAAAAAATATTAAAATTACATTTCGTATAACAAAATTAGAAATTGAAAATAAAAATAAAAATTAAAGTGTTTACTCACTGAAAGGTGACGCTCTGATGGTATGTGTCGATGCATACTATGATTTTATAAGATTAATTATTTTATAATTAATATTTTGCAGCAATTTTTCAAATGCACAAAAAAAATATTCTTTTTATAGATTTTGCTCTTAATTACGTAATAGTAATGCATAAAAATAAAATGTTGCACTTGCTCATGTGTCAGTGTGAATAGTTAGAATAGCTAACAATGTTTGTACAATGTGTGTAAGGAATAATTAAATAGCAAAATGGCACAAATATTGGATTAGCTGGATGGGTCGCGAATTTGGTTGATAAGGATTTTAAATAACTAAATATAATGCTGAAGGGTTAATATAGGCATATTAATGGTGGTATAAAAGGGGTTTGCTGAATTGAGGGCTCAGGTCGATGGGTTGCTTTTTCGCGCAATGTAGCAGAGATATACTCTGCATAGCTAAAATTTGGGAGATAGTAGTTGTGCTCTGTTTGATCGCTCTGTCGATGCTCTGCTTGCTCGCTCTTGTCCTGCTCTGCTCGCTCGCTCTGGTTTGGCTCTGCTCGCTTGCTATTGTTTTGCTCTGCTCGCATGCTCTGGTTTGGCTCTGCTCGCTTGCTCTTGCTCGTCTCTGCTCGCTCGCCCTTGTTCTTATTTTGCTCTGCTCGCATGCTTTTATTTTGCTCTGCTCGCACGCTCTTGCCCTGCTCTGCTCGCTCGCTCTGGTTTGGCTCTGCTCGCTTGCTATTGTTTTGCTCTGCTCGCTTGCTCTGGATTAGCTCTGCTCGTTTGCTCTGCTCTGCTCGCATGCTGTGGCACTGCCCTGCTCGTATGCTGTGGCTCTGCTCTGCTCGTTCGCCCGTGCTCTGCTCTGCTCGCTCGCTCTGTTGACACTGGGTGCAGTCTCTGATGCGGACGTTAAGTTGTCCACAGCCATAGCATTTCATAGGCTGAGAACATTCTCGCAGCCAGTGTCCTAAGCTACCACATCTGAAGCACGGCTCTATGTGCTTTCGCCAAAAGTTTTTCCTAATTGGCGTTGGGCTCGTCTTTGGATCTTCTTTATTTGCTCGGCTCGTTATTCGAGTTTTACTCTTTGCTCTTCGTTTGGGGCGACGATTTTCCTTCTGTACGCGCTCGCTCTTATTTGACGTCTTAGCTAAAGGGGTTACAGGGTGATTGCTAGTAATTGATGCTAACACTGGTATTGGGTGTGAATGCATCGTAGCATCTTCAAAGTTAAGGGGAGAAATCAAAGCTGGCTCGCTCAAGTTAGTCGAATTTGTACCAGTGTAAGCTGTAGTGGGGAATAAGGATTCATCCGGAGCTGGAGGGGGTCGGCATACGTTTTTCTGGGCTCTGCAAGTCTCTTCTTTCTGCTTCAACCATTGCAGTTCTCTGAAATTATTAGCATAACTTGTATGCTCTGGTGCAGGGGGTTGATTTATAGGATTTAAAGGTTGTGAGACGGGCAGATATCTAGAAGGTGCTGCAATATACGGGACGTGACTCCATGGACTAGGATAACAAGGGAGATACGAGTATGGATAAAAATGAGGAGTTGGTGTGCTATTATTTCCTCCATGGTACGTCGTTGCAGTAATAGTAGGAAGGGAATTAGTTGCTCTCACAGTATGAGGTATGCTCGCTGTACTAAAAGAAGGACATGTAGTAGTGGTACACGTCGTCGATGGGTGAATAGTTGCGTTGCTATTGCTAGGAGGAATAGGATTTTCTAAGCTATTCGAGGGATAAGCGAATTGATTGCACGCACTTTGCTCTGTTGGGAGGTTAATAAATTCTAGCCGCGAATCATATGTCACCTCATCTATTATTATTTTACAAGCGGCAGCTCTTTCGCTGAGATGTCGTCTAAGCTCATATCGTGAAACTCGTTCTTTGAACATCGAAATACTTCCGGCCATGCTCTCTCCTCGCTCGCTGTATCTAAAGAGCTGCTCCGCAGATAGTCGGTTTACTATTTGGACTATTTCATCCGCTGCTCTAAAAACATTATTCCTACATATATGCTCAGAAATCCATAGGGGCTCTACATTGAACTGTTTGCTTATCATATTTACAATAAAAGTTAAACTACACAAGGGTACGCACGAAGAAAAAAAATTATTACTAGTAATTAATGCTATGATGAGCTCCTATCTCAGGAGGTTCGAATAAGAATAGCTCTGGCTTACAATAAAAGAAAAGAAAATTGTTAAATGCTTTATAACTAAACGAAAACAAAGCTAAGTTATATTAGAGATACAACAAAAAATAGAATTGTCTAATAGTTGGTCAATTTTATATAGCACGCCCGTAATACTCAAAAGCTAAAAATTAAAATTTTTGTAAAGCCAGATGCACGCTGAAGCAAAAGAAAATCATGCGTAAGCTAACGTGTACCGACACGCACTAAGGTAGCACACGATAGTGATATATTTCGCGCAAGCACAAATAGGAATATAAATTGCTCAGCACACTTGAGATATTCAATTATATTATATATACAAGAAAAACACAGCTTTGCTTAATATGGAGTTTTAAGACACGTAGTGTTAAAGGTAATGAAGCTATAAGGAAATGAGCTTTAGGGGAACACAAGTGAAGACAAATACAAGCAACAATGCAATGACATATATGTATGTGTATCGAAATATATGTGTATGTATGTGAATTAAATGCAGTGCTATTATCAAATAAATTTAGCTTAAGGCTCACGCTCAAATAAAAAATAATGCTCTATGTATTTATAAAAAATGCAAGGAAAACGTTTTGCACAAAACAAAAAAGAATGAAAAACAAAATATTTTATTTCTTTGCTTAATGCACGCACTTTAAAAAGATGTTGCTGCAAAATAAATTGTCGCGGTTACCTCATACCAAGCGACGCCAAGAACAAAAATGGCCGCCAGAGCGCCTCCTTTCAGCCTCGTCGTGTGTGCGTCGTTCGTAATGGCGACCACGTGGCGAAGCGGAAACGCATGAGTAGAAAATTGTTCTTTTCACTGGTATAGCCAATTGTCTTTCACTTCAAGCACAGTTTTTTTTTTCACAGCACAGTTTCTTTTTCTTTTATTTTAAACACAGTTTTTATCCTATTTTACGCACAGTTTTTTTTTCTTTTTAATTTTTAAGCACCGTTTTTTTTCTATTTAATTTCAAGCACCGTTTTTTCTATTTAATTTCAAGCACAAATTTTTTTTCTTTTCAATTTTTGATCCCGTGATTTTAAACAAAAATTTTCACCGAAATTTTTGTCGGCCCCACGTTGGTTGCGTCAGTTGTGACAACCCTGGGGATCAGGAGGTTGCACTAAATTTATAAAAATATATAAGCTATAATTAATTAAGTAACAAATAATAAGAGAAACTTTATTTAAGAAATATGTACAGTAATCGTACGCTCGCTCAAAATGGACGCCAGCCGCGTATAGCGTACGCGACGCCGCTTGCTCTAATTAAATAACTATTGGCACGACGAAAAGCAAATATTACAAAAACGTAAGCTAAAAGGGACACGAGCAATAAACACACAAGAAATGAAAGAATTAGAAAAGCACGAAGGGAATATATGCAATACAACGCGCACGCGATCGCCCGGCACACACGTCGTAAAAGACAGAAAGAAATTATATTATTTCTCTTTAGCAATTGTGCACTCGCAACAATTTTAAGCACAATAAAATAACTTAGAGAATATTGAATTTATCTATTCTCGCTCACACTAACTACGATAATTGTAACACACAACCAGAAAAGTATTACGCAATATCGCAAGTCGCTCACGAGTCGTAATGACTCTATATCGGACGCCGGCGACAGAAGGAATAATAATGGTATTCCTTCTCGTCTATGCTCAGCTTCATTTCTCTTGCTGTACGCTGCGCGCGCCGCAAGAGAGAGACAAACGATCCTAAACGGACCCAAGCTCAGCTACTCGAGTCAAGCTGCTCGCTAGCTATCTCAGTGCACATTATACGTGCTTTATAAATTCGCACGTGCGTGCCAACGATTTTGGGTTATGCTCTTAAATATTTGACTCGCGTGGTCTGCTTTCCGTCTTGCCCGTAGCTAGATGCTCCCTTCTGTCGGCTATATGCGCCACAAATATACATAAAAGTAATATGGCCAATCTGCCATGTTACAAGCTATTGCTAGGAACTCTAGGAGCTATTGCTTCTCATGTATATATATATATATATATATATATATATATATATATATATATATATACAAAGAATAGTGAGCTGTTGCTAGAAACAACGCGCTTGATTCTCATATATGTAGAAGCAATGTATTTCTTATATCGGTTGCAACTCTATTTTTTGCGTATAATGGCCTGAAGACAAATCATAATTGTGGCAGTTCTAACAAAGAATATAAATGCTTACATAGAAGTGTACTTTCAGGCTCGAATTTATAGACCCAACACGATTGTTACTAAAACCTTATTCCGTCTTTGTCTCTCTAATGATTCAGTGATCTCTCGATACGAGAGATTGCGATATAAGAGATTTCGAGCTCTTTCTTCTAAATATGGGCGTGAGCCTAAGTATTTGCGTTATCCCACCACTATGAAAGTGAGAGAGACAGAATATACACGCATGTTGGATACAACTCACACAACAAAACAGTAGGTGTGGGTATCACTCTTGACTCAAGCGTGTTGGGGACTTTTTGTATGAAAGAATTTTCAAGAAAATTCCTCTCCTGAAGGCCCGTTGATTCTCTTGTATCCAGAGTCTACTGTAATACAAAAAGACAGATGATACGACCGTTACTTCAGTTATGTTTAAAAATCTTATTTTAGCGTGCAATAGGCGTAATTTGGCTGTAAATACATCGAATAGTAGCTTTATGACTCTAAAGAGATGATGATCTTTTAATTTTTGAATTTGGAACCTAATTAGAATCATTTAATTGTTCAAATCTACCGAGTTCGTGATTTATGGAGGACAGAAAACATGTTAGGTCTCTTACAAGCTAAAAAAGAACACTAAAAAGAATAGTTACAGGAATAGATAAACATTGGTTTTTTATCTATGTATAAGAAAAATAATTTGCGTTTCCTAAGGACAACTCACTATTCCTTATGTATATACGAGGGATAGCAAATAATATATGTACATATAGGAGTTAACGATATCTGTCTAGTATTTGTCTCTGTTTTTCGGGTGTAGTGGACATAATTTGCCTATGGATACATTGAATAGTAGCTTTGAGACTCTAAAGAGATGACCAAGGTCATAAAAACATAAAATGCAGCAACGACGCAAAGTAGCTATGTAATAACTTTAGAATTATTTTATTTTTTTAATTGTTTTGTAACAGCATCCAAGTATTCCTAAAGTTATTATGCATATTTTCAATGTATTTTTTCACGTAGAATCCAATAAAGCTATTTTTTTTCTTTAAAAATGATTTGTGAGTTGCTAGAGACCAATAACCGACAGAAAACCTATGAAAAAATGGTTTTTCGAGTTTTTCGCCATGGCGCCATGCCAGAATCGAATTTTTGGTCATCATAAATTGTATTTGTTTTTTAAAAATACAACTTTTAAGCCCAGAAAATTGCTTGTAGCCCCCTCCCTGAGCAAAGTTACGGAGATTTTATGATTTAAATGTTATTTTTAGGTTAGAAAAACTGCTTTCTTGGACTCGCAAAAAATCACAGTAAAAGAGAGTGCTAAGACCTAGTCATATGTTTTTCACGGGATTAATATCATTCATCCTTCCAGATAAAAAAAAAAATTTTATAAAAAAAGTGATTTTTAGGTTATGTTGAGGTTAGGGTATGTGTTAGGAAACTATAAATATAACAAAACCTAATCTTAATTACTATAAAAACAAGAAAAAATATTAGTTTTGAAATATATGAGGGAGGGCATTTTACCTATCTTAACGGGAGGTACTCTTTATATTATTTTCTATTTTTTAATTATTACTTATTTATTTTTCTGCCACGGATAGAAACCATCACAATTATTTATTAAATACGATAAAAAATTATAGCTTTTAGTATTAATTTTTTAATTATTCATTTGATTTGAACCAAAATTATAGAAATTTGTATTATTATATTACAGTAGAGATACATAATACACGTATTTCAAATTTAATTTGTTTTCATATACAAAAAATACATATTTTTTGAAAAATTAGAAAACGTCATTCTTAATTGAAGTACATACAAAATACATTTGCCAACAAAAAATAATGTAGTTTTACATATCTTCAGGTTCAACATGTAATTGTAACATAACTCCATCTCTGATTATTGATACAACTGTAGAACCAGGTTTTTCTAAAGCCTTGTAAATATCATTAGAAGATTTTACTGTTTCTCCATTTATATGTGTAATTATATCACCTGGTTTTAAACCTCCGCTAAAAAAATCATAGAGTTATTAAATATTTCAATACACTTATTCAAAATAATATTTGAATTATTATTAAAAATTAAAATTTAACTTTAAGGCTTAGGCTGTATTCACAGTAGCATGGAAGCTCGGCAATTTGAAATTCCACCTGTGATAAATTAATCACGGTAAAATTTGCTCCAGTATGCTGAATCGTGGTTGATGTTTATTCCTGTATCAACCATACTATATAAAATAACAATTTTATATTTTTTTATTTGTTAAGTATTTTATATATAATGGGAGTAAATACGTATAACAAGCCATATATAGATATCAAGTAAACAGTTCATTATTGCACGGTAGCTTTTTTGTGACCGTTTCATTAATTATAAAAATACTTAATATTAACCAAAGATCGTTCTAGCAAATGTAATATTCATGCGAAAAGAGCTTACATAAATTATTCACACTCGTGAAAAATTCCGTGTTTTCAAATCCAATTGCTACAACTAAGTGTTTAAAAGATGTATCCTCGATATACTTATATTTCATACAAGTTCTTAAAAATAGCCCTAGCGTCAATCGCATTCGACGTGCATGTAAAACAAGTATGATACGATATAACTATCTATTACATGTGTCTTCATGACTCAGCATACGATTATATACTTACTAGGAGAGTGTCACACCTCCGGATCACGGATTTTGCTCAAACTTCGGGATAAGTTTTCAGATGATAAAATATGGAAAAAGCTAAAGTTATAGTCATAAATACTCAATATTTCCCTAGTTACAGGCAATTAAAGAAAACCACTAAAAAAGTTACTAGATTTTTAAACGCATATGGTTCTTCGGCATTGATAGCTGGAAGCTTAAATCTAAATTTATATATATATATATATATATATATATATATATATATATATATATATATATATATATATATATATATATATATATATAAATAAATCTTTTTTTAAATTAAAGCTGAGCTCAAATCCTTTCGAATTAGTAGTTATAGCATGTAAAAATATTATTTTTCCCAAAGTTAGAACGTGATAAACATTGGACCTGATTTTTCTTTTAAAAACATTAATTAATAATAAAAGCTGAAATTAGGTCCAATCCTTATTACACTCTAATTTTGGGAAAAAATAATATTTTGATATGCTGTAACTACTGTTTCGAAAGGATTTGAGCTCAGCTTTAATTTAAAAAAAGTTTCAAGCTTGTAGCTATTGACGCTAAAGAGCTGTATGCGTTTAAAAATATAGTAACTTTTTTAGTGATTTTCTTTAATTGCCTGTAACTAGGGAAATATTGAGTGTTTGTGACTATAACATTAGCTTTTTCCATATTCTGTTATCTGAAAACTTATCCCGAAGTTTGAGTAAAATCCGTGATCCGGAGGTGTGACACTCTCCTAGTTAGTATGATACGACACAACTAAGATATTTACACGTGCATTCATGATTCGGTATGCGATTATATATAACCTGGTATACGCGTATCAATAGCTAGGTATGGGCTTATAGTAGTATTCTCGATATGCATATACGTATAAATAACCAAGCTATTAACACGCGCACTCACACCTCGGTATAGTACCTCAGTACGCATACACGTATAAATAACCAAGCTATTTACATGCGCGTACTCACCACGGTATAAACAGCTCGGTATACTAGCATATTAACCACGGTGCATATACACTAATAGATAGCCGCGCTATTTACCCGCGTATACATATCTTGGTATACGAGCATAGGCAACCAGGTATACGTGTATAAAAATAGCTCGTTATGCACGCATATACACCTTGGTTAACACATATGAACGCACGTATATTACGTGTGTCACACTGTGCCACAACGTAAAAAAAAGTCAACATGTATCGCGTCAGAGTCAGGTATTGCCAACCAGACAACATTACTCTTTTTAATATAATAATTATTTTCATATTATTTTAGGAAAAATAATTTTCTTACCCTCAGGGCGCAAAATTCGATTTTCTATGCTTGTCAAGCAGGCGCAAAAGTGCTATTTTGTGCCAGCTTAACCCAAGGGAGCTACCTTAAATAAAAAAAAAAAAATCATTGTATTTTTTTAATTAGAAAAGTCCAAAATTATATAAATAATCCCAATAGTAATTTTAGGTGTAATTAGCTATTCTCAAATATCAACTACCTTTCATTAAAACTTAATAAATAATTTAGCAAACGCTGTTGTCTTTGTTATGCCAATTAAAATAAAAGGTTTTAAAAAGTTATTAGTACATTTGTTGTTTGCTGAGAAAAATATTTATGAAAAAATTTTTTATATGATCTTTATAAAGCAATCAAACTGTAATTATTTGGTTAAAAAAAACTCCTGAAGACATTCATTGTTCTAAATAACAAAAAAAAGTATTGAATAATTTAAATCCATTATTTTATTCACATAATAGATGTCATATGTTTCAGATGATTAAATTACATGTTATCAATTTACTCGGTGTGTCAGAGCAATTTAAAAAACTTTTACTGTACGAAATATAATAATTGAAAAAATATTCACTTCTTTCTCAGATTATTTGTAACCAAATTGTCTTCATCATATATGATCCGCGGTGTATATTTAGCGTAGTTAATATGCTAGTATACCGAGCTGTTTATACCGCGGTGTATATTTGGCGTGGTTGATATACTAGTATACCGAACTGTTTATACTACGATGTATATTTAGCGTGATTAATATGCTAGTATACTGAGCTGTTTATACCGCGGTGTATATTTAGCGTGGTTAATATGGTGCTATACCGAGCTGTTTATACTGCGGTGTATATGCACCGTTGTTAATATGCTAGTATACCGAGCTGTTTAACTGCGGTGTATATTTATCATAGTTAATAGGCTAGTTTACCGAGCTGTTTATACCACGGTGAGTACGCGCATGTAAATAGCTTGGTTATTTATATGTGTATGCGTACTGAGGTTACTATGCCGAGGTGTGTGTGCGCATGTTAATAGCTTGGTTATTTATACGTATATGCATACCGAGGATACTACTATAAGCTCATACCTAGCTATTGATATGCGTATACCAGGTTATATATAATCGCATACCGAATCATGAATGCACGTGTAAATACCTTGGTTATGTCGTATTATACTAAGTATATAATCATATGTTGAGTCATGAAGACACATGTAATAGATAGGTTATATCGTATCATACTTGTTTTACATGCACGTCGAATGCGATTGACGCTAGGGCTATTTTTGAGAACTTGTATGAAATATAAGTATATCGAGAATACATCTTTTAAACTCTCAGTTGTAGCAATTGGATTTGAAACCACAGAATTTTTCACGAGTGTGAATAATTTATGCAAGCTCTTTTCGCATACATATTACATTTGCTAGAACGATATTCGGTTAATGTTAAGTATTTTTATAATTAATGAAACGGTCACAAAAAGCTACCGTGCAATAATGAATTGTTTACTTGATATCTATATATGGCTTGTTATACGTATTTACTCCCATTATATATAAAATACTTAACAAATAAAAAAATATAAAATTGTTATTTTATATAGTATGGTTGATACAGAAATAAACATCAACCACGATTCAGCATACTAGAGTAAATTTTACCGTTATTAATTTATCCCAGGTGGAATTTCAAATTGCCGAGCTTCCATGCTACTGTGAATACATCCTTACACATATGCAGGAGAACCAAACATAACTCTCCAAATTAACACTCCGTGTTTAACAAGAGATGGAAAAACTCCTTCTTGTTGCTGCAAATCATTGATGATATTTGGTGTTAATGTCAACATCTTTATTCCTAGATATCTTCTTCTTAAGGTATTAGAAAATCCACTAGTAAGAGATGATCCTTTAATTAAAAAATATCTTGTTAGATGCATTAAAATAAGCTCGAATATATTAATTATTATTCAATAAAAGATATACAAACAGAAATGTGGATAAGTATTAATTATTAATAGGATAACCGTAGTAAATCGGATCCCTGGGGCAAACCGAACCGGCACCACTTTATCCGAATATGAGTGAATATTACAAGATTAAAATAACTATCAAAAAACTTCAACAAAAAAAGTAATTTAGAATAACAATATTAAAATCTTAGTAATTGAATAAAAAAGTACTATATTTTTATATAAAAAGGTGCAAGTCCGGTTTTCCCTGGGCATCGGATTTATCCCAGTTACCCCTAATAAGTAAAGTAATAATTTTTTATTTCTTCCAAATTTCTATGTACAGTAGGATATTTAAAAATAACCCTATAGGAAAAATCTTGCGATTTTCACTTGAAAATCATGTGTGAAATTAGCATAATTTTCACACGATAATCATATAACTTTTAAATTTACTCCATTGAAAAGAATTTTGCGAGATTCATAGAATTATCATTAGTCCAATCAATAGAGCAAAAAAGAAACTGTTTTTAACGTTAATTTAGGAACGGATAAGACTTACACGAGAGTATTAAGGGCAATATAAAAATATACTCTATATAGTTTGTACCTCATTATTTCACATTGGGGCTGCTCCAAAAGGGTGCAAAGTTGTCCAAAACAGGTTTTTTAATTATTAAAGTTAACGTATGCATGAAAAAAATTTTAATGAAAGTATTAAAGAATAAAAAAATCTACAATTTGAGACGTGTCGCGATTATTTTCATCAATCAGTTATTGCAAAAATTAAAAAAAAAAAAAATGGCCGTTTTTTGCATATTAATTATTTATTGCGAAAATGACTTTTTAAATTATTCATTGCTTTTAAAAAGAAAGCCTTTATAATTCTAAAAAATGAGAAGTTTTGTAAGCAAATAGGTCAATTTGACGATCTGCATCGCTAATTAGCATCGCAATAATAGCACAAATATAGCGAAGTTAAATAAAAAGTAAAAAAAAAAATCGTATGATATTCATAGATGGTCCAGGTGGTACTGGAAAAACTTTCCTATACAAAACTTTGATCTTTTATTATTTAGGACAAGGAAAAAAGTTATATCTATGGCTTGGACAGGAATTGCTTCTATTTTACTTCCAGAAGGTATGACAACTTACAGACCGTTTAGATTACCTTTAGATTTAGAAAATATAGAAACAATATTTTTAAAATTGAAATCAGGTAAAAGAAAATTATGAGAGTGTAATGCAATTATTTGAGATGAAGCATCCATGATCCCTAAAACACTCTAGAAATAATTGATAGAACTTTGAGAGATTGTTGTAGTCTTGATTCGTTCCCCTTTGGCGATAAATTAATAATTTTAGGCGGAGATTTCAGATAAATTTTACCAGTAATTAAAAGTGGATTTAGGAGTTCTATAGTTCGTGAATCAATATAGTTTACTTCTTTATGGTCATATTTTTAAATTTTTAAATTAACAAAAAATATGAGATCATGTTATGAAAATTATTCTAAGCTTTTCTTGAAAATTGGCGAAGGAGTTATAGATTTTTTTAATATTCCAAATAATTCAATAACAAATAATATTTGTAATAAAATTTATGATTTACAAATATCAAAAAATATAGATTAGTCAGATAGAGCAATTTTAACATGTCATAATGAAGATGTACACGTTTAAATAAAAAAATTTCGTTTTCGATTAAATCACAAAAAATAATTTATTACAGTACCGATTATGCTCAACATAATGAATCGACCAGACTGATGACAATATTCCACTAAATTATCCAATGGAATATTTGAATTCTATGAATTTACCTGCATTACCAAGTCATGAATTAATACTAAAAGTAGGAGCAATAGTAATGCTTATAAGAAATATAAGAATAAATGACTTGTGCAACGGGACAAGATTAAAAATATTAAAATTATATGAATATAACATTAAAGTTATGATAATGACAGGGAATAAAAAAGGAAATATCGTTTTCATATCTCGAATATCATTAAATTTTGGAGAGTCTTCTAATTTATCATTTATATTACATCGTAGACAATTTCCATTGGTACTAACTTTTGCAATTACAATAAACAAATCGCAAGGGCAAAGTTTTAATGCACTACACGGAGAGAAATTCTATAATAAATATAATTATAGATTGTATTAAAAATGACTACATTGTATAGGAAGAGCGGAACATTTCTGCGTTATAATAAAAATTACTGTTGATAAGGATGACAGGATCTTATGGATGCTTGGTGAATAAAAAGATTTATGTAGATTTAATTATTACTAGGGGGCAAGCGCGCCAACCCCCCTTTTTACTTTAGGAATGATTGTCAGCTAAGTTTTTTTGTCCTTATATGCCTCTTAAATAATAATATTTTATAAATATTTTTAATTATTTTTTTTAACTCAATTAAAAAAAATAAATGTAATGCTTCAAAAAATTTTTTTTCTCACATCTTTTTTAGCTAATTTTTTTCAATTACATTTTTATAGTACTTCATTCCATACAATATTCTTTATAACATCTTCATCTTCATTATTGTTTTGTATAAAAATTTTTTTAGAATTCTTGTTCTCGAAATGGCTACATACAATTGTCCAAGTAAAAATAAAGGTTCATTCATATATATTCCTACGCTCTCGAAACTTTGTCCCTGGGCTTCATTAATGGCCATTGCAAATGCTAGTGAAATAGGAAATTGCCTACGATATAATATAAAAGACAATGACGTATGTTCATCTGTATCTAAAGTAATTCTTGGTATAAAAACAATTGAGCCTTTTTAATTAATAGTAATAATTTCAGCTCATTATTTTTAATCTAGTACCATTACAAATCCCGCCACTTACACTTAAATTTTTTATCAATATTACGATTGCATTTTTTTAAGTATTAATTTGTGTGATGGAAAACCTAGAAATCGTAATGAATTTAAATATTCTGTTGGAAATTGCAATTCAACGTCAATTTCAGCTTGATCGATACCTTTATGTTTAGCATAATCAGTACTATAATATTCTACTGCACTTGAATTTATTTTATTCAATATTTTATCATTAATTATATATATATATATATATATATATATATATATCTTCATTGTGTGAAATAAGTATTATTTTATCGGATAAATCTTCATCTTCGTTTATATTATTTCCATATACTTTTAAACACATATCTGTTGTCCTCCAAGGTTCAGGAATTTTAAAGGACTTAATTAAACCACTTCCAATTTTTAATAACAAAAGGCTTAGCCAAGTAAGATGGTGAAACGTGCCCTTAATGCTTTTGGAAACTGACTAGAACCAACTTGTACAACATAAAAAAAAAGTTATTCGGCCAAATTTTTAGACCTCTAGCTGGTCACGTGATGTCACGAAGTCATTTTTTGTAATTTAGTTCTCTTATCTGGTATTTCTTTTTCATATTAAAGGCTAATATAAACAAGAGATAATAGGCAAAAATTATTCTACAAAAGATTAGTATCTCATTAATAATTCAAGTTATAGAAAATAACTCAAATCTTTAAAGCTGTTTTTCTTGAATAATGAATTTTTAAAATTTTAGGTACTGAGCCGTAAGGTTTAAACTGAACCCATGGATGGGTTTGACTTTTCCAAATGGTTTTAGCTGCAGTATTAGTATTATTCTCGCATGAATGGAGGATTTTGAAATCGAATGATTGGAAGTGATTAAAAAATCCAAAAATAAGGTAAAAATATTAAAATTTATTTTAAAAATTAATATTTTTTGTTGAAAAGTAAAAATTTTTTTGTATTTCAGAAATTCCTTAATTTATGCGAAAATGATACTAGTATTGAAGCCAAAACTATTTGGAAAAGTTAAATCCATCCATGGGTTCTGCTTAAACCTTACGGTCAAGAGCTTACAAGTACAAAGGTTCATCGACTGATTGTAGGCTTATAGCTAAAGTAAAATTGGCTTATAATAGCTCAAATTAAAGGTATTTCAGTTTACTTTAAAATATTTTATTCATTAAAAAAAAATTAAGTTAAATATAATGTATATTAAATATTTTTGTTTGCAGGTTATAAAAGTGTTTTGTCCCCATACGATTTACACACATATATATATATTTAATCAACAAGAGCTGATTGAATTATTAATATCCATCACCTAGTTTAAAAAATATTTTTAGCACATCCTGCGAATTACACTCAATAGTTGTAACATTTTTTTCAATTCACGTACTGTTTCACCTTATTTTATTGAATGCTTTTGAGAAATTGAGATTGATTTTGGGAAATGTATTTCAGTCATCTTGAATCTACTTGTGGAGTTTGGTCTAAATCTATGACTGGAAGGTGAAACACTCTTCTTCTTAGATAATTTTCAAACTTTGATAGAATTAAACTATAATTATTCATTCAATTTATAACTTCATTTTATGTTCAATAAATTATTTTACAATAGAAGTACAAAAATACATCTAACGTCCATTCTAAAGGAATAAGTTTTGATTATCCTTTCTTTTTGTATGTTTTATTTGAATAGAATGTGAGCTTCTAATAATTAAAGAGCTGCATACAATAAAACTCTAAGTTGATTCAGAATTTTTTCAAGTTAATAAGCAATATTGGACAAACCTCCAATTATCAATTAACATTAATATCGTATTTTGATTATTATTATTATCAAGAGAAGAAATAGATCCGTTAAGACACTAAGGGCTTTATTCTAGTAAGGCTTTTATAACTTTTATCGGTTGGATTTCAAAATAATTTAGAAATATCGACACTGATACATATATGATAATTTGTAGTATGGGTATATATATATGGGACATTTCATGTCAACTCACCGAACAAAAAAATAAAATTCGTTGAAAATCTGTGAAAATGTTTCATTTAATACGCAAAATATATAAAAAAATTTTCAAAGGCATAGGTCAAAGGGATTACGAGCAATGAGTAATAGAATATTGTGATTTTTCAAATTTTTTTGTGAAATTACCAACTTAATTATTTTTTTCCTCAGAAACTAAGGGTTTTAGAGATTTACTAATGAATATATTTATTGTTGCAAATAATGAGCAGGATCTACACAAATTTTTTCAAATCTCAGAATTGCTATTTTCTGATTGGTTCATTTATTAATTTCATGTAATTACTCGATGTTCGTCCAGGTTGATTTCACTCATTAAGAAGTTTTTTTGTTTCTTTTGATAAAATTTTCAAGTAATATTTTGCTCTACTTGGATATATCACTGGGAAAGAAACTACAAAACTTTTAATATTTCAAAATATAGAATTTTTGATGTAACACATATACTCTAGATTTGGTTCTTCGATATTGATACACAATACAATATACGAACAGATGATTGTTTAAATATGTTAAAATATATCTATTTCTCAATAATTCAAGTTGTTATCTTGATTCTGAATTGAAATACTAACTATTCATCAAGTGTACATTATTGAAAACCAACCAAAACAATTTTATGTATTTTAATAAATTGTCATTATAATTATTCTATACATCGATTAAGAAATTATTTTAACATGTATGATATATTCAAGAATTTAAATTTATAATCTATTTCTGGAAATAAATATAAAGTTGAATAATTTTTACGCACAAAATATATTTACTGTAAAAGTTTATTTGAAAATGAAAGAATCTTTCATTTATAGATTATCGAACTTTTAATAAGTATTTTATTCCCATTATAATGGCACTTTAATTTTGAAATACTGTTTAAATTAAAAAATATAGGGATGATTAATGAAAATTTAATACAGAGCAATGATTAGTTTTGCTTTTTCTTAATTATAACTTTAAACAAAAATATAAAGTTTTTTTATTCTGGAAAATGTTATCCAGTAATCCTAACGATTAATTTTATCATTAAATAGAGAATTTTAATCAAAATTAAACAAGGGACAATGACTATTACTACATTGTATTTTAGAATTCTAATCTAAACCAATACTTTAAACTTGTTTTCTTCATCTTAATTATTCAAGTTTCAAGAATATAGTTATCAAATTCAAATCTATACTTTTAATATTATAATCGCAAACAAGAATTTCAAAAGCAAGTTTGCTTCATCTCAGTTGTTTCATTTCTTAATATAATGAATTATCTTTAAATCAAAAAGTTTTTAATGCATGAAATCTACGTTTAGAACAGGTAAGTAATTAAAAATTACTTATAGTGAAAAAGACCCTCACAAGTATCACGACATTTAACTTTCCAACATTTTTCACTCTCGAAGAGATTTCGCAAGAGCAGGAACGCGATGACGAATTAAAAGAGATAATTGAGGATTCGAATCACCCTCTAAGATTAACTAAGCTGCGCTGGGGACCCAATCGAACAGCCATCCATACGAAAAAAGCACGGTTCACAGAGCTTGACGAAGATCAGCACTACTCACAGCATTAGACGAAAATAAGCACCACTCACAGTATCAGACAAACATTAGCACGACACGCGGAACTTCGACGAAGAGAAGCACGGTTCGCAAAGTCTTAACGGAAAGTTGTAACGAAAAGAAGCACGGCTCGCAAAGTTGTGACGAAAAGAAGCACGGTTCAGCATCCCAATTAAAAATATATCAAGAGTCTCACAAGAAATGTAGCTAAGTCACAACTAACGCTTTTTGAGAAAAATTTAAAAAACCTTTATGTTTTTAATAATTCTAAATCGCTAGTTAATCAATATACTGTTGAATTCACCCATCAAAAATAAGATTTTCGCATATATTTCGAAAAATCTAAATTGACTTTTTAAAGAGAAAAATGATTTTTTAATATGGACTTAGCTAACTTTGATGTGACTATAGACTGGCTAGTTTTGAAAAAAAATTTGAGGAATTCGACTAATTTTGATGCGAAATCGGGATTCAATTATTTTTTATTTTAAAATATTATCTGGACTTAACAATTTTAGATTTGCAATTTGTAGATTTATCAAAAAATATAACATAATGTCGAAGCATCTCCAAATAAAAATGGATAAGTTATTTTTTTGGAAAAGAGGGTTATCAAGTAATTCATATTTTTCAGTCTTTTAGTCTATTTTCTACAATATTTAAAGTATTAAGTGTATTTGTAAGCGTATTATGTGTATGTGTATGTATATACGTGTGTATATTCATAAAAATACACATAATACTCCATTCATAAAATTAAAATTAGACTTGACCACTTTTGATAATCAAGTTCAATAGGTTTTTTTGATTTGTAGCAGTTGTTTAACATATGAAAAAAAATTTTTTATATCACATTTTTTAAAATTTTATAATTCAATATAGTAGAGAATAGGCTAAAAATATAAATTAAAGAAATTAGAAATTAATAACCATTATGTATATTGAAAATTATTATTTTTAAACAAAATTTTTGTAAAAAAGTGAGAAAACATTAAGTAGGAATAGTATACTTATCTGAAAAAGAATGATTCAGGTGCTTCATATTCTTTTTTTTGTAAAAGTGTTAGGAACTAAGTAATAAAAAATAATATTGATCTTCAATATAAAATAATAGAAATTTTTTAAAATATCACATTGATTTGAATATATTTGTTCCTTTGCTGTCAAAGAACGACAGTCAACTGTCTCATCTCTGAGATTAGTCGAATGTTTTGATGATCAGTGTACACATAATCGCGTTATAGTATAACATTTAAAAATTTTTTATTATTGTTATGTTGAAAGGTTGTTATTATTTTCCATTATCTAGTTCTAATTTTCTAACAAAAAAGAGTATGAAGCACCTGAATAATTTATTCGAAAAAAATTTTGTATAACTATGTATAAATTTCTAATTAGTCTGATGTAATATATTGACAATATTGAAACAATTCACAAGTAAAATATTAAAAACCACTAATTATAAAGATAAAGTTTTTCAATGAAGTAAAAATTGTAATTTTCCATAACGAGCTGTGCTAGTGTTCGATAGTGTTCAATGAATCATGCACTACTTTTCATACAAGCCTTCGAGTCTTGCTACTTTTTGTCAGAACTCGGCAAGCAGTGCTTCTTTTCGTCGGAGTTTCACGAGATATGTTATTTTTCGTAAGATCTTGATGAGCCGTGCTTCTTTTCGTAGGAACTTCCCGAGCCGTGCTACTTTTCGTCCGAGCTTAGTGAGCTGTGCTTTTTTTCGTAAGAGTTTCGCAATTCGTGCTATTCTTCGTAAAATCCTGTGAATTGTGTTATTTTTCGTAAGAGGGACGTGAACAGTACTACTCTTCGTTGAAACTCTTGAACTGTGCTTATTTTCGTGAAAGCCTGAATCGTGCTTTTTTCGTACGGGGCGTTGATATACCCAAGATTCTTAGACGCTAAGTATTTAAAATTTTTCATATTAACAACGCGCACCCTTCGAGCCGTGTAACCGATAGGCTAATTAGACAGCATTACGTGTGGCCTAATATGACTAAAGAAGTGAAAGAGCAATGCAAAAACTGTTTAGATTGTCAATGCGCTAAAGTTTCTCGCCAGAATAAGTTTTTGCCATTTCACTTCGTTGAACCAGACGCGAGATTTGCGCACGTGCACTATCGATATTGTAGGTCCCTTGCGCTCGAGTGAAGGCTACAAGTATCTGCTCACGATGATCGATAGATTCTCGTGCTGGCCTGAGGCGGTACCTCTACACGATATTACAGCACCGGTGGTTGCGCGCGCATTTTTTGATACTTGGGTAGCGCGATTCGGTGCACCCATAACAATAACTACGGATCAGGGGCGGCAATTTGAATCTCAGCTTCTCATCTCACTCTTAGAACTAATAGGTTGTAATCGGACGCGTACAACTACTTACCATCCGCACGCAAACGGCATGATCGAGAGATGGCATAGGCAATTAAAAGCTGCATTAATATGCCTTCCACGGACTCATGAATAGACCAAAGTTCTTTCAAGTGTTCTATTAGGATTGCATACTAGAATACGCCTAGATACAGATGCTAGTCCAGCAGAGTTTGTGTATGGCACAAAATTAACCATTCCGGGCGATATCTTGCAGTTTCGCGATACCCGCAGCTGTAATGATAACATCTTTTTATCGGAATTTCGAGATTATATTGCGCAAATGAAGCCAGTTCCGGTAGTACATAAAACTTCCGCCAAACCTTTCGTCTATAAAGATCTTAACACTTGCACTTACGTGTTCGAAAGAGTGAGAGCCGTAAAACCGCCACTCACACAACCATACACCGGTTCGTATAAGGTTGTCTCGCGACACCGAGATGAGCGTACATTTACCTTAGACAAAAACGGTAAACATGTCGCTGTAAATTTAGAACGTCTTAAACCAGCATATTTTTTGACCGCAAAATGTAATGACGTAGATATAATTATAAATATATATAATTCTAATTCTGACATTAATGCATATGGAAGATCCCTGCAACACTTCTTATTTCCGAATTTTAACTTGCCTGCAAGTGCCACGGTGCGCAAACTCGTCGATAACACAGAAAATAAGGCTTCGCAACTTCCGACCTCTGTTGTAGATAAAGATAAAGTGCAGGATGATAACTGCGAATTAGATAATTTTTTGACACAGCAGTCAGTAAACGAAGACTGTGATAATAGCACAGAGGATAGGACCTTGCGACCCCTACTCTTAGACTAATGACTCTGCACCCTGCGCAATTAAAACAAATGGCCAAGAGCCATCTCACGTCGGTAAATCAGTTTCCGTTGCCAAGGCCTCTGTTATCACACATGAAGTTCTCATATGTAGGGATGATGACATGGACGAGTTGTCGCCGGGGGGGATGATAGCGGCGTTAACAATGACATTCAAGCGCCTAGTGATAGGATAATAGATGAAAGCGCGCGTCCGGAAATAACTCATAGTAATCAAATTATTAAAGCACCGGAATGCATAGAAGCTTCAGAGACTCCCACACTCAATAAAGACAATCCTTCCTCTGTCATTCATCTACAGCTAACTCCCTCCGTACCTAAAAAGAAAAAATTAATTCCAAACATCCTAAAAAGAAATAAAATCAGTTCAATAGAGAATAGGGAAGTAGATGAGAAGGTTGGGTTTTGCGATCAGGTCTCAGTTAAATATATATGTAAAGCCTCGCACTCATTTCCTAAATTGTATAAAAAACGCAAGCGAAACGCTGCTAGAAAACTGAAGGATATTAAATGCCTCCTTACTAAATATCTCAGTATAACTAACCAAAATGTTCTTCCATTTGTTCTCTAGCCTCCTTTATTTTTGTAATTGCGCAATAGTCTATTTTTCTCATTTTACCTTACTTCTTTATATTCTTACACCTTTCATATATAGAGTCATATCTTTGCAACGAATTTCGTTCTAGCTAACGCATCATCTTTAACGTAAAGTAAATTCATGCATGTAATTTTTTTAACAGTCAAGTGCACTACTTTAAATTTCAATTAGTTAATCATAATATGCACACTGCACTTTGTACACTCAACTTCTTATTTTTGATTCATGCAACTTAGCATACGCCAAATAAGCAATTTGTATTATAATAAATTGATGCTACTTAATTTAATAAGTAATAATTATCTTAAAAAAAATTTTTTTTAAACTGCAATACATCAAACATTCTTGTCAACAAACTATAATCAAGTAAGTTGTACAGACTAACTTGTAATGTCATAGTGCATTTGACTGCACTAACTAGTGCGCAAAAATTTTGCGATTATGTAAATCTTTTGTGATGTTTCACAGCAAACTTAATGTAGTACATAACAGCGCTCATAATTGAAAATAAAGTACCGTAACTGCATAATATGTAAATATACTCAAGTACCTTAATGCAATCTGTAACAAGCACTAAACTTGTTCCGTGCTTACCATTTTTTGTGTGTATAAAAAAAGTTTCTTTTTTACTGCACTTTTAAGTAAACCAATCATTAATAGCGATAAATAGCTAATAAACATTAATAGTTTTCACTGTAATAAAGCATTTTCTTTTTGTAAAACTATATGTAAATCCCAAAGGATTTCTAATTAAAAAGACAATAAGTATTAACAGTTCTCACTGAAATAAAAATTTTTGTAAATCTTTAATGATTGTTAAATAATTACATATGTACGGTAAATCTTAGGCTGTAATAATAACTGCGATACTTGTAATGTTACTGCAATCTTTTATACTTATTTTTTATGTGACTTAATGTCAATGCGAATATCTATGCAAATTTTAATGCGATTTTTAAACTCATTGTTATACGATTTATAACCTATATTGTTATTTCAATTTTTTATTGTTAACTTCATATAAAAAAGACTGACTCTAATTGTTAACCTATCTGTGATATAAAACATGCACCTTTTTGCGATTTTGTAAATACATAAAATTACTCTTAATAAAAATTTAATTGTTGAGGGGCTTTGTTGAGGGGTTTAAGCGCACCAATACACATGTCAGCGTATACATGGGAACGCCTCTGCGCAGGCTCATATCAGACGAGGAAGAAGCAGCGTAGAGACTGCTTGCTTGTACTTCAGTCTTACTCCGCCAGCCACTGCGCTTAGTCGCTTTGGCTATCTAATAAAGAAACACCTTAACTTATAAAGTGTCTCTCATTTTCCAGATCCCATTCTCCTTCTGCCTCTTTATATATACATCACTACCCTAGGCGTTACACATTCATTAATTTAATTTTATAATTTTTGTTATTTAAAATCAATTAATATCTTTTATGTTAATTTTGCATGAAAGTACTTTATTTTAGATACAATATTGATGTCAAAAAAATGTTTTATTTTATATGTTATTCAATAATATATATATATATATATATATATATATAGAATTTGCTGAAAATCCGTGAAGAGGTTCCATTTGATACCCAAAATATACAAAAAAAATTTTAGAGGCATAGGTCAAAGGGATTACGAGTAATAAGTAATAGAATATTGTGATTTTTCAAATTTTTTTGTTAAATTACTAACTTAACTATTTTTTTCCTCAGAAACTTAGGATTTTAGAGATTCACTTATAAATATATTTATTGTTGCAAATGATGAGTAGAATCTACACAAATTTTTTTAAATCTCAGAATTGCTGTCTTCTGATTGGTTCATTTTGTACTTTCATGTAATTTTGAATTTCTGGTGTTCGACCAGGTTGATTTCACTCAGGTTGCACTATGTTATGTCTTTTTATAATATTTTGAAGTGAGCTTTGTCTCATCTTAGGCATAGAACTGAGAAAAGAGCTATAAAACTTTGAATATTAAAAAATAAAATAGAATTTTCAATTTAAAACATATATACTGTGGATTTGGTTCTTCGATTATAGATAATGCAATATACGAACAAATAATTTTTAAATATCTTAAAAGAGATCTATTTTTTAATAATTTAAGTATTAATTTGGAATCTGAATTGAAATATCAACTGTTCATTATTTAGACATTCTCAAAATACACTCACAACCAAAACATATTCATGTACTTCAATAAATTGTTATTATGATTTTAAATATTTAAAATAAGATGAGTTTATAAATATATAATACATATGTATGGAAAAATTATTTAAATACGTATTATACATTTAGGAATGATTATTTATATAATAGTTTTATGTAATCCAATAAATTAAGATTTTTCTAAATATTAGATATTAAAATATTCAGAACCTTTTTCTTATTTGATTTCGATAACTATAAATTCCAATAATTGATTAAAATAATATTACAGAATTATATTACCGTTAAATTGAAAATTAGAAACGTGTTATAAGTAGAAAATGATTTTAATACTTACATGTTATGTCCCATTATATCTGTAATGTTACATAAAATGAAAGTTTATATGTACATATGTTATATACAAAGGAGTATACCCACAGGTATATAAAGAATTTGACCGAATGGGCAACGTATGAAACCATTACTATCATGTAGAGCATGGAAAAATATGTAATTTAAAAAAAAAATTGTCATTTTAACCCTAGGGAAAGTAAAGAAACTTGGTTTCAAAGAATTTATGTGTTTTGACTAGATTTATTTTTAAAAAACAAGAAAAAATAAAGTATATACGGTTATAATTAGACGAATCAAAGTTTAAAAGTTAGATAAATAAACCGGCTATTGATTACGACAATCCAACTTTCAGAGCCGCCCTTAACTATTCATATTCAGGGGTTAAACTGTTAAGGGGAAATTCATCCCCCCGCTGTCATTCTCCTATTTCGACATATTAGCACGTTTTTCGTAAATCAAAAAAAATATAAAATCGAAGATTAATGTAAATAGCCTTAATTAGTGAATAGATTAATCCAGAGCTGCCACCCTGATAAGCTAGAAAAATGATTTTTGATAGTAAATCGTAAATAGAAGTTTTTTGTATCAAGGTAAATATTATACTAGAAAGGTCTTTGCACGTTTTTAATTGGATCAATCGAAGCTTACTAGTAAGTTAAACCTAACGACTATCGATTAAGATACTCGTACTTTCAGAGCCACCCTTGACTATTCATATTCAGGGGTTAAACTGCTAAGGGGAAATTCATCCCCCCGCTGTCACTCTCCTATTTCGACATATTAGCACGTTTTTCGTAAATCGAAAAAAATATGTAATCGAAGATGAATGTAAATAGCCTTAATTAGTGAAGAGATAAATCAAGAACTGCCACCCTGATAAGCTGGAAAAATGATTTTTGATAGTAAATAGTAAACAGAAGTTTTTTGTATCAAGGTGAATATTATACTAGAAAGGTCTTCGCACGTTTTTAATTGGATCAATCGAAGCTTACTAGTAAGTTAAACTTAACGACTATCGATTGAGACACTTGTACTTTCAGAGCCACCCTTGACTATTCATATTCAGGGGTTAAACTGTTAAGGGTCAAATCATCCCCCCGCTGTCACTCTCCTATTTCGACATATTAGCACGTTTTTCGTAAATCGAAAAAAATATGTAATCGAAGATGAATGTAAATAGCCTTAATTAGTGAAGAGATAAATCAAGAACTGCCACCCTGATAAGCTGGAAAAATGATTTTTGATAGTAAATAGTAAACAGAAGTTTTTTGTATCAAGGTGAATATTATACTAGAAAGGTCTTCGCACGTTTTTAATTGGATCAATCGAAGCTTACTAGTAAGTTAAACCTAACGACTATCGATTAAGACACTCGTACTTTCAGAGCCACCCTTGACTATTCATATTCAGGGGTTAAACTGTTAAGGGGAAATTCATCTCCCCGCTGTCACTCTCCTATTTCGACATATTAGCACGTTTTTCGTAAATCGAAAAAAATATAAAATCAAAGATTAATGTAAATAGCCTTAATTAGTGAATAGATTAATCCAGAGCTGCCACCCTGATAAGCTAGAAAAATGATTTTTGATAGTAAATCGTAAATAGAAGTTTTTTGTATCAAGGTAAATATTATACTAGAAAGGTCTTTGCACGTTTTTAATTGGATCTATCGAAGCTTACTAGTAAGTTAAACCTAACGACTATCGATTAAGACACTCGTACTTTCAGAGCCACCCTTGACTATTCATATTCAGGGGTTAAACTGCTAAGGGGAAATTCATCCCCCCGCTGTCACTCTCCTATTTCGACATATTAGCACGTTTTTCGTAAATCGAAAAAAATATGTAATCGAAGATGAATGTAAATAGCCTTAATTAGTGAAGAGATAAATCAAGAACTGCCACCCTGATAAGCTGGAAAAATGATTTTTGATAGTAAATAGTAAACAGAAGTTTTTTGTATCAAGGTGAATATTATACTAGAAAGGTCTTCGCACGTTTTTAATTGGATCAATCGAAGCTTACTAGTAAGTTAAACTTAACGACTATCGATTAACACACTTGTACTTTCAGAGCCACCCTTGACTATTCATATTCAGGGGTTAAACTGTTAAGGGTCAAATCATCCCCCCGCTGTCGTTCTCCTATTTCGACATATTAGCACGTTTTTCGTAAATCAAAAAAAATATAAAATCGAAGAATAATGTAAATAGCCTTAATTAGTGAATTGATTAATCCAGAGCTGCCACCCTGATAAGCTAGAAAAATGATTTTTGATAGTAAATCGTAAATAGAAGTTTTTTGTATCAAGGTAAATATTATACTAGAAAGGTCTTTGCACGTTTTTAATTGGATCAATCGAAGCTTACTAGTAAGTTAAACCTAACGACTATCGATTAAGACACTCGTACTTTCAGAGCCACCCTTGACTATTCATATTCAGGGGTTAAACTGTTAAGGGGAAATTCATCTCCCCGCTGTCACTCTCCTATTTCGACATATTAGCACGTTTTTCGTAAATCGAAAAAAATATAAAATCAAAGATTAATGTAAATAGCCTTAATTAGTGAATAGATTAATCCAGAGCTGCCACCCTGATAAGCTAGAAAAATGATTTTTGATAGTAAATCGTAAATAGAAGTTTTTTGTATCAAGGTAAATATTATACTAGAAAGGTCTTTGCACGTTTTTAATTGGATCTATCGAAGCTTACTAGTAAGTTAAACCTAACGACTATCGATTAAGACACTCGTACTTTCAGAGCCACCCTTGACTATTCATATTCAGGGGTTAAACTGCTAAGGGGAAATTCATCCCCCGCTGTCACTCTCCTATTTCGACATATTAGCACGTTTTTCGTAAATCGAAAAAAATATGTAATCGAAGATGAATGTAAATAGCCTTAATTAGTGAAGAGATAAATCAAGAACTGCCACCCTGATAAGCTGGAAAAATGATTTTTGATAGTAAATAGTAAACAGAAGTTTTTTGTATCAAGGTGAATATTATACTAGAAAGGTCTTCGCACGTTTTTAATTGGATCAATCGAAGCTTACTAGTAAGTTAAACTTAACGACTATCGATTAAGACACTTGTACTTTCAGAGCCACCCTTGACTATTCATATTCAGGGGTTAAACTGTTAAGGGTCAAATCATCCCCCCGCTGTCGTTCTCCTATTTCGACATATTAGCACGTTTTTCGTAAATCGAAAAAAATATAAAATCGAAGATTATTGTAAATAGCCTTAATTAGTGAATAGATTAATCCAGAGCTGCCACCCTGATAAGCTAGAAAAATGATTTTTGATAGTAAATTGTAAATAGAAGTTTTTTGTATCAAGGTAAATATTATACTAGAAAGGTCTTTGCACGTTTTTAATTGGATCAATCGAAGCTTACTAGTAAGTTAAACCTAACGACTATCGATTAAGACACTCGTACTTTCAGAGCCACCCTTGACTATTCATATTCAGGGGTTAAACTGCTAAGGGGAAATTCATCCCCCCGCTGTCACTCTCCTATTTCGACATATTAGCACGTTTTTCGTAAATCGAAAAAAATATGTAATCGAAGATGAATGTAAATAGCCTTAAGAGCAGGCCGGATTTGCTGTCCTTGTCTAATTGGCATTTTTGTTATTTACTCAAGTTTTAATCGGTGTATCTTCAAATTAAAGGTCGAGCGCAATAGATATTATTATTATGAATATCTATGCACAAGAAAAAAAAATTCTACCGCTTTGTTTTTGAAGAAAGTAAGGAACGCGAAAATATTATAAACATAAACTTTTACTTCGGCGTTCCTTACTTTTCTCAAAAACAAACCGGTTGATATTTTTTTTCTTGTGCATAGATGTTCATAATAATAATATCTATTGCGCTCGACCTTTAATTTGAAGATACACCGATTAAAACTTGAGTAAATAACAAACAACTCAATTGTTACTCGGTCGGTATCAGGTTCTACTCCGGCCTACCGTTAATTAGTGAAGAGATTAATCCAGAGCTGCCACCCTGATAAGCTGGAAAAATGATTTTTGATAGTAAATCGTAAATAGGAGTTTAGTATATGAATGTAAATACAATGGTAGAAAGGTCTTTGCACGTTTTTAATTGAATCAATCGAAGTTTAGTAAGTTGAGTTTAACAACTATCGATTCAAAGAATCTATTTTTCAGAGCAGCCTATAGTTAGTCATTTTCGAGGGTTAAATCCGAGGGTCAAAGGTAAATCATCTGCTCTCTGTCTTATTTCCATTTCAATATGTCAGCACGTTTTTCATAAATCAATAAATTTAGTAAAAGAAAGATTAATACAAATTTTCGATGTTTAGTGAATTGGGTTTTAGAGCCGGTGCTCTAATTAGCTAAAAAAGTGATATTATTTGGGATATTAGAAGCAGCAGTTGTATTGATAAACATAAATTATACAATCAATAGTCTTTACACGTTTTTATTTGGATAAATTGAATATTAATATTAATCTTAAATTAAGGACTATAGATTTTAATTATACTAGTTCATAATATCAATAACTAATAGTATCCAATTATTATTTTACTCTCAATTCAAAAATTTTGCTTCGCTCTCTGCTTAACCCAGAACCACGAACGAGGACGTGGCGAAGCTCGGTTCCATATTTTTTTTTATTTTATCTTTTTTTTCAAATTTTTTTAATGTTTTATCAATTTTTTTTAGTTTTTTCTTTTTTTCAATATTTTTTTGTGTCTATTTAGATATATATTCATTTGAAAATGTATTTTGCGTACTTATCTCTACTTTTTCATTGTTGGTGCTAGTGCCATGAAGTCGATAGTAGACGAGTATGAAAGCGGTGGTATGTTATTGTAAACTTTAATTTCATCAAATTTTTTGATCGGTATTTTTGAATCATAATTCTCTAAAATCTCAGAACGTAGTTTTATTTTCTTTTGTTGAATCTCTTTCTCAATATCGGCTTCAGCTAGAATTTTCGAAATTCCTTTTCTTGCATTATTCATTTGTGTTTCCAGAAACGGTTTCGATTTTCCTGTGCATAGGATGTATACCCATGAGCAAATATGTACACCACAGTTATTTCCTGATGTTGTTTTTTCATATTGTTTTGGAATATCACGAGGAATAAAGAGAGACCAGTCGCTCCATTTTTCTTCATCATCATTTCTATATGCATCCATAAATGAGCACAAACGTTCAATCCACTCTTTGGATGGAGAATTGTGAAGGGAATCAAGATAGATTATTGTTTTATACTTTAATAAAACAATAAATAGTGACCAATGACGAAGAGGTTCTTCTTGATGGACAGGAAGAATCCACGCATGACGCTTCCACATGTTGGATCTTATTGCCCATTTCCTGTATCCAAGGCTTACTGCTCCTTTACCCAACATATTTGATACGAAAAATGTTTCAAAGGCTAAAACTTCAAGATCTCGTCTTTTAGCTTCAGAGCTCATTACCATAAAAAAGGAGTTTATAATATTATCATCAATAAGTTTAGTAGGATACAGCGTTTTAAAACTTCTTTTGCTTATTTCAATACCACCTATATATTTGAATATATGTGGATAATTTGATGGATATTGCAATTCATCATCGAACAAATCAATAACGTTTTCTGATTGAGATTCGCATTGGTTAGTGATTTTTTCATTCTCTATGTATATTAGCTCATTATGAGTTTTAGGATTTTCTGAATCATTTGGTTGAGTAGACAACTTTGAAACATTAGTATAAACTTGCTGTAATTTGATAGTTTGTTGTACATTTTCATGACAATTATTAGTTTTTTCTATTTTAGGCAGAAAATCAATCTTAGTTTTCGAATCAAGAATGCTTTTATTGCTATTTTTTATTTTTGAATGATCCTGTGCATCATTCAATAATTTAATATAATATTTTTTAATAGCTTTGAATTTTTTCCTGTATGTATCATAGGACTTCTTGACATATTTCTTTATTGTTTTATGGTGTAGTTTTTTTCTTTTAGTGATATAAGAACATACGTCAATCCAAACTGAATCCTTTGAATTATATATTTTTGATATTTGTGACTTTTCAAACATTTCCAAATCTCGCGTTTTTAAATAAACATTTGATGTATTATTAAACAAGGCTTCTGCAATATTTTGAACATTAAAATCTTGCTTAAAGTTGTCATATTTACCCATCTTTAAAATATTGTAAGAGCTAATCTTCTTCAAACAAACTTAATCCTGTGTAATTTAATTGTGTTTTGTTGACGAAGTAAAAGAGGAAACAATGTTGGATGAACCGGAAATCGAAATGATGGAAATAGCAAATACAAATATTTCAAATGATGATAGGTTAGAGTCAAGTGCTGATAAAAAATCAACAACAATGAATGCTTCAGAATCACAATGTGATAAAAAAAAAAAAATTGAATGTGCAATATGTGGAAAAAGTTTAACTAATAAAAGCAAAAGGACATATATTATTTCAGATGATGATTTTTTTTGCAGATCTTGTTATTTCCAAATGCAAAAAATTAAAAACAAAACGTCCAACAGTAAAAGAGCTACTGATATGGAAGAAGGTACAGTAAATGCTGATTATGCTAAGTCAGAAATACGTCAAAATTTTTATTCAAACCAAGATATAGATTTAAACGAAAATATGGATACAAATGAAGATGTATTAATTACAAACGAAATTGCAGGAGCTAAATCAATCGATTGTTTGCAAAGTGAGAGAAATAAATTCATTACAGTAGATATAGAAGCAACACTTAACTCCTCCCATGAATGTATTTTCAGATGCATAAAACCTACAAAACTTAAAAAAATTTCAAATAACGCACGGATACAAATATTTATTATTAGAGGCCTATACGTTCCAAATAATTCACGCTGCTGTAACAAGCATTTTATAGATAGTGATAATTTGGACGAACTAGAAATTAAAACATTAATTGCTCAAAATAAAACATCAGCATTAACATCTGATGAGGTTACTTTTTATTTGAATCACTTACGACAAAATCAAAACTTGAGCTCGTCGAGTGATTCGTATTTTGATTAAATCCCTGAAACACGATTAATAGCTCAAACTGGACTTAATAAAAACAACTTTCAAGAAATGTTAATTCATATAGATAAAGTCAAAATCAATCGAAAAAAGTCATTCGCTCTGGGATTGTATCTTTGGAAATTAAAACATGGGTATACAAACGAAATGCTATCTACAATACTGAATGTTCCAAATTCTACAACTGAGCGTTATTTGCAGTTAATAAGACAAGCTTTAACCAAAAATTTTGTACCATTATATCTCGGTGTAACCAATCAAGATCGAAAAAAGCTTGTGCAAAACCAAACATCAATTGCGCGAATACTTTTAGACAGTGACGAAGACGTCTTAATAACTGTTTGGGATGGCACCTATGTATATGTACAAAAAAGTACAAACTATTGTTTTCAAAAATTATCATTTAGCGTTCACAAACGCAGGTGTTTAACAAAACCTATGATGGTAGTTACCACTAATGGTACGATTGTCGATGTTTATGGTCTGTATTCAGCTAATTATTCAGATGCAAAGATTTTAGGCGATTTAATGAATACAGAATCGTTTAAACAGTTGTATATTCCCGGCGATATTTTCATTCTTGATAGGGGATTCAGAGATGTGATTCCCAAACTTGAAGCAGAAGGTTTTATTACGAAAATGCCATCATTCATTCACAAAAATGAAAAACAATTATCAACAAAGGAAGCAAATAATACGAGATTTGTAACTAAATTAAGATTTATTGTTGAAATAATAAATGGAATCTTGAAATTAAAATTTCGGTATTTTGACAAAGTTTGGTTTAACAAAAGTCTGCCGCATTTGCTTGAAGACTTTCGAATAGCTTGCGCTATCTATAATGCGTATCTAACAAAGACAGAATCTGATAAAGAAGAATATGATTTCATTGCTGACAAAATGAAACGGAATCGCAATAAAGAAAATAAACTTTTAAAATTAATTAATACTGAGGGATTAATAAGAAAAAGAAAAGTTTTCTCTACTATGGATGCAGACAGCTTGCTAAACTTTCCAACCTTAACAGAAAATGATCTTTATCATATTGCTCTCGGCAGCTACCAGATAAAGCAAGCTGTATCTTATTATGGAGAGCACATTAACAAAAATGGAAGATACGAGTTTCAAGTTTGTCATGAACAACAAGACCTGAACTATATGAAATATAATATTGATGTTCTAAATCCGTTATTAATACGTATTCATCTGCTGTCACGGCATTCAAAGACTACTCGTTACTACGCTTTTTTATTAATCGACCAATGCTTACAAGGTGAAGATTCGATTATTGAATATTACTGTCAATGTAAAAATGGTACCAGAACTGTAGGATGTTGCGCACATTTGATGTCTGTCATCTGGTTTTTAGGATATGGTAGGAACCTACAGGATTTGAAAAAACCTGCTCAATTTTTAAACAATTTTTTTGAAAATGAAATTGTAATACAATCAGATGATTCTGACGCACAGTGAATAATACTAAAATAATAAATAATAATTTATCAAATAATGAAATAAAACAGTTGATCATAAAAAATGTAAATATCGCGGGTACAAAGCCAATTAGAAAATGAGGAAAGGATTATAAAAAAAAATAAAAATATTGAATAAAAAGGAAAAAAAAAGAACATAAGAAAAAAATTATAAAATTACCAAAAAAATAATTAAAAAAAATGAAAACTAAAAATACAAAAAAAAAAGATGGAACCGTGCCCCGTCACGTCCTCGTTCGTAGTTCCGGGTTAGGCAGAGAGCGGAGCAGTCGTTAAGATAGTCGTTAGGTTTAACTTACTAGTAAGCTTCGATTGATCCAATCAAAAACGTGCAAAGACCTTTCTAGTATAATATTCACCTTCATACAAAAAACTTCTATTTACGATTTACTATCAAAAATCATTTTTCTAGCTTATCAGGGTGGCAGCTCTGGATTAATCTATTTACTAATTAAAGCTATGTACATTCATCTTCGATTATATATTTTTTTCAATTTACGAAAAACGTGCTAATATGTCGAAATAGGAGAATGACAGCGGGGGGATGATTTGACCCTTAACAGTTTAACCCCTGAATATGAATAGTCAAGGGTGGCTCTGAAAGTACGAGTGTCTTAATCGATAGTCGTTAGGTTTAACTTACTAGTAAGCTTTGATTGATCCAATTAAGAACGTGCAAAGACCTTTCTAGTATAATATTTACCTTTATACAAAAAACTTCTATTTACGATTTACTATCAAAAATCATTTTTCTAGCTTATCAGGGTGGCAGCTCTGGATTAATCTCTTCACTAATTAAAGCTATGTACATTCATCTTCGATTATATATTTTTTTCGATTTAAGAAAAACGTGCTAATATGTCGAAATAGGAGAATGACAGCGGGGGGATGATTTGACCCTTAACAGTTTAACCCCTGAATATGAATAGTCAAGGGTGGCTCTGAAAGTACGAGTGTCTTAATCGATAGTCGTTAGGTTTAACTTACTAGTAAGCTTCGATAGATCCAATTAAAAACGTGCAAAGACCTTTCTAGTATAATATTTACCTTGATACAAAAAACTTCTATTTACGATTTACTATCAAAAATCATTTTTCTAGCTTATCAGGGTGGCAGCTCTGGATTAATCTATTCACTAATTAAGGCTATTTACATTAATCTTTGATTTTATATTTTTTTCGATTTACGAAAAACGTGCTAATATGTCGAAATAGGAGAGTGACAGCGGGGAGATGAATTTCCCCTTAACAGTTTAACCCCTGAATATGAATAGTCAAGGGTGGCTCTGAAAGTACGAGTGTCTTAATCGATAGTCGTTAGGTTTAACTTACTAGTAAGCTTCGATTGATCCAATTAAAAACGTGCAAAGACCTTTCTAGTATAATATTTACCTTGATACAAAAAACTTCTATTTACGATTTACTATCAAAAATCATTTTTCTAGTTTATCAGGGTGGCAGCTCTGGATTAATCTATTCACTAATTAAGGCTATTTACATTAATCTTCGATTTTATATTTTTTTTGATTTACGAAAAACGTGCTAATATGTCGAAATAGGAGAATGACAGCGGGGGAATGAATTTCCCCTTAACAGTTTAACCCCTGAATATGAATAGTTAAGGGCGGCTCTGAAAGTTGGATTGTCGTAATCAATAGCCGGTTTATTTATCTAACTTTTAGACTTTGATTCGTCTAATTATAACCGTGTATACTTTATTTTATCTTTTTTTTTTTAAATAAATCTAGTCAAAACACATAAATTTTTTGAAACCAAGTTTCTTTACTTTTCCCAGGGTTAAAATGACAATTTTTTTTTTTAAATTACATATTTTCCCATGCTCTACATGATAGTAATGGTTTCATACGTTGCCCATTCGGTCAAATTCTTTATATACCTGTGGGTATACTCCTTTCTTAACTTTAAACATTGACATAAAATATTTACCCATGGGCCTGGCAAGTAATTTTGTAAATATTTAATAAAATTTAAAAAATTTCAGAACATTTTTAAATAAATGATAAAAAAAAGATAACAAGAAATACTACAATTTTGTTACTGAAATTCAACGTTAATTTATAAAGAAAAAAAATTGAAAAATCTTTTGTTAAAAATTATGGTGAGATCTGATAGTTTTATTACCTTTATTATATACTTGACATTTATTTCGTGATTTCATGAAATTCTAATGTCAAGGTTTGATTTTATTACTAAAAATAGTTTATAATATGTTAAAGACATCAAAATGTTTAAAATCATTAATTAAAATAAATCACCAAGCATACTTGCCCACTATATATCTTTTTAAAGGTAAGCTTTTCAAAGTATTCAATTTTGAAATATACATACAAATCTGTTTATTTCTTCACCCTTATAATTTTAAACTTTTTTGTTTAAATTTTTATGAATATAAATAATTGAATATTGTAAAAAATTTTACTCCTTTCTTATTATACAAGGTACATTTATTTTTTTAATATTCAAAGTTAATTTTCAATTTTGAAACAATAATTGTACTTCTTTTTTCATACTTTGTTTGATATAAAGATAATTTTAAGCAGATATAAATATGTAATTGATTGTACATACTTGACAAATAATCTTATAATAATTATAAATGTCAAATGCTTAAAATAAAGCATGAAAAAATTTAAAAATCATGTTTGATCATTGATTTCTTATGTTCATTAAAGTTTAATGTGTATTAGTTAATATTTTTTAATAAAAAAATAATACAATTTTGGTTTGTTTAAATATAATTATAGTAACGCAAGTTTTAATTTTACTTAGTAATAATTATTACAAAAATATAAAAATCTCACGTGAAGAATGAATTATACTTTGTAACGAGGATAGCAAATTATACATATACTGTATGTCAGTATACTTCTGTCTCTCTCCTCGTTGTGAGTCGCACAGCCTATTGTAAGCTTTTATGCTTACTTTGTGTATAAGAGTGAGACAGAGAGTGGATATTTCATCGTCTTGCGTGGCTGACGGTTAGCGAAGGCGCGCGCAAGACATGACGGGGAGACTCGAGCGGGATACGAGAGCGAACGCGTCGTGAAGCCGGTTGGCCACCATGAATTCGCTTGCTGTGCGTGCTTGAGCGTTCGTTAGTATTTTGTTGAATAGAAAATCGCCATCTTGTGAGGATTGCACTGTGATTATTGAATAGACAATCATCAGTGTCTAACTATTTGCTGCGTTCGACAAAATTCTTCTCGAGAACTTCACAAAGGATACGAGTGAGATAGAAAGCTGCACCGTGTGCATCCGGTGCCGCATCAAATAGACCTCGCGGGTGATCCATAGGTGAAGAGAAGCTCTGACCTAAACGTCGGCATAAAATGTAAGTCTGCAGACTTTATGGTGTCTTAGTTTTCTTTTTGTATTGCTTTTCGAACTTGCGGCGTAAGAGACTGTCGTCCGCGTCGACGCGTTGCGTTGTAGGTTAGGTTAGGCCTTATTTTCTTTATTTACCAAGAATGTGTAATTATACTTTTGATACATCATTATTTATTTTATATATCTATTTTTCATTGTATTAAATTCTAATAAGTTGATTAAATAAAGTAAAGTAAAATCAAGGCTGAATTTAATTATTAAGTAGAGTATGATTTTATTTCCTCGCTAATTATATATCATCTTATTCTCGTGTCACAAATAAAATTGAATACATTCTTTCTTAATCAACGATATTTAACAGAGTTCTCGGGTACACGCCGTGGGTTTCGTCGTACCAGACGTCCGGGAGGCAGAGCTTCAAAGCGAAGTTCTGTAATAGTATTAAATATTGTTTAACTGATTTTCTTTGTCAGAAATAAATAGACGAAGTAGATCGGCGGTATTGAATTATGCTGATAGACTATAAACCGAAAGTCAGTTATTTAACGGTAAGTGCATGTGTACTTAAAGAGAGTACACGTGAAACCCACAAATATATTTGATTTGTTTATTTAAATATATTCCCCGTTACAACTTATAAAGTATAAAATTATTTTAAATCTAAATTTTAGTTTTAACTTTAAAATATAACTTAAATAGAAATCAACAAATTCCTTAAAAAAATAATAACATGTTACATTTTTAATCAGTTTAGAATTTGCTCTGTCAATGATTTGCAGCTTAGATGTAGATTCCATATTTCAATCTCATCAAGATTTTATCATTCTAAGACATTTCACAGTTTTTTAGTTTGTTATCACAAGTGATATTCTTTATTTATTTATATCGATTGATACAATCTTCTAAATAATTTTTAAAACTGGAATACTGTGATTTTCTCGTACCTTTTTGAACAAGCTTTTTTAAATAAAGATTATCTAAAAATAAAATTTTCATATATTGAGAGTTATTAAAATTTATAATTTAAAGTATTTACTTTTAGCATCATATAATTCCAAAACAGCTCTTGCAACAACATAAAAATAATGTTCACTATGAGCTTCAACGTTCATTGTAAGCCATCTATCTGATGTTTCTTGACAAGCAAGTCTTAAGAATGGTCGTTTAAAGAATTTTCCAATATCCACATCAACACTTTCAATAGCTTGTTTAAATTTTTTTTACAATGGAAAATAATTAAAATACTCTTTCTCGTCACTTTCTTTAATTTTGTGTTTTTAAGAGTTAATTTATGATAACAACAAGATACTAAAATAAGAAGATGGCCCATTTTCATCTCTAAATATATTTGAGATTTATATGCACTTAGATCACCACAAGCAAAAAACTAATTAGACAAACATTTTCTATTTCTTCAAAATTATGATAACAACAAGATACTAAAATAAGAAGATGGACCATTTTTACCTCCAAATATATTCGAGATGTATACGCACTTAGATCACCACAAGTGTGAATACTAATTAGATAAACATTTTTCCTATTTCTCCAAATTCTTTTTCTATAATTAATTCTATGTTTCTTGAAACTTTTGTGTTTATGTTATAACATATATATTTCACAGGTGGTAATGAATCAGAAAACATAGTTCTTTGTCAAAGATTTGCAGTTTCAACATTTTGAGAATTTTAGTTACTGGCATTTTATACAACCATTGAATTTCTCTTAAGAATAAGATTGCTTCTTTAAAATATTGAAAATATGATATTTTATTGCTACACATTCTGTAATTATATAAACTATCAATTTCCATTGTATACTAATATTGCAACATTTTATAATTATAAGACTAACAATTATTAGAAAATAAATGTTTTAGAAACTTATTTTATTAAACAATAAATATTTTACATAGTTATTAAAATACTTGTTTATAATTATTTTAACAGTTTAGAATTAAAAGTTTCTTTGACTTATTCATTTTTATGATAATTTTATGATAAAAGTTATTTCAGTAAAAAGGAAATAAAGGTGAAAATGCAGATGAAAATTAATAATGATAAAGTAACAAGTTACATAAATTTAAATAGTAATAACAATTAAAGAAATTAAAAAAAAAAAATTATGGTGTTTATAAAATTATGTTGAATCTTATAAAAACAAAAATAAAATAATTTTATAAAGATTCAGCAATAAAAAAATATTAAAAAATATTTTTCAATTGCAAGGTTAAATACGAAAACATAACGTATAAAAGGCTTAGAGCGCTCGATTGCTTCGCCTACTTGCCATCGGGGGGGCTGCTCTACAAAATTGCACAGCTCTGTATCACAGAGACAGAAGATATGAAATCAATGTGCTGAACAAAGATAGCATATATCGATACACTAAGTTTATCGCTCAGGAGCAGCCCCCCGGGTCGCTACCGCGCCCCTTGATTAAAATCTTTACCCTAGCTAAATTTAAACATATTTTTTTAAATTTATAAACGTTACTCAAGTAACATCGATACGTAAGTAACACCGTAATTTGTGTTGAGTAAATGGCCCACACAGCATGAAAGGTTGCTGCAAGGTTTCAGTAATAAAATTCTTATTACTGAAACCTTGCAGCAATCTTTCATGCTGTGTAGGTGCTTGAGTTTGAATTCCAACCTTAGGCCCGAATTTATAGTCGTTGCTCAAACTCAAGCATTGAGTATGCTCCATTCTCAAACATCGTTCTGTCTTTGTCTCTCTCATAATAAAATCTCATTCCGTCTTTCAGGTTCGAATTCATAGACCCAACTCAAGTAAAGATTCGTTACTCAAATTTCATTCTGTCTCTGCTTCTCTCATGATAACATAAAAAGACACAGGATGTAACCAGTACTTCAGTTTTGTTTATGAATTTAAACCTCAATGCTTGAGTTTGAACAACGACTATAAATTCGGACCTCAGGCAAAAAGTTGTAGTCGTTACTCAGTTCTCAGTTCTCAGCTTACATGAATCAAACATCATTCCGTCTTATTTTTCTCATGATGAGAAAACAGACAGATGACACAATCATTACTTGAGTTACTTCCATACATTCGAATCTAATCATTTTTCGTTTAAGTATTTTATAGGATAATAATGAGTTTAACCAATCAGAGAGGTTTTTTCTTTAGGATTTGAGATACTTAAATTATTCTCTTACTTGTGTAGTATAGATGTATAGCACCACCAACCGTATAACGTACTACATGTATGTATGTGCGTGATCGCGATGTCCCAAGGGGGTCGCTCTAGAAAATTGCACAACTCTGTATCACAGAGACAGAAGATATAAAATCAATGTGCTGAACAAAGATAGCATATATCGATACACTAAATTTATCGTTTCGGAGCAATTCTCCAGTCCCCAGTCTCGACCGAGCTTCCATTCTCTTATGTTTGATTTCGTATTTAGAATTTGTCACTTTATGGTTTTTCATGCTCAAGTTTACAACAATAACATCGATGTTTAATTTTTATCAATCAATTATAATAAATATAATATAACAAAATATTTAAATATTAAAATGGGATTTTCAAGTAAATTAGTGAGTTATAATAAATGTTGTAATCCTTATAAATTGAAGAATCATCGGAAAACTAAGTCATTACAGAAAGTGTCAGAAAATATTAAAAAAGTTTTGATTAATGTTACATTAGATGAAAGAATATGTTCGACATGCAGAAAACGTGCTTATAAAGATTATAATGACCTGCAATGTTGGTGTTCATCTATTGAATATTTTATGAAAATTATTTTTCATAATTAATTAATATCTTTTCTATAAATCTTGCATGCAATTATTTAATTCTAGGCATAATATTATTGGCAAAAAAAACTTATTAACAAAATTTATGTTGAATGTTTAATATCCAGGTTATAGTTGCTTCTGTTTTATGTAAATTTTTCATGCTATTTATTTTAGATGTAATAAAAATGGTAAAGTTTAATTCCCACAATTTCCGTTTAAGGTAGTTGTCGACTTCTTACATCATAAAAAACTGTTTATTAACAAATGCTTTAAAATTTAATTCACAACTTCAATATAATTTCACAAATAAATAGTTAAAATTTTATAACCTCCAGCGGTTTCAAAAGTAAGATATAAAACTGAAATTTTCATTTTATATAATAAATATCATTAAAATTACAAATTTAAAATATTATATTATAATTATGAAACCGTTAATCGTTCCAAAAATTTAACTATTTATTTATAAAGTTATATTGAAGTTACAAACCAAATTTCAACGCATTTTATAATAAATTATTTTTTTATGATGTAATGGGTCGACAACTACCTTAAAGATTATCTTTTATATAAATTTCGCATGCAATTATTTTATTCCAGATGTAATATTATTTGCAAAAAAATCTTATTTACAAAACTTTTGTTGAATGTTTAATATTTAAGTTATAGTTGCTCCTGTTTTATGTTAATTTTGCATGTTATTACTTTATTTTAGAACAAAAAATTACTTAATTTTATAACGAATATTATAATAGCAAAGAAGTGTAACTTACAAAAATCCTATTGAAAGTTTAATATGTAGGTAACCGTTAATTGCAAATATCAACTATAATATCTAAATTTTAAATATTCTCACAAAATTAAAAATATTTATTCAGAGTATTAGTATTTAAAACATTTAATTCTTCCTATAAGATGCATCACATAAATAGCTCTTATTGTAGTTTCATTTTGTGTTTGTCAACAATCATTATTTTGTAGTAGCTTTCTAGTTCTGTAAAACTTAAGATGCGTTTAAAATTTAAATGACATTTATTGAATTATGTATTTTAATTTTTTGAATTTGCTTTTATAATATCTTTCTCGCATGTTTCTTATTTAGTATTTTCTTGTCTGTAAAGTTTCTAATATAAACTTATTCTTGCTGTGCTATTCTATTCTTTGCAGTAACGGAAGTAGATAGTTTACAAAGTCCATCTTCAGTAGGGGCTGTATCTAGATTTAGTGATGATTGCATTAAGAGGCGGTCACAACCAAATCGGTGACCTCCGTATATATCAAGTCAGCATTTTTCGCTTTACGATAATATTTTGTATATTTTTATGGCTTAAACCATTTCAAATTATTCTTTATATACATGACTAGAGGAAATGACTATATTGTTACCATATGAATAAAAAAATAAATTATTATAAGCATTTATTACAAATATCAAACTGACTTGACATATACCGCATGTAAAAAACTGTCGTGTCAATTGTTAAGTGGCATTTTTCGCTTTATAACAATATTTTGTATATTTTTGTGGCTTTAACTATTTTAAATTATTCTTTACATACATGACTAGAGGAAATGACTATATTTTTACCATATTAATAAATGAATAAATTATTATAAGCATTTATTACAAGCACCGAACTAAGTCACCGATTTGGTTCCGACCGCCTCTTAACAATGATTTGGATGATATTTTAGATGAGTTGAGAATGGATGACTCTTGTGCAGCAATTGCTTTACCACCGCATATTATCAATGATTCTATTGGATTACTAAATAACTTGAAAGTAATTTTCCATGATCCATCAACGTCAAGAGATTATCAAATAAAAATTATTACAATGTTGCCAATCACATGGAGTTATACTCAAATAAAACTATATTTTGATGCTTCTTATCACATGATCAAATATGCTCGTAGTCTTATCGAAGACAAGGGGATTTTGTCATCACCTTATCACAAAATAGGTATTTACTTTAGTATTTGTATGTAATTTCAATTTTCTTTTAATATTTTAATTTATAAATATCGAATAATAATTTTATGATAAGAGAAGCAAATGCAAAATATAAGGAAAATTCTTTTTCGAATTTTTTAAATCTGTTAAGTTTTAGTATCTTTAAAATAGCGAGATTGAAATAACGACTACATCCTCTGATGATTCAGAAGATTCGACGCTTCAATTTATCACTAATGCTACATCAGAATCGGGAGCTGAAGTGACAGCTTTACTTGAAGAAACTATTAGTGGTTTATCTCTTAATCCTATTCCGGAATCTGAAAATTCTGACGAAATTATCGCGGCAATGACACCAGAACCTACAACTCCGCCAACTCTGGCTAATAACCAGCTTGTATCAATTAAGGACGCAGTCGAAGTAGTACCTTACTTCGATGGAAAAAATATTCCTTTGGTGCAGTTCTTACAAGGATGCAACGAAGCCAAAGCAATGATAGATCCCTCTGCTGAATTAAATTTGACACGTTTAGTTCGTGGACGATTGCAAGGCGAAGCACGCAATGCAATCAATGAACAAACGTTTAAGGACATTACTGAACTACAAACGTTCATTAGGAAAATCTATGCTCCAGCGAGATCCGTGCACCAGCTCTTAGGAGAACTGGATAACGAATATCAACGAGATAAAGAAACCGTTATCGCGTTTGCAAATCGTATACGTGAACTAGGTCGTAAAATTCTTGAAGCGGAAGAAATAGCTGCAAAGGGTGAAATATCTGATGCTGCTAAAGCTAGTTTAGAAAGCAGCATTGTAGAGTGTTTCAAGCGAGGTTTAAGACCTGAAATAGAACAACGGGTAACCAAAGAAAAAATTGAGGACGTTATTTATGAAGCGCTTGACATCGAGAAACACCTAGAAGCGAAAAATCGATTAAGGGGAACTACTGCAATAGAAAAAGTTACTCATAGAAAAATAAACCTCTGTCAAATATGCAACACGGAATCACATGAATCAGCCGATTGCACTCAGAAGAAAACTCCAGACCAATGTACATTCTGTAAAAGAACCGGTCATACAGAAGACCGATGTTTTAAAAAATTTAAAGGAGTTCCTGAATGTCAGCTTTGCGATAAAATGGGTCATGTCGCTAACGAGTGTCGCCTTATCGCAAAATGCCAAATTTGCAATAAGATTGGCCATATAGCGAAAAATTGCAATCAAGCCTACTCGGCTATATGCCAATTGTGCGACAAGGTCGGGCATACAGCATCCGATTGCTCAAATAAAAAAACGCAAGAGACAAAATTTCAATCAGTATACCAGATTTGCACTAGATCAGGACATTCAGCGAAGAACTGCCGCACAAATGGTCAACAATCTTCAAGACCAATCGAATGCTCTTATTGTAAAAAGAAGGGTCACCATATTGCAGTATGTAATAAAAGGTTGTATAATCAAAATAAAGCGAACCAGTCGGAAAACGAAACGGGTCCGCGGAATATGGGTGCGAGTCCCCGGACACACAGCCCATCGCACTCTCAGGACCAAATCAACAACATCCTTTGCGAGTTATTACCGTAAAGCTGAGGTTTCCTGGAGAAACTATACTGTATGTATCTTTTCAAATACGAAGAAACGGTCCTTACTTACAGTTCATGTTAGACAGTGGATCAGAAGCAAACTTGCTAAGAATTGACTCTATACCTGATCAGTCATTTATAAAAAGGGAAAATATTTATAATTTAATTGGAATAGGAGCCAAATCAGTAATCACGCTAGGAACCGTTCAATTGAGTATACTAGGACATCCTATTGAATTTTTAATAGTCCCATCCACGTTTCCTATACCATTTGAAGGTATTTTAGATTCGGAATTTTTCTTAGAAGCAAAAGCTAAGATTAATTTCGAAACAAAAGCTTTAGCATTGTATAACACGACTATACCATTCTACCAAAGCAAGTTATCTATAGAAACGGAAACTCCTAAATTGGTATGCGTGGAATATAGAACTAAACAACAGACTTTACCACTTATCGAATAGGAGTCGAATAAAGTTCTAAGTAAATTTTTAATTGATACTGGCTCCGAAACAAATTTGATCAGAAAAAGGTCACTATCAGGAACAAATAAAATCGATAGCTCTATTAAATTGTTATTAAAAGGAATTGATACAGAATTAATGCCAACCCTAGGAGCTATAATTATTGGCTTGCTAGGGCAGCAAACTATATTCCATATCGTTCCTAACGACTTTCCCATGCCAGCCGATGGAATTATTGGGTCAAGTTATTTAAACGATTTAGGAGCTATAATCGACTATGAATCTTTAAATTTGAAAATAGGAACTAGGAATTTTCCTATAATATTCGGTCAAGAGTATAAAAATATCTCTGATGAACGATCAGAAGGAAAAACGGAAGAGACTTCAAACAACGAAGATGCGTTATCTATGGCACCGTTTTACAGGTCAGAGACTATCTCTTATGTACCTTCTGAATCTGATTTATCTGATTTTGATATTACTACTGAAGAGATATTCTTTAGAAATTCATACTCTATTTCAAAAAGAGAAATTTCAGAAGAACTGAATATTCCTGAAGACAACGATTTCACTGAAAATTTAGTGATTATGGATTCAGAACCGATCCAAAATGAAACAAAACGAATTTTTAATATCCAACAAACAGACATTCGTGAATATTTACGCCTAGATCATCTAGACTCTGAAGAGAAAGAGTACACTGAAAGACTTAGAGAGTTGTATTCACTCCCTATCGGCGTAAATCCAACTCTCAATAGAGGAGTAGAGGGGTAGGAGTTACATTAACGCTGCCTTGGAGAGTAGAAGATACTCCCCAACTTTTAAAGTATGATTTACTTGAAATCAACGATGTGAGCTCAATTATTTTAGCTTAGAAAAGTTTACATGACGTAACACTACAAGTAGAATCTTTATTTAAGACTATTAATTAAACTATACTACATAAAATTTTGCGTGATTAAAAAATCCTAACCTTTAATTTCAGGGGCTTATATTAGGAATAACAACCTATAAACAATTAATATATTGCTTGTTTGTAGGTTACTTTTTACAATTATTTCTCAATATAGTTTTGTAAATACATTAAATACAAATTCCGCTCGTAAACTTACATTTTGCATAATTTCCTAAACTAAAATACTTGTGTTTACATCGCGAATCGCAAGTAAATCATACTTTAAAAGTTGGGGAGTATCTTCTACTCTCCAAGGCAGCGTTAATGTAACTCCTACCCCTCTACTCCCCTACTGAGAGTTGGATTTACGCCGATAGGGAGTGAATACAACTCTCTAAGTCTTTCAGTGTATGTAGAAAATCTAGTACTCAAATACAGAGATAGATTTTATCTACCTGAAGATGACTTACCTGGACCTAACAAAATACATCACGCGATTAATACGACCGATAATGTACCAATAAATGTGAAACAGTATAAGTTCCCACATGCTTTAAAAGACGAAATAAATCATCAGGTACATGAACTATTGAATAAAGGAATCATAGAGAATTCTACCTCACCTTACAATAGTCCTGTATGGATCGTCCCGAAAAAGGCCGATTCACATGGCAATCCAAGATGGCGATTAGTCATCGATTATAGGCAATTAAATGAAAAAACTATTAGTGACGCATACCCCCTACCAAATATTACCGAAATTTACGATCAGGTAGGAGGGGCAAAGTACTATACTGTGCTAGACTTAGCATCCGGGTTTCATCAAATAAATATGTTGGAATCCGATGCTAGTAAAACTGCTTTTAGTACACCTTTTGGTCACTATGAGTTCAAAAAGATGCCGTTTGGCCTTAAAAACGTTCCTGCAACGTTTCAAAGGCTCATGGACCGAATTTTAACTGGGTTACAAGGTGTAAAACTATTCGTATATCTAGACGATATAGTGATATATGCGAATTCCTTAAAGGAGCATAATGAAAAATTCGAGGCTCTTATGGGACGTCTGGAAAAAGCCAACTTAAAGCTTCAAACTGACAAATGTGAGTTCCTTAAAAGAAAAGTGATCTACTTAGGTCATGTCTTAAGTGAAGAAGGCATACAACCAGACCCTAAGAAAATCGTTTCAGTAAAAGATTTTCCTAGACCCAAAAATGTCAAAAATATACGACAATTTCTCGGGTTAACTGGTTACTATCGTCGATTTATTAAAGATTTTTCAAAGATAGCTAAACCTCTCACTAAACTTTTACAGAAGGACGTAACTTTCGAATGGAATGAAAAAGAGAATCAAGCTTTTTTAGAACTCAAAGAAGTTCTTTGTAAAGCTCCTGTTCTTACATTTCTGAATCTGTCTTTACCATACAATATCACTACTGACGCATCTGGCTATGCCATTGGAGGGGTTTTATCACAAGGTGAGATCGGACATGATCATCCGATCGCATATTGTTCTAGAGTACTCCGCGGCCCAGAATTACACTACGAAGTGTACGAAAAAGAGGCTTTAGCAGTAATAGATAGCGTCAAAACCTTCAGATCCTATATTTATGGGAGAAAAGTGACCATTATCACGGATCATCAACCACTTGTTTGGTTTAAATCTGCTGATTTGAATACTAGAGTTCAAAAATGGCGCTTTAAACTCTCAGAATATGACTACAACATTATCTACAAACCGGGTAGATTAAATCTTAATGCCGATGCACTTTCGCGGAATCCGGTAGAAGAAGTCAATGTTGCTGTAATGTCTAGAGCACAAAAGATGCTTTTAGATAGTCAAAAAGAAGCAAGTGACCAGCCTAATAAAGAAATTCCATCATTTGACGAAAATATTGAAAACAAAGAGAACAGCTTAACGCTTCCAGAAGAAAAAAGGCCAGACGACGATTCACCAGTTATTATTGTCCCTGATCATTCAACACTTGCACCTCTTTCACAGAATAATGACGGAGCATTGAGTGAAAATGAAAGTCAGAAATCTGACTCGAACAAATCTGAAAAAAAATCGAGATTCATAAATATTCGGGAATCTATAGAATATCGGGACAATAATATCGTCTGTTTTGTTTCTGAAGACGGACAACCTTGCGATGAAATGTCCAAGAGGTTCTTTCAATATAATAATATAACTAACTTACCTGAATTTAAGTTACAAGAAGTATATCAGTTAAAAAAATTTAAAAATAAAAAAATCTTTCTTCTATGTATAAAAGGAAAGGAAACTGAATCACTCACAATGGTGAACATGCACTTGTACATAACCTTTGTTATATTACGCGATTTATTAATTAAGCTAGAAATAAACAAAATAAATTTAGGAAAAAGCGATACCATTTTAAACTTAGAATGGGCCGAAGTTTTAAACATCTTAGACACTGTCCTTGAAAAGACTGAAATTAAAGTCTTAGTTTGTAGAGGAACACTAATCTATGTTCCCATAGACAAAAGGGGTGAAGTGTTCAATGAATTGCACAAATCTCCTATAGGTGGACATAGAGGAGTGTCCAAAACTTTTTACAAGGTCAGAAAAAAATATTATTGGGATGGCTTAAAAGGTGACTTACAGCGACGAATCCAACAATGTCTGGATTGTCAGCTCAAAAAGCTTGTTCGTCTGAAAACTAAACAGCCAATGATAATCACGGACACACCTGGTTCAGTCTTTTATAAAATATCTATGGATATTGTTGGACCGTTACACCTTACCAGAAACAGTAATCAATTTATCTTGACTATACAAGACGGGTTATCCAAATTTTGCATAGCAATACCACTGCCAAATGCTTCATCGACGACTATCGCTGACGTTTTTATAAAACGATTCATATGTATATTTGGTAGTCCAAAAATTATATTAACTGACCAAGGTAGAAATTTCTTGAGTAGCTTGATGGGTAGAGTAGCCAAGAAATTTGGAATAAAGAGAGTGAAAACTACTGCTTTTCATCCTCAATCTAATGGTTCATTAGAAAGATCCCATCATGCTCTTGTAGAATATTTAAAACAATATGCCAGTGTAGATGAGGAATGGGATGAATGGATAGACTTAGCTACTTTTAACTATAACACCAGTATTCATGAAGGTACTAAGCATACGCCCTTCCAAGTAGTGTTCGGTCGCCTAGCTCGATTACCCTCAAGTAATCCACTTAGGGAAGGAGACCTACTACCAACATACAAAAATTATATCGTTTACTTAGTAACGCGACTTAATGGTATTCGAAAACTCGCGTATGAAAATTTAATTCAGTCGAAATACAAATCAAAGGCTTACTACGACAAAAAGATAAATCCGCGTAATTTTAAAATCGGAGACTATGTGTTTTTATTATCAGGTCCGAAGCCTGGTAAATTCGGAAATCATTATTCCGGTCCGCACAAAATCCTCGAAGTAATTAACGGAATTAACGTACGTATAAAAATAAATAACAGTAGTAAAATAGTCCATGCGAACAGACTAAGACTATCTCACATCAACAAAGAAATTAATAATCACCGAAAGAAACAGGGAAGGGTGGGGTGAATTAACGTTTTCTTTTTCTTTTTGTTCCAGGAGAAAGAAAGAAAAACCTAAAGAAAAATAAATAGCATCACATACGTAATACCAAATTGAAGACGCCATGAAGATCATGATTTTAACGGTTTCTATAATGATGATCTATTGCGTCAACATCGCGCAAAGTATGGTCGGTTATGATTGTGGTTCTCGCTATTTAAACGTAACCACGTTGTCTCTATCAGACGTCGGAGAGTGTCGAATACCTGGAGAAACCGTTTAAATCACGAAGAAATATATACAATTATTGCAAATAAACGAGTACATGGATACGCATGTATATCAGTGTAAAGTTGAAATAAAGAGAACTGTCTATTTGTGTGGAATGTTTTCACACATATCGATAGTCAACAACGGACAAAATGAGTATATTAAAGACATAAGTCAGCAAGCTTGCAAAGATGCCCACATGACAGGCACATTGAAAATCACTGATACGCATGTTATCCATGGATTACGTCATAACAATAGCGTTACTCACGGAGTAAATTTTGCTGGAAAGTTGTCCGATTCAGAAGAATGTACCGGAGCAACTTATTCTGATCCTTATGGAACCTGGACGAATGTGGTCGTACAAGGTACAGTGAAAATCTCCTTGTATGATTACACCGCCAGGATAGCGTTAGATAAGAATGCGATACATCTTAGAACCGGTACCACATGTCGTTTAGGAGACGGCAATTGTATCGATATAGAGGGAGGATATACCTTTTGGAACCCACTCCCATTGGATAATTGCGAATTTAATAAATATGGCGTCCTATATGAAGGATTCGCCAACAAAATATCTGATGATGAAATGGGAGAATTCCAAACAGTATATTCTCTCACTGCACAAGACATAACTTTTGCATTAACATCTAAGAATAAGTTAAATATTTGTGGTTATACCGTTACGCGTACAGAACATCCAAAACTGCTTATATTTGAGACAAATCGTGGAGAAACTTTCGCGTCCGCTACAAAACAGTCAGTTTCTAACTTAGATATTTTCGCGTATATGAACTCCAAGTTTGTCTATGTGGAGAGCCATATAAGAACTCAAATAAAGAATCTCTATCGGGACGTAATATATCAGAAATGTAACATAGAGAGACAAACTTTAAAGAATGCCCTAACTATAGCAACTCAGGCCCCAGATGAATTCGCGTTCAATCTCATGAAAGGACCCGGATTCATGGCTGTGGTGGCTGGAGAGGTGGTGCATATTGTGAAATGCATCCCTGTTGAAGTCAAGCTAGAACATGGTACTGCATGCTACGCTGAACTTCAAGTGTCTTGGAAAACCGACACTCATTTTATAACACCAAGAACGCACATTCTGAAAAAGAAAGGCACTAAAACTGCCTGCAATGCGTTGTTACCAGCATATTATTATCTTGGAGAAACCTGGTATAAGATCTTACCGAGGCCTACCGAAGCACTTTCCCCAGTTACTCTTAAGCCAAATACCAAACCTACCTGGAAGTATATCAATCCAGCGGATCTTGCCACCAGTGGAATATATACAGACCAAGATCTTAATGAGTTAAGGGAAAGAATAATGTTCCCGGTAGAAAGACCAGCTCTACTCAACGAGATAGCAAGGGAGATGCACGGCCACCAAATAACAGATGGTGACGGTACGATCATGAAGCTATTAAATGAAGAAACTATTAAAAAGATCGCTAAATCAGCTTGAACTAGACTATGGAATCAAAAAAAAAATTTTTTATTTTCAACTTTCTCGTATACCTAAATTTTTTTTTATACACGTATTTTATCTCTCTTTACATACCGATAGATTCGAGTTTCATATTTTCATACATTATCGGCCGCCTCAAAACTTTCCATTTACCTTTTTTTTATGAGGGTTTGTTGTTTCAGAGAAAACTTGGAAATTCAGAATTACTAAATCCTTAACAGATGTACAAACATCATAAAAGTGATATTAAGGTACTTTCCCTTAATGTTAGAAACCGTTATTTCTATTACTAAATATTATTTTCTTAAAATATTACTTTTGCTTTTTGCAATAAATGTTTTACTCAACAATATGATTATTGTTGCGAATTCAATTATATCACGCTTTTTAATAGCTCATGCTATTTTATGATTGAATTTTCAACAGTAATTATGTCCTATAATTTCAATATTTTATTCAACAATAATTATATACTATAAATTCATTATTTTATTCAACAATATGATTGTTGTTGCGAATTCAATTATATCACGCTTTTTAATAGCTCATACTATTTTATGATTGAGTTTTCAACAGTAATTATGTACATGATAATTTCATTAAATATTCAACTAAAGGTTTATTGTTGCCAAACTAACTGTCTATCGCTTTTTAATGGCTTATGCTATTTTACAGTTGGTTTTGCAACAGTGATTATAAACAAATTAATGTTTTTCAATTTTTTTTTAAATAAATAAAACCCACAAACCTTTTAATATAAGCAGGATGGATGAATAGATTTAATAAATGAAAAATTTATTTTAAAAAGAAACAAAAAAAAAAGAACTTTATTTTTAAGTACTATGTTCTCTTATTATTAGGATAAAATATTAGTTTTAAGATTTTTTACGTAAATTTCTAATTTTAATTTTATGCGTTTTAATATAAAGTCATATTGCAATTTCCAACTAATGTTTTATTATATCTTTTATAAAAGTTTGCAATATAACTTTATAAACTTAATTTTAATCATGATATATATTTATGTTTTAATATTTTTCTATTTTACATTTTTCAATAAACTTATATTTTAATTTTAATATTTTCACTTTATACAAATTACACTGCATATCTTTAAGTAAAAATACTTTTTTTTACATTACTATTTTTATCTAACAATTCAAAGATGTACAACTAGATTTTTTAAGCTAAGCGTCCCGACGCCGTCTCAATTTGTAATTTTAAAATATGACGCGCAAATCAAGCGTCATACCGTCTTTTATTCTTTTAAGTGATTTCTTTTTCTTTATATATTAGTTATAAGATAATAATATTACTTTGTTTATTTTACCTTTATTTTCTTTTATTAATTAAGTTACGTTTATTATATTTTTTATGTTTTTTATATTTTAAAATCTTTTATATTTTATATTCTTTATATTTGCGTGCGTACTTGACCTTTAATAATTATAATTAATTAAGATTTTCTTTGTATTAATTTTTTTTATAATAATTAAAATCATTTGAACAAATTAAACTCGACAATATATATATTTTGGATAATTATTTTCTTATATTTTTACGATTTTTCTATTTCTTTTTTTTTTACTATTGTAAACAATGCGTGCGTTAATTAGTAATTTTATTATTATTAGTAATTAATATTATTTCTTAAGATTAATAACATTTTATATTTTTTATTTCAAACACATTTTGTAAAAAGAGATGCTAACTTCTTGGAGAGAGAGAGAGAAAAGATCAACTCCTAGAGACACTCAACGGTAGTTTTCGAAAGTTTTTCGTTATGGGTAATTTTCAACTCTAATTTTTCAAATTTCTTGTCAAATAGACCGCCCCTTTTTAGCGAAAAACTGAATTTTCTGGATTGAGCACCCTTTTCAACCCCACCCACTCTACCACTACTCAAACTTTTCGGACTTTTAATCCTACAAGGGATGGCCCAAACTACTCCCACTTCAAAAATCCAAAAACTGCAAGTCCAGCTCATGCAGAGGAGCTGCAGTATTAGACACTTGTTTTCAGAACCTCTTAACAGACAGTCACTTCAGAATCTCTTAGCTGTCTCCAGAACCTCTTGACAGAAAGTTGCTTCCAGAACATCATTTCAATTTTTAAGCAATCTCTCTCATCCTCAGAATCTCTTAGTTGCTTCCAGAACATCATTTCAAAGCAGTCTCTCTCTCTCACCAGGAGTAAGTAAATTTTTCTTTCTTTTCTCTATTTTTATTTTTGTAACTTTCTTCTAAAATATTTCAATTTTAAAATAAATCATAATTGTATTATTATTTTTAAAATTCTAATTAAATATAATAAAAAATTATAATAATATTATTCTTTTTCTTTATTTGTTTTATTAAAACTTAGAATCCTTTTCATATTCTTTTAATTAATTTTATATATTGTATACAATTTAATTTATTGTTATTTCATTTTTTTTTATTTTTTTACATATATTTTTAAAACCAACAAAAAAATAAAAAAGACATAAAATTGCACGCCAATAGGCCATCAACATTGTTGAGTTCTGGCATCAATAGTTTAGGAAATCAACATTGTTGGTTCCATTCTATTGAGTCCTGTCGCGATTAAAAAAATAAGCATTCCGTGTTACTATCTAAAACTTTAGGTAGTTTCACAGGCCGAATCGTCCCTTCAGGAAACGCGAAGGCCAGTGCTCTCCAGTTTATTAATAAATAACCTTCACTTTATCCATCCCGATAAAACGAACCTTACCAATAAGATACGCGCCCGGTAAACAACGCCGTTATACCTATGTTGCGAAAGGGTTAATTCCCCGACGTAACAATATTTTAGATGAACTTGAGGTGGATGATTCTTGTGCAGCAATTGCTTTACCATCACATATTATCAATGATTCCATTGAATTATTGAATAATTTAAAATTAATTTTTCATGATCCATCAAGCCCCAAAGATAAGAAAATAAAAATGTTAACAATTTTGCCAAGCGCATGGAGTCATACTGATATAAAACAATATTTTCATGCTATTGATCATATGATTAAATATGCTCGTGATCTTATGCAAGACAAGGATATTTTGTCATCACCTTATCTCAAAAAAGGTTGGCATTTTAGTAATTTCAATTCTTGAAAATATTTTAATTTATAAATATAGAATAATTTCATGACGAGAGAAGCATATACAAAATATAAAAAAAATTGTTTATCTCTATTTTCTGGAATCTGTTTAGTTTTCATATATTTTAGGTTATTGTGTTTTAATAAAAATGTTCAATTAAACATTACCTTATATTGACATTTGAAATATTCTATATTATACTTTAGAAATAATATAACACACGTACTAATAGTATATTAATAATATTCACATTATTTTGGTTTTTACTATTTACAATGAAATATTTTAACGTATTTAAAATCAAATTAGCTATGTTAACTAAACTGATATTAAAATGTTAAACAAATAAAAGTTCTTTATAATAAATACTATCATAAATATTGTATTTTGCATGAAATATTTACTGTTTAGGTAAATCTATATCTCGTGAAATGATCGCTACAGTTAAGGACTTTTATTTGAGAGATGATGTAAATTGGACTATGCCTGGTATGAAAGATACAATATGTGTAAGAACTAGTGATGGAATGAAAGAAAAGCTTCAAAAACGACTGATTCTGTTGAATCTAAAAGAATTGTACGAACTCTATAAATTAGAGTTTCCAGAAAATAAAATTTGTTTCATAAAATTTACAATGATGCGTCCTAAAAACTGTGTGTTAGCAGGAAGCAGTGGGACTCACAGCGTGTGTGTCTGTCCGTATCAGCAAAATGTAAAATTGTTTTTAGGTATTTAATTTTAGGTATTTTTATTTATTGTGAGCATGCATCTTAATGTAAATAATAGTAATTCTTCTTTAATAGCTTATTTTTTTCCGGATTGTCGTTTAGCTAATTTAACAAAAAATGAAGAACAGAAAATAACTCCATATACAGATTTTTTTAATTTTTTAATATGTAAATCAGCATCTGATTTATGTTATTTTAATAACTGCGAGAAATGTCTAGGATCTATTAACCAAGAGAATTTATTATCTAAAGTTTTTGAAGACAATGATATCACCTCAATTTCTTTCAAGCAGTGGATTAATAATACTCAAACAACTTTAGAAACATTAATCAAGGAAACGTCTGAATTTGTAACATATTTTTGTAAAAAGGTGAAAGAACTCCTTTCACTTGCATTTATTGCATCAAAACAATCGATGCACACCAGAACGTTAAGAGGATATCGTAGTTCTGCTCCTCCTAATAATATTTTTATTCAAAGGTTATAAGTAAACAGTGCGTCAAATCAAATTCTTTCTCTTCAGTAAGAAAGTTTCTAAGATTAATCCTTAGCGCGGACAAGTCAAGAAATTTGCCAAAATAGACTATACATAAAAAGTTATAAACAAACTTTTGATGTATACTATTTTGAGGTTAAGTTCATCGAGCTTGATATCTAATTTTCATTCAAAGTTAATAAAAAATAACAAGCTTAAATGATTTTTTAATTTAACAAAAATTATTATATTAATATAGTTTTAGCGCGGACAAGTCATTATATTTGTCCAAATAGTGAATTTAAAAAGATATCAGTAAGATAAAAAAAGCAAAAATCGATTCCAACAACTACAAAATCCCGTTAAAGGACAATTTAGCATGATGAATTTCAAATAATTGTTGATTTTGCAGAGAATTATATATATATATATATATATATATATATATATATTTATAAAGATGAACTTCTGAAAATAAATATTAATATGCCCAAAATTACAAGAACAGAAAAGTAGGTATAAGTTTGAGTTAGAACTAAAATATCTATAATTAAGCTTCATTATAAACAAATATTTTATACCTTGTATTTTTATGAAAAGTTCATATAAATAATGAAGGTTATATTATCATTTACTTTTTTAAAAAGAGGCGTTTCATCACTATAATAACTATTTAATAACTATTTTCTGATAACTATTATACATATAATCTTTTGTATTGTTTACAAAGAATACCGCAGAAGCTTATTAGAATTTAAACTATAGTCATATATACAGGTCTTACGTTCTAATTTATAAATACAACTCAAGTAATAATTGTATTATCTGTTTTTTATTCTTATCATAAGAAAGACCAAAACAAAATGAGGATCGAGTAACAATCGGTACTTTAAATGGATCTATGAATTTGAGCCATGGGTTCGAATTTATAGTCGATACTTAACACTCAGCACTTAGATCTCAACACGCAGATCTATAAATTTCATTGTTCCGTGTTCTTTACCAAGTATATCTACACTGATGAGGAATAGAGAACAATGAGATTTGGAGTTCTGGTTTAGAAAAATGAAAAAATATGAAAAGAATACAATTTCATGTTTTAATTCTGAATTCCACGGTTCCAAAGAATCATAAGTAGGACCCAATATTTCTATCAAACATAGATGTATTGTATCTTTAAGTCTAATGTCATTTTTTTATTCATGGTTTAAAAAAAATGAAGAGCATCGTTCAGACAGTGTATATTTCTATTTAAATTCAACATTCGAGCGTTTCCAAAGATCAGAAGTAGTACATAACATCTCTACCAAACATATAAAAGTATTGTATCTTTAATTTAAATGTAATTTTTTTATTCACGGTTTGAAGAAATCAAAAGGAACGTTAAAAAAATGGATTTTTATATTTCAATTCTACGTTTCGCCATTCCGAAGGATCAGAGGCAGTAGATAACAATCATGCCAAAAATATAAGTGTATTGTATATTTTATTCTAACGTTAGTTTCTTAGAAAAAATGAATTTTCCTATTTTAATTCTACATTCCATGGATCATATTAATACATAACATTTCTACCAAACATATAGATGTATTGTATCTTTTATTTTAATGTCATTTAATTATTCATGCTTTGATAAAATAAAGAGGGACGTTAAAAAAATAGATTTTTTTATTTTAATCTAGCATTTTGCTGTTCCTAAGAATCAGAAGCATTACCTAACATTCATATCGAACATGTAGATGTATTGTTTCTTTAATTCTAATGTTTCTTTTTTATTCACGGTTGAAAGAAATGAAGAGATACGTGAACGAAATGGATTTTTTTATATTCGTTCCACGTTCCATCGTTTCCTAAAATAAGAAGTAGTACATAATACTTCTGCTAAACATATATGTCTCTATAGAGACTCATTTAATTTCTTTTCCAATCTAATTTTTTTATATACGGTTCAAAGAAATACAGAAAAACATGAAAACAAATGGACTTTTCCATCTTTGTTCCACGTTCCATAGTTCCTAGGTATCAGAAGTAGTATATCATATTAATTAAACATAAAATTTCGTTTTATTAATTTCATTTAAAGCTCTATTTTCGTTATCATTTAAATATCCTTCATTGAAATATTTTTTATATTTTTCCCAAATATTTAATGCTAAACAACAATTATTAACAGTAAGTATATAACACGCAAAATTTTTTCTTAACAGTTTTGGCATCGTTATATGACAAGCTTCATCAAAAATTTTGTAAATTTCTTTATCACATTCTACTAATCCCATCGCTATAGCTGTTTCTCTAACAGAATCATATTTTATTCCTTCATGTGTCAGTAAATCATTATAACAAGTTGCTCCTCTTACCCTGTGTAGAATAAGTTTTAAATAAAACCGTTCAATATCCTTAGAACTAATGTTTAAAAGTCTTCCAATACAGTTTGAATATTTTTTTCTCAGAACCCATTCTTTTTTATTTAAGTAATAATAATATTCTGGTATATTCGCATATAAATGTGTCTCAGCATTTTCACCATTCTTATTCAATTCAAACCAAGAAATTAAAGTTGTCTTACACTTTTTTATTGCTTTTTGAAAATCATTTTTATAAAATAGTATATTTTGTTGATTCTCTAAATGGACAGCTAAACATTCAACTGTATGAGAGTGCCCGATTAATTGCAATTCTTCGATTCTCCAAGCAACCTCCATTGGACTTACATACCTTGAATTATCATAATTTTTAATTTCATCGTTAATATTAAAACTAGCAGAAAATACCTCGCTCCTAACGTCGCTCGGTTGAATTTTCATATATTATATTATTATGTATAAATTATCTAATTTTAAAATAAAAAAGGATTGCCACAACTTATGAATTTTGATATTGTAGTTTTGTACTAAATTAAATTTTTATATTTTTATAAAAAAGATTAATTAAAGTTACAATGTGCATAAAAATTGTTTAAATACAAATTATATCATGATGAATTAAGAATTTGTTCTACTAAATTGCATTTGAATCAATGAAAAAATATGATAGGAATTCATTCTTTTTAATCAATGTTTCAATCACGAACCATGAAATAATCGAAAACAGTATTTGACATTTACTAGAACTAACAATTGCACGAAGAAAGGAAAGTATTGTTAAAATAGATTCTCAATCTAGTATATCTAAATTATGTACTAAGGTATTTGAAAAAAGAGTGACGATATAATTTCAATTAGTAATATAGCTTGAATTTTAGGGGCCAATATTGGTACTATTATATTATGAAGTAAGAGCATAAATTTGCAATGCTTAGTGTCTTTATTTTGGTACTAAAACTGATATTTCACCTACTCGATTCAAGGGCAATATTTCGCAGAAAATGTGATTATTAATTTCTTTTCGTGCGGCTTTTCCTGTTACTAAAATTAAAAATTATTAAATATAGAATTATTTATATAATATATAACACTTTAAAATTACTAATAATTAATATTATAATTCGTGCTATTTAAGGAATAAAACGATACATGTTTATCTTCCACATTCCGTTTTAAAATAGTTACTTTTGAGTTTTAAATTAATTATTAGTAATTTAAAATTGAAGCGTGTAGCTGCAAAGGTGGCTATCTCCATTTTTTCCGAATTCATTTTTATTGCATTTTCGTATACAGAACATTAAAATTTATCATGAAAAAATCATATGGGACCAAAATATAGGTATAGTCTTTTTTTATGAAATGAAAAAAATATGGTGTATTGCAAAATACACTGTCTTTTAAGTATAAGTACAGCAGAAAATGTTATTTCTTGGAAAAAATTTTTTTGGAGATAACTACTTTTGCAGCTATACCCTTCAATTGATATATATATATTTTATATGATTCACATTATATTTATCAACTGTTAAAAATTGTTAAACAATTTAATGGGTTTTACGTTAATAGGTATTAATTATATTGAAGTTTTTCGCTCCTAACGTCGCTTGGTTGAATTTTCTTTTATTATATTATTATGTATAAATGACTAATTTTAAGTGAATAAGGATTAATTAATTTAACTTAATTTTGAGTGCTGAATAAAATTGAAAATAATTTCATTAAACATAACATAAAAATACATGTACACATGTGCTGAAAGTAAAAAAGCGTATAATTTATTCCATCAAGTGACTATTTATTACTCTACTTCCATAAGAAAAACAAAGATAGTACGATATTTAATATGAATAAACAGAAAACTGGGAACTGAGTAATAACTATAATTTCCAGACCTTAATATATGACCATGAATTTGAATTATGAAATTAATTTTTACGTGAAACATGCTTAAAAAAGAGTTTTGTGTTTATTTCTGATAAAAATATCTTCACAAATGTATTTTATATATATGGAATACGAAATTAAAAAAAAAAAAACCATAAGATTAAAATACACATTTTTGGTTAATTTTAAATTTGAATATTTCAGAATAATAAAATAACTATTTGCAATTACTTAACAATCCTTTTTGCATCTAATATAAAATTTTAATGAGATACAAATATTACAAAGTGTATGTATCACAAGTAAGGTTCGCATATCATAAATATTATAATTTTTAGAAAATTCTTGATATTAATAGATTATTAATTTAAAAAATAAAATATTTTTTCATTGATGACAAGCAACTTTTCAAAAATAGTTAAAATAATACTGTAAATGTCAATCAAATAACATTTTCATCAAAATAAATTTCAACGCTATAATTATTAAAATAAACATTTTTATTTAACTATAACCTGTTGTAATAATTATTTTTTTAATATATATTAAAAAAATAATTTCATTTGATGATATGTTATATAAATATTATATATTTATAATTGTATAACTCAATTTATTAAATTAAAATTTTATTCAGTTATCATTCAGAGAATAAAGTATTTAAATTAGTTTTCGTGAAAACATATTATTTAAAAAGTTACTTGTTAACAATTTTTTATAAATAACATACATTTAACCTTAATTACATTTTCATTTGTACATGTGTTTGTATTTAAATGAATTGTCATTTATATAAAAATTGTTAACAATTAAATATATTAGAATTCATTTAATTAAAGCAATAATATTATAATTAAGAGAAACATTAATTTTTAAAATATTGTTACGTCACGTGATTTTTCAATAAATTTTTCTTATTTCTAATTAATATTTAGTAATTTTTCTCTTTTTCTTTTTCTTTTTATGCCTTTATTACATATAGGAATTTTAAAGATTTTTTATAATTTAGAATAATTTTAATAATTAAAATAAAATATTTAGTAGACAAGGCTTAAGTTTACTAAAATACTTTCACACCCTAAAATTTTTTTATCTAAAAGCAAACAAGCCCATACGAAAATTATTTTTGACCGTTTTTCTATACCTCATTGTATATCTTCAAAATAGCAAAAATATTTTATACATAGTTTCAACACGTGTTAGCCGAAAAATAAATAAGGCCCTGTACGCCCAGACGACCGTAATAAAATTGTCTCGACAGGCCATAAAAACTGTCGCCAGGGAAAATTTTCGATAGCCTATGGGAAATTCCAAACTTTCACAAATAATTTTTACACTTTCAATATTTCATTTTAAATATTTATTAATTGCTAAATATACTTTTATTATTATTCCTTTAAATAATAATCAAAGTATTTCCAGAAGTTATCGAAAATAAATTAACCTGACAAATGATGATAAAAATATCTTTTTAGAATTATTCATAGCATTTATTCAAACAATTTACTTACTTTTCCTTAATAATAAGTTATTTAAAAAACAGAATTTCATGCGCATAATCCTAATTAAGCCATTGGTTTATAATATTCATTATATCAAAGAATTATTACAATAATTACCTTCTATAAGTTATAAAATGATAAATATTATATAAAAATTTCTTTGTAATCGTTGTACATATGTGCGTATATATTCATGTTTATACGTTTTAATAGTTCAATTATTCAAACTAATAAAATTTCAAATTAGAACCTTTTTTTTTTTATAAAAATACAATCTTTCTTAAAAAAACATATACGCAAATACATATATACGTACATATAATATTTTTATAACATTTGTTATATAATATTAATAATTAATCATGCATAAATTTTTACAATCATATTCTACGATCTATTAAACATTTTCTTTTTATTATAATTACAATTTAGTTTTTAAGTTAGATCAATTATTTTTCTCACTCATTATTATTAATTAAAATTATATCATAAGTTACATTAATTATTACTAGTTTTATATTCTAGCGTTCATTGTTAATTAAAATATTTCTTTTTTTATAACTATCATTTTTCTTTTTTTTATTAAATTTTACGTACTAACATTTTATTAGTATTAATAATTTTCTTTTATTATTATCAATTCTTTTAATCTTTTTTTATTTTTTTTTAGATATATAAGTTAGCATTTTTTTTGTAATCACCTTTTATTATAAATAAGTTAAGGTTCTATTTTGTAGCGTGCGTATACAAATAATGTATACTCTTCCTTGAAGTGAAGATAAAAGAGAGAGAGAGATAATAATTCACCAGGAAAATTCATAGGAAAATTTTATTTTTCAAAGTTGAAGACAAATTTTGATAATATTTCGGAACACTTCCGCCCCACCCCCTGAAAAATTGGGAAGGAAATGCAGCACTCTGATTCGTGCGGAACAGCTTTCCCAAAGAGCTCAAAAGAAAAGAGATGACCCAAAAAGATCAGATCGCCTAAGGAAGCGACTCGGGCTAGTGCACAGGCCCTAAGCACTTCCAAACATTCAACTCAAGCCTCGGCAAGAACAACTCACTGCATTCAACTACAATTCACTGCATTCAACTTCAATTCACTGCATTCAACTTCAATTCACTGCATTCAACTACAAACAAGCATTTAATTCACTGAATTCAAAGAAGGAAGAAAGAAATCTCTCTCTCTCTCATTAGCATTTAACATCAAGGAAGAGTAAGAAACAAATTTTTTTCTTTAGTTAATAAATGTTAATTTCACTTTAAATTTTTCAAAGTTGTTTTACAAATTTTTTATTTTTTTTTCTCTCTCAATTATAATAACAATTTACCTTTCATTTTTCTTTTCTTCAATTTCTTTTTATAACTGATTAATTTTTAAAGTTTAAAGTTTATTATTTAATCTAAAAATATTTTTTTAGAAATTTCTTTTACCTTTCCGCCGAGATCCACCAAATTGGATAGGATCTCGACAGTGTAAATAACCAGGATCCTCACGCTTAAGGATCCGTTTACACTTAAACCTTCCTTTATTTTCCAACCAATTTTTAATTTTTTTTTTTTATATGAGATAAAAATTTTTCCTTTCCGCGTAAGAGAGGAGGAAAAGTGTGCACTAAATAATTCTAAATTTTAATATAATAGTGATAAAATTCATTATTTTTATTCTAGAGTATTTTCATACGGTTATATCGTTTTACAAATTTTTCTTTTCTCAAGAATATATAATTATAATTACAATAACCAAAAATCTAGACTGTGCGTTTAAAATTAAAACGTTATATTTTTTTATAAATAATAATCATTTTTAAAAGAAAACATAATAACTAAAAAATTTTATAAAATTAAACAACTAAATTATTTCTCCTATTAAGTAAATTCTTTTTAGTATAACTTAGAAAATTTTCACAAAAACATTAGATTGAAGCGGTAAAAGTAGTTCACAATAGAAAGTCGTATTTATCCGTCGAATATAAAATTTGTTAATTTTCGCAAGTGGTGGTTATTCGTTATTAAAACGAGGCCACCTAAAGAACCATAAAATCACGGCGCTAATACAGTGAAAAATCCTTAAGATTTTTCACGGTGTGTTACGAAGGGTTAATTCCCGACATAACATACAAAAATTCTTGGAGGCCAGCCGGAGTGATACCTCGTGAAAATGAATAAATAAAAAATATACGGCGCGTAATGACGACAGAATAAATCGTTGAATTGATTGATTTCTAGTTGATGTGAGTGATATAATTCGAGAACTATTAGCAGAAATCTTTTCGCTTGTTTAAAATTTTACTTTTATAACAGTTATTTAAAAGAAAATAAATAAAATAAAAATTCTTATTATACAAAAACTAAATTTTCTCGTCTATTAAATAAAATTCATTATTTAAAATTTAAGAAAAATCCCACGTTTACTATTAAAGCATTAATTTAGTCGGTAAAGTAGGAGACAGGACAGCGTATCTATAGGGACGCGTGGGGACGCCTTATGTATGCGTCGCCGTAGTACCATAGGCTAATAGGAAATCTTTCACTGTCAATACTTATGATTTAGATAGTTTTATTAAATTAAATATTAATTATTTTCGTAAATTATTATTTTCATTTTTCTTTTCTTTTCTTTTCTTCTAATTTTACTATTTTATATTTTACTGAATTGAGAATCATTGTTGTTTATTAATTTAATTATTTTAAAGAATTACCTTTTCTTGAAAATTGCTACTTTTACTAATTTTTACTATTTTATTAAGAAATTACTATATTATTATTTTCACTATTTTAAAGAAATTACCATTTTTCAAATAATCACTACCTCTATTATTCACAACTTTTACTATTTTTTCCAAATTGCTATTTTTTTTAAATTTATCAAATTGAATTTTCACTGACTTTAAATATTTCCATTATTTTACTTTTTTTTCAATACCATTTTACTAAATTTAAATCACTGTTTTTACCAACTTTAATAATTACCATTTTGAATAATTATTTTTTATATTTTTCTATTTACTTAAATTAAAATTTCATATTTTACTTAATAATTATTCAAATTCCATTATAAAATTTTACTTCAAATTTTTTTTTATATTATTTATTCTAAAAAGTTAAATTAATTAGTTAACTCAACAAATATAAAATAAAATAACATAAATAAATTGTAATTTTTCTTTTAATATTAACACAGTACTTAAACAAAATAAATTACCCTTTTACTTTTATACAAACATAAATCTTTTATAAACAATTAAAAGATTCAATAGTAACATTATTATTAATAATTAATTAATTAACGTATAATTTTTTAAAAATTTTGTATTTTATATACATTTTTCTTTTAGTTAATGCTTATTATTTTTATAACGTTCTACTTTTTCTTCAATTATCAAATATTATTATTTTGATAATAAACTTACACTAATACTTATTTCAATATAATATTTCATATTTACATTTTACATGTTCTTTGCATAACATTTATTACATTAATTATTTTAATTTATTACTTTAAGAATTTTACTTTATACGTTGACACTCACTAATTTAAAATTTGTTTACTTTACATTTACTTTTGTTTAAAATATTATTATATGTACCTTTTTTTTTTATCATTACTATTTCAATATTTCTATTATTTTTTTTTTTCTCTTTTATAATAGTTCTATTTATATAATCTTTGTACATTTTATGATTAAAAACAATTTTAAACCGTGGAAACCATATTATATATATACATATATCTACATAATTTAACAAAATTAAATTAAATAAACTAATTGACTTTAAAATCAAAATATTTTCATAATTATTTCAATACTTGCTTTATTAACAATATAATTTTTATTAAAATATCGTCTTGATATTCATCGGTAAAAATATATCTACTTACACGAACAGTAATTTTATCTTAAGAGAGATTCTTTATTTTTTATATTTGTAGAATTTTCAAATCAAACGTTCTCTTTTATTTTTAACACATTTTTATTTAGTTCTTGACCTTTCAAATTAAAATAGTTCCATGTAGTAATTCTTTCAATACTTTATTTTAAACTTTTGTCTTTCAATTAATATTTAATTATTTTTAATTAATATCCGAAAGTATATTTTTGACATCTCAGATTTATTAAAAGTTTCAATTCTAATTACACATAACCTTTTATTTATTCAAATCTCTTTTATAACTGTTTTAGGTTACGTAATTTTATTAATAAACAAAGAAATAAGTTCTTAAACTTTCTTTCATAATAGTTCATTTATTATAAATAAAAATCCAATCATTTTATTAATTGCTCTTAAATGAGAAAATACATTCAAAATAAATTAGTTTGGTTTCTTTCTTTTAATTTAATTTAATTTTGTTTCCATATTAATAATATAATAAATCATTTAAGTAATTATTCGATTCAATTACCATAATTAAATTCACTAATTTAAAAAAAAAAAAAAAAATTAAATAACACAGATAAACTGCAAGTAATAAATAATTTTTTTTTATAAATATTATTTTTAAAATTGAATTAAACTTTAACTTTTAATAAAATCAGCTGCTATTAAAACCCTCTTCCTCATGCTTTAAATTAAATCTAATTATGGAAATTAAAACGAAACCATCATGCAAGATGAAATTATTTTATCCACGTAGTAAAATGTATAAACTAATTTTTAACCAAATAAATAGATTTTAATCCTAGAATAATCAAAAATTTTTAAAATACTAAAGTCAAAATATAATAATAAAAAAAAAATGGCCACCATATACGATTTAGAAGCTTTCGAGGTCGCCAAGACCTTCATTCCCGAATACGATGGTGAAAGCATGTGTGTTCATGAATACTTGATGGAATGCGAATATGCTTTATCTATTATAGATTCTAAATTGGAAGATAATTTAGTGAAAATTATGAAAAGTAAATTAAAGGGTGAAGCACATAAATCTTTCATATACAAAAACTTTAAAAATTTTAATGAATTCAAATATTTAATACTTTCATATTTTAAAACATATGAAACAGGACTACAATTAATGGGAAAATTGTCAAACGAATTCCAAAACAACGGAGAAACAGTTTTAACTTACTCTAATCGACTACGCGCTTTAGAAAAGAAAATTTTAAATCTATATTTTTCGGAAAATGCTTTGAACGACACAATACGAAGTTTCATTAAACAGAGCGTATTAGAGACATTCATAAAAGGCCTTAAGCCTGAAATTGAAATTAAAATGCGGAAAAATTATCTTAATATAGTAGAATCCATGATGGACGCTATATCAATCGAAAAATTCGGTAGTCTCGGACATCAAAGATCTTGGTACAATGATAATCACGTCGTATCAAAAGACATACATCCAAAGACTGACAAAACTGAATCTTCCATTCAAAGTAATCACAAATCAGACAATATATTTTTAAAAACGGAAAATATTCTAAATTTACGAACAAAAGACCAAGACTTACAAATAACCGACAATGATTTAACTAACGAAAACGAGACATATATCGAGCCAATAAAATCGAATAGTCACTATGACAATACATTCAATAATGATATAAATTTGAATTCAAAAATCAAAACGACACATTTAGAGACTGAACTTAGCAAAATGGACGAATTAAAAATAAAATTAAAAGACTGCAATAATAATATGCTCCCAGTTTCAACACCTTCAAAAATTAACTGTACTACAGAAACTAAAAAGGACAAACTCAACAATAATTACTTCCTAATATCAGCAATTAAATTTCACAAAGATTTAATAAATGAAATAAGTTCAGTTTTTAAAACCAAAAAGTTTGACTATGACTTAACGAACATACGAATTACTAAAGGAAAGACTAAACTTTCCACAAATAATCCGATATTTGACGAGCAGTTACAGCTCTTGCATGATGTTACACGAAATAACCAGGGACGTGCTACAGCATCCCATCTGAACCCTGTCTTGAAAATCATGCCGATTTGATAGTGGAATTTCAGTCTCAACTTACTAACAAATTAAATCTCTTTTGCATGAATTTTAGTTTCTAATGCCAATTTTAAAACATATTACCAATTTAATATTGAGTTTTATTTATTAATATTGTTCTCTAAGTGTATGACTATTTTAACTTGCGTGATATCTTGATTTTTCTAATACTTGTTAATAATTCAAAATTTTAATAATCCTTCAATTAATGATTTCAAGTAAAAATATTTTGCAAGGAAAAGGGGTAATAATAATAAAATTTAAAAAAAAAATTGAAATAATGATAATTTAGAAATAACACTGTAATACATTCATTCAATTTGACTTGTAAATAATAATACGAAATTGAGAATATATATTGTTTAAATTTCTTTTATCAATAATTGGTAGTATGAAAAATTGGAGTTGACATATAAATTAAGTCTTTACAAAAAATGTATATATACACATATTAATAATTAGACTTATATTAACATCAATTTTCTTTTATTAAATTTACTATTATCATGAATATTTTTTTTTTTGTGTTTAATTGTATGATTTTTAACTTAAGATTCATATTTAGATTTACTTTTTATATTAACATGCTATATATCATTCAATACTTTTCTTTCATTCATTTTGTTTCATTTAGATTCTTTTGCTAAAATCATCACAACTATATTATATTAATTAAATCTAAAACCTTGTTATAATATGAATACTATCCTTTAGATTGCATGATTTCTAACCTGTGTTAAATTTCTTTCCTACTAACCTAAATATAATTTTTTTTATTGTAAAACAGTTGTAATCTTGTAAATTAATTTTTTTTTAAATTCATTCAATTTTTTCAAGAGAAATATTATTATAACTTAACATTAATTTCAAATTTCTTTTCTAGTGTAAAATAATTATTTATTAAATTATTCTCTTTTTACTTAATTACATTTCATATAAAATTATTCAAGCTTACAAAAATAACAACTTCATTTTTATAACTTAAAATTCAATTAAACATACATTCTTTTGATTATTTTGTCTAAATTATTGAAGTAGAATGATTTGAATACAGTATATTATAGATTAAGAATATATAATCTTTTTTCTCAGCTAATTGTAATTAATAATTTGAATAAAAATAAAAGCATAAAAATTAAAATAAAAATTAAATTAAAAAAATAAAATAATAAAAATATATATATATTTACACAATATTAATCAAAATTTTATTTTCAGCTTTAGTTAAGTTTTAATTGCGAACAATATAATAATAAGAAAACATAAAAATACGTAAAACAAATATAGTATAAGAAGAAAATAATTGCGTGCGAAACTTTATACATCTCAAATATGAATAAATAAAAAAAATATGCGTCAGAAATTTCCAATACAAATTTTTTTTAAACGATCTATATAAAATGTAAAAGGATATACGCTTTGGAGTGAGCTTCTAAATGATGATTATAAAATTTTGAATAATCAGTATGAATTAAACAAAAATATCTGAACTAAAATACAAGTAGTCCAGTAAAAGAACTCCAGACCGTAAATTCTTCCGAAAAGAACATTTGCGCTAAATTTAAGAATCTTATCATTTAATTACCAGAGGCTAAAATTGATTTATTGTAAATATATCGTCCACCTTACGTCATTTTAACAAAATACTACAATCTAAAAGCGCAGACGTTACCCGCTTCTTGGAATTCACTCAATTTTTATAGTTATAAAATTAATCATTACAAAATTCTTTCTTTTACACAAATTAAATAAAATAATAAACAATGAATAAAAGAGAATTCCAAAAGTCAAGCCCTTGCCGTACTAATTTAAATCTATCATTTCGAACAACAGCAATAAAATCTGAACTTTTTTTAAATATTTTCTTTTATTCGTATAAATTAAAGTTCACACGAGGATGTATATATGAACAGATCTAAATAATCTTTCATTTCTTTCCTTAATATATTAATTTGAAACAATTTCTTTTTCTTCTCTTTAACATCAACAATATCATTAAGATATTGAACAATTTTTCTTACATAATCTTCAAAAAAAAAATATACAATAAGAAGTTAAGGAATTTTGAAAACAAATTGCACCACCGCCTAAGATCAAATATACGCTATTTTACAAAAGGCATTTAGATTGCCATACCGACTGCCTATCACATTCTAGGCAAAAATTTGACATTAGAAGCTTGTCTTCTACCCACTTGAGAATATATGACTTTCTCAGTGAAATTTGAACCGAATTTGACTACACATTTGATACAATACCAAGATCAAACTTTGACTCAAAAAGATTTTACATCCTGCAGACAGTAAAGCGTACATTGCTAGCTCGTTTTTTTACCTCTAGCAACAGCTCTAGGCGTGAAGTGTCGCAATAGTCAGTTTTACCGACTTATTTTCATTATATATTCCTTTAATTATTTTTAACAATATTTTCTAAAAAATTCTTTTTAATTTTTACTTCCATATTACACATTTTCCTTTTCCTCCTGAATTGATCTTCATCATAAAATACATTTTATTTGCAAATAGATTTTTCATTTTCTTTATAAAACATTAATCCACAACTATAAATTCCTCCTTTAAGATTATTTTTATCTGGAACGTATAGATTCTCTCGAATGAACGAATTTTTTTTGTATTATAAATGGATTTTATTTAAATATTAAATTAACTTTTCAAGCTTTTGCTTTAACTCCACTGAGGCTTACGATCGCTAGTTCGCTTTTAGCTCCTAGTAACCGTTTTCCAAGGGGGGTGTTACGTCACGTGATTTTTCAATAAATTTTTCTTATTTCTAATTAATATTTAGTAATTTTTCTCTTTTTCTTTTTCTTTTTATGCCTTTATTACATATAGGAATTTTAAAGATTTTTTATAATTTAGAATAATTTTAATAATTAAAATAAAATATTTAGTAGACAAGGCTTAAGTTTACTAAAATACTTTCACACCCTAAAATTTTTTTATCTAAAAGCAAACAAGCCCATACGAAAATTATTTTTGACCGTTTTTCTATACCTCATTGTATATCTTCAAAATAGCAAAAATATTTTATACATAGTTTCAACACGTGTTAGCCGAAAAATAAATAAGGCCCTGTACGCCCAGACGACCGTAATAAAAATTGTCTCGACAGGCCATAAAAACTGTCGCCAGGGAAAATTTTCGATAGCCTATGGGAAATTCCAAACTTTCACAAATAATTTTTACACTTTCAATATTTCATTTTAAATATTTATTAATTGCTAAATATACTTTTATTATTATTCCTTTAAATAATAATCAAAGTATTTCCAGAAGTTATCGAAAATAAATTAACCTGACAAATGATGATAAAAATATCTTTTTAGAATTATTCATAGCATTTATTCAAACAATTTACTTACTTTTCCTTAATAATAAGTTATTTAAAAAACAGAATTTCATGCGCATAATCCTAATTAAGCCATTGGTTTATAATATTCATTATATCAAAGAATTATTACAATAATTACCTTCTATAAGTTATAAAATGATAAATATTATATAAAAATTTCTTTGTAATCGTTGTACATATGTGCGTATATATTCATGTTTATACGTTTTAATAGTTCAATTATTCAAACTAATAAAATTTCAAATTAGAACCTTTTTTTTTTATTATAAAAATACAATCTTTCTTAAAAAAACATATACGCAAATACATATATACGTACATATAATATTTTTATAACATTTGTTATATAATATTAATAATTAATCATGCATAAATTTTTACAATCATATTCTACGATCTATTAAACATTTTCTTTTTATTATAATTACAATTTAGTTTTTAAGTTAGATCAATTATTTTTCTCACTCATTATTATTAATTAAAATTATATCATAAGTTACATTAATTATTACTAGTTTTATATTCTAGCGTTCATTGTTAATTAAAATATTTCTTTTTTTTATAACTATCATTTTTCTTTTTTTTTATTAAATTTTACGTACTAACATTTTATTAGTATTAATAATTTTCTTTTATTATTATCAATTCTTTTAATCTTTTTTTATTTTTTTTTAGATATATAAGTTAGCATTTTTTTTGTAATCACCTTTTATTATAAATAAGTTAAGGTTCTATTTTGTAGCGTGCGTATACAAATAATGTATACTCTTCCTTGAAGTGAAGATAAAAGAGAGAGAGAGATAATAATTCACCAGGAAAATTCATAGGAAAATTTTATTTTTCAAAGTTGAAGACAAATTTTGATAATATTTCGGAACACTTCCGCCCCACCCCCTGAAAAATTGGGAAGGAAATGCAGCACTCTGATTCGTGCGGAACAGCTTTCCCAAAGAGCTCAAAAGAAAAGAGATGACCCAAAAAGATCAGATCGCCTAAGGAAGCGACTCGGGCTAGTGCACAGGCCCTAAGCACTTCCAAACATTCAACTCAAGCCTCGGCAAGAACAACTCACTGCATTCAACTACAATTCACTGCATTCAACTTCAATTCACTGCATTCAACTTCAATTCACTGCATTCAACTACAAACAAGCATTTAATTCACTGAATTCAAAGAAGGAAGAAAGAAATCTCTCTCTCTCATTAGCATTTAACATCAAGGAAGAGTAAGAAACAAATTTTTTTCTTTAGTTAATAAATGTTAATTTCACTTTAAATTTTTCAAAGTTGTTTTACAAATTTTTTATTTTTTTTTCTCTCTCAATTATAATAACAATTTACCTTTCATTTTTCTTTTCTTCAATTTCTTTTTATAACTGATTAATTTTTAAAGTTTAAAGTTTATTATTTAATCTAAAAATATTTTTTTAGAAATTTCTTTTACCTTTCCGCCGAGATCCACCAAATTGGATAGGATCTCGACAGTGTAAATAACCAGGATCCTCACGCTTAAGGATCCGTTTACACTTAAACCTTCCTTTATTTTCCAACCAATTTTTAATTTTTTTTTTTTATATGAGATAAAAATTTTTCCTTTCCGCGTAAGAGAGGAGGAAAAGTGTGCACTAAATAATTCTAAATTTTAATATAATAGTGATAAAATTCATTATTTTTATTCTAGAGTATTTTCATACGGTTATATCGTTTTACAAATTTTTCTTTTCTCAAGAATATATAATTATAATTACAATAACCAAAAATCTAGACTGTGCGTTTAAAATTAAAACGTTATATTTTTTTATAAATAATAATCATTTTTAAAAGAAAACATAATAACTAAAAAATTTTATAAAATTAAACAACTAAATTATTTCTCCTATTAAGTAAATTCTTTTTAGTATAACTTAGAAAATTTTCACAAAAACATTAGATTGAAGCGGTAAAAGTAGTTCACAATAGAAAGTCGTATTTATCCGTCGAATATAAAATTTGTTAATTTTCGCAAGTGGTGGTTATTCGTTATTAAAACGAGGCCACCTAAAGAACCATAAAATCACGGCGCTAATACAGTGAAAAATCCTTAAGATTTTTCACGGTGTGTTACGAAGGGTTAATTCCCGACATAACAATATATTTAATTACCTCATTTGAAAAATTATCATTAAATGATATAAAAATAATTTTTTTAATATCGTTTTCACATAAATTTTATGAAATACAATTTTAAAAAATTATTTATTTAATATTAAATTTTTTTCAATAGTCAATTATAAGGATAGGAAAATATATGAAATATGAATAAATTTTTCTGATTATGTCTATAATTATGAATTCATATTTAGTCCAGTCATTGAAGCATTTCAGCTTGAAATTTTGTCGGTTAGGATGGATTAACATGAAAATTTGTCAGTAGGTAAAGAATAGTCCAAAAAACAAAAGTTATATAATGCCGATGTGCACTTTTGCCCAGGGGGCGGAAGCCGCCCCTTCTCGGGGACGGTGAGAAAAAAAAACCATATGATTCGATGTAAAAATCAATTTAAAGCAAAAAGTTTTTGATGAGTTTTTTTGTTAAATGAATACTTTTTGAGTTATAGGTGATTGAAAACATAGATTTTTAGTGTAAAAAAGCATGTTTTCTGACGGTTTTTCATGAAATAACTTGAAAAGTTTTAATTTTATCAAAAAACTCATGAGAATCAAAAATGAAGCTTGTAAAAAAACAAAACGATTCCATTTTTAATCATTATTTTATATACAATACATAACGAATTATAAATTATTGAATATTAATACTGTTACGCTTGAAACCTTAAGAGCAATATTCAACGTTAAATAACAGAAAAATGGCATACTTTTTTAAGGAAAATGTATATAATATTTTTTTAAGGTATTGAGATTACCTTTTAAATCAATTTTGTTTTAAGTCAAAATTATAAAAATTAAAGGAGTTACAAGGAAAATAAAGTATATTATGCGTCAAGGCCGCAAAACGTATCATTCTTGGCGAGTGCATGCTGAGGGGCCGAGCGTAGCGAGGCCGCTCTAGCTGCACGAGCAAGAATGATACGTTTGTGGCCGTGACTGCATATACTATTTTTTGTCCGAAGGCCGTTAAGCGGAAGCTGAAGCGGAGCCCCCCATCTATAAAAAAATAATTGATAATTCTTAAAATTTATATATATATAAATTCTATTAACTTATACCGGCTATAACTTTTGAAATTTATCATATTTTGAAAAACAAAAAATACGGATCTTTTATTTTTTCGTAATTTACCTGACGGATATAATACATTTTTTCATGAAACATGCTAATTGCTTCCATGTTAACTGCTATTCATATATTAGGATCGAATAATATTTTAAATTGGTGCACCTCATTTAACATGCAATTAACTTCACTAATTCAAAGACCACAATATATTAATTCAGTACCGATTGATGGAGAATTTATACAGTTTTTATTTTCCGGAAATTTAGAAAAAGGTCACCAGATTTGTATGTATTAAAATAATAAGGTAATTCATATATATGGCAGTTTAAATCTTAAATATCTACAAGATGAGCATAAAATTTATATAAACAGATTATCCCCAAACAAATCAGAATTGAGCATAGTATTCGAGACAGTACAATCACGAACAAATAATAATGATTGTGGCGTTTTAGCAATTGCTTTTGCTGTTGCAATACTTTATAATTTAGGTCCATGTTGTTTAAGATATGATGTTTCTCGAATGCGATTACGTTTATCAAGAATTTTTAAAACGCAACAAATAAGAATGTTTCCAGTTTTACAAAATTATAATAATGCAAATATTAATTATGATAATCCACCGGACATGATAAGGAGTTTTTGTCATGAGCTACGTCTAAATCAAATACTATTAAATTTAGATTCCGCCGAGCTTGAACCATTAGAAAAAAATTCACAAATGCATTTATTTGCAGAACAAAAAAGATCATGAAAATGTTCCGTAAACGAAAAAATTCGAATCATGAAACAATTTTTATGGAAATTGACAATGACATTTCAGATACAAATTTTTCAAAACCAGATAATGATATAATGGAAATCGATGATATCCACTTAAATTATAATGACAATAAAATTAGGACTGTTGAGATTAAATTAAATGAAGAAAAAAAAGAATCAAAAGAAATAGATAAAAAAGAAGCTTTATTTGTAACAGGACTTAATAGAAAAATGGTAACAGAACAATCACAAAAATATAAAAAAATTTCAGAAAAAAACATTATGAAAATGCAACAAAAAAAAGTAATGATAAATTAGAACTAAAATGTATTCAAGAACCTTTACGAAAGAAAAAAGCTTATATGAAAATGAAAAAAGGACAACCAAATAAATATAAACAAAAATTAGAAAATACTAAGATAAAAAAATGGCAATTCAACGAAAAAATAAGTACTGATAAATTAAAACAAATACGTGCGAATGAGGCTTCATGCAAGAAAGAAGCTTTTATAAAAATTAAAGAAAAACAACCAGAAAAATATAAAGAAAAATTAGAGAATACTAAGATAACAAAATTAGAATTCAAGGAAAAAATGAGTACTGATAAATTGGAACACATACGAGCAAATGAGGCTTTACGTAAGAAAGAAGCTTATATACAAATCAAAGGAAAAAAAACAAAAAAATATGAAGAAAAATTAGAAAATACTAAGATAACAAAATTGAAATTTAAGGAAATAATGAGTATTTATAAATTGGAACAAATACGTGCGAATGAAGCCTTACGTAAAAAAGAAGATTATATAAAAATTAAAGAAAAACAACCCAATAAATATAAAGATTAATTAAAAAATACTAAAATAACAAAAATAACGTCAAAGATGAAAAAGGGTACTGATGAAATGGAACAAATACGTACAAATGAAGCTCCAAGCAAAAAAAAAGCTTACATAAAAATGATAGAACAACCAAATTAATATAAAAAAAAATTTTAATATTAAGATATAAAAAATAAAATCGATTGAAAATAGAGATACTAATAAATTGAAAAAATTGCATGAAAAAGAAAAATTACGCAAAAAAGAGACTTATAGAAAACTTATTAGTGAACAATATAATGAATATGAGAGAATGGTACGAAATGAAAATCAAAAATTGGAAAATGCCAATATTATTAAGATGTGACATCCCATGGAACTATGCCCTTCAAATCAATATAATATTATTAAAACATTCTTAAATTTAAAAATTATAAATCTTAATTTCATTTCTATTCAAAAGGTTAACAACCAAAATTAGTTCCATGCGATGTCCCGAGTCAGCGGTTTCCCAATACCGACTCATTGCGAAAACTCAACCGTCAACTGTATCTAAGTGTAAAGGAGAGACAGAGAAGAATGGTAAAAGAAGTCATTAGTAAGCAAGCTAATGAACTTTTAGGAAGTTAAACGACTCCTGTCCTGAAAATTTTGACTACATGTCGAGGTTTGATTGGAGCTTCCATCTCTCGATCGCCCGGGCGCGAGGTAATAAAAATAAACCTCTACGTCGCTACACCGCCTTTAGTCACAACAAGACGGCAACCGCAAGAGTCGGCTCTGCCAGGTCCACTGGGAAAATCAGTGTTACTTTAAATTTTTATTACTTAAGTTATTTTAATATTAAATATTAGTGAGTAGATTAGAGCCCTACTTCACTAATAAATAAAAATAAGAAAACACTAAGATATAAGATTCAAATTTAATTACTAAATTACATCAAAGTCAGTTAATAGTGACAACGAGTGTAAACTTGAGATCTAAAGTGAATCAAGGTGACGTTCGAGATAATAATCTGAAATATTAACCGAACGTTCAAGCGATTGAAGGAGGAAGCCCAACCTTATCTTGCCACGGACATTCTTACCGTGTAGTTTAAGGAGTCTAAGTATAGAAAACATCAGGACGATCGAGTCAGAAGCAAATTCATCTCTTTCTCTCCTAATCAGTGAGTTATTTATACTAACGAAATTTCAAATCAAGTTGATGATAGTTAAGACGCAATTATTTTCGTTACTCTAAGATAAATTGTTGTAAGATTTATATCTAGAAAAAGAAGGATATAAAATGATAAGTTATATGAATAATTATTAGAGAATAATATTGATTCTCCTATTATTTTATCAAAAATTAATTAAATTACGGAAATGATAACAATTATAAATTAATAAAATACAATTTTTGTTAACCATATAAGTGTATGATTTACATTAATCAAAGGTTTCGAAGTTAATTGTTAACTAAATTGTAAGAAGGGAAATAAGTGGAATTAAAATTTTAATTTTGTTTTGAATATTAATAAAATAAGGAAAAGAAATAAATCTAAATTCTTGGAGTTGATTTAAAAATTATTTATATTAAAAATTTAACTAACAATAAACATATATATATTTATATTAATTTATGCACTAACAATCATATTTATAGAATTACAGTATAAATTATATTTAAACACAAATAATATATATATATATATATATATATATATATACGCACATATACACACACACATATATATATATATATATATATATATATATATATAACTAAATTTAAACAATAACCTAAACGAATAGAGTGAATGAATACGTGAGAACGTATGAGATATAGCGAACGTATATAATTGAGAGAACGAAAGCTGCATAAGTGAGTAAGTGGGGAGAGCGAACAAGTATATAGGCGAACAGAGTGAATGAGAATATAAGCGAACAGAGCGAACACAATAGAGCGGACGAAGTGTGCAGTGAGTGAGTGGGGAGGACGAACGAGAAGAAAGGCGAACAGAGCGAACAAGTATATAAGCGAACAGCGCGAACACATAAGAGTGAACGAATGTATGTATATCGACGAGTGGGGAGAGCGAACGAGTATGTAAGCGAACAAGCGAACAGAACGAACAGAGCGAACGTGAATAAATCTAAATATTTATAACTTCTATTAATTAAATAAAACAAATAATTAGATACACATATAAAATTTTGTATTACATAAATTTTCATAAATAAGTATATGTATGTGGATATATGTGTATATTTCATAAATTTAATAAATAAAGTGACAAGGTAAATCCTGGGACGGTAGACTGGTTCCCAATAAAAATAAAATAATTTTTGTTGTGAAGAACTCAATTGTCCGAACCAAGTTCGGCCATAACAAAGAAAACACAAGTAAAATTAAAAATAAAAAAAAAACTTTTTAATGTACTACGTTTTTATAATGAACCAAAAAGTATAAAATAATGTGTAATAAAATGAAAAATGAATAATGATTTGAAATAAAAAAAACGTGGGGCGCATGTTTATTATTATGTATTGTATGCGCCCCACGTTTTTTTTATTTCAAATCATTATTCATTTTTCATTTTATTACACATTATTTTATACTTTTTGGTTCATTATAAAAACGTAGTACATTAAAAAGTTTTTTTTTATTTTTAATATTATTTTATACTTTTTAGTTCAATTAAAAAACGTGGTAGATTGAAAATTTTTTTTTATTTAAATATTATCTTATACATTTTGGTATTATTATTATTATTATTATTAATATTATTTATCGTGTTGTCCAACAGTGCATATTTTATAGCATATATATTGTTGTCAAGGGACTAAAACGTGTTTCATCTATTTTTTTAGAGAACACGTAATCGCATGGTGAGTTTCCCGCCATTTTGACGATAATGACGCCATTAGAAATTCAACCAAGATTTATTGTTTTATGCATTGTTAGACCATAAAATGAATAAAATACAGTCTCCAATTCTATATGTATAATAGAAAATGCTGTAATTTATGTCTAATTGCAATATATGACAAGTTAAAGAATTTAAAAATTTTCGAAAATGGTTAGACACTAATGTTAAAAGTATATCTATATATAAAATCTTCAAAATTTCAATTTTTCCAATATCTCCGTATATAATTGTATTAATATATTTTTCGGTGGGAATATATATTTAATTATATTATCCAACAATGCATGCAAAAATATAATATTGAATATATTAATATATTAATATATTTGATATATTAATATATTAATATATTACTATATTAATATATTACTATATTTGATATATTAATATATTAATATATTAATATATTAATATATTAATATATCAAAAGAAGATTTTTAAAATTTTCGAAGATGTTTAGACACTAATGTTAAAAGTGTATCTATATATAAAATCTTCAAATCTTCAATTTTGCCAACATCTCCGTATATGATTGAATATATTAATATATTGTTCGGTAGATATATATATTTTTTTTATAATATTGCATTGTCATCCAGTTCCGAGCTATATTTAAAATTTCAAGTCTCTAGCTCATCAGGAAGTTAGTTTACAATCGGTTGCAAAATTCGTACCGAACAGACAGACAGACAGACAGACAGACAGACAGACAGACACCAAAGCGAGTTAATAAAAACGTAGTAAAATAAAATAAAATGATTGTTACCAATTAAAAGAATCACGCACAAGGTGTAAACAAATAGAAATTGATGACAATAAACATGTTAATAATGATACTACAATAAATAAACCAATAGATGGAAAAAAATGAAAACATAAATATGATTCTTATCAATTAAAGACATTATTTATGTGTAAAGATTAAAAATTCAAGACAATAATTATAATGAAAATTACAATAATAATAATTATAGTATAATGATATTGTATTAAACAAAGTTATTGATAAAACAATAAAGGGCAAAGAAAAAAAAATTAAAGAAATTAAATGAAAAAAAATCAACTGATAAATTAATTCGAAACTGATTGGTTGTATAGCAAATACATGATTCGATGAAAATCTCAAGTAAAGGACCACAAGTTATTAGAATATGTGGACAAATTTACCATGATGTATATGCGTTACATCCTAATAAAGATGAAGCACGTAAATATGGACAATTATATATTTTAGATAATGAAATGGCAACGATTGAACGGTATAAGTTTAATATAAACTTAACATTATTAAAACATTTAGATATCTTGGTAAGAGACATTAGCCCTTATGCTAAAGCCTATAAAATAATGCATAAAGTAGAAGAAGAACTACAACGATGTGCAAAAATCTATTGTCCTCCAAGAATTGTTACTATGTCTATTGTCCGCAATAATATTTTGGATAAAAATAGATATAATCTACCTACCTATAATGAAGTTGCAATAGTATATGTTGGAGAAGACGATTGACCTCCTATTGAACGTGATATTGTCATTTACTCCAAGTATGATAAACCAATTAGTACACCGACAATTAGCAAACATACAGATCCTATTCATCCTAATGGTGGTTTTGGTTGGATGCCAAATATGAAAAGTATATTTGAAAAATCTAATATTTCGAATTTGAAATTTTATAATAATAGATTTAGTGTTAGAAATGAATTTAATCCATTCCTTAATTAGGGAAAATTATCTCAACAGTTTATCGTTGATGCTTTTGTAAAAGTTGAAACTTCCAGATTATATTTCATATCAAAAACCCAAAACGTATTAAGAAGTGATTGTTACAAAGGTGTTATGTTTTGTTATTTACATAACAAAACAGAATTAGATTCTTCCAAAATTGGAAAAATGGTAATATTACCGTCAAACTTTACAGGAAGTCCACGATTTTTAAAACAAAATTACATTAACTCAATGACACTTGTAAATTATCATGGTAAACCTGACCTTTTCGTAACTATGACCTGTGACCCACATTGGAAAGAAATACCTGAAAACCTGGAAATTTATGAAAATGCAATAGATAGACCAGATATCATAACAAAAGCGTTTATCAAAAAGTGAAAGAATTCAAAAGTTTAGTAATAAAAAAGGGAACATTAGGAAAATGTATTGCATATAGTACATAAGAAGAGATCGAATTGAATAACAAATCGTCTAACTTTCATAATCTTTTTTTCGCTTTGATAAAAGATTTTGAGTTAATTACAACGGCATCATTGGCTAAGATAAAATGCAAGGGCTTGAAAAAAAGGCACACGAAAGCTATCTACGATTCCTCTAAAAACCCATTCAGAGAATTGGGCCAAATAACGGAATCTTTGCAGCGCTTGTATCCTAAAATTTTGTTATCTAAAGAAAATTGAGTTTGCTTTAGATGTTATAAATTATTTTTAGAAGAAGTAAAGAATGCTACACTTTCCACATCTAATTCAAGCAGTCAACAATCTTCAGAAGAAATTAATGACAGTGAGATTGTGGTGCATGAGCTTAACGACACCGCAAATAATTTGAATTTGAAGGTTTCACCTATCAAGATGCCTGAAACTGTTAATGTGAAGATGCGAAAATCGTATGCCATTCGGAAGAGAAAGCAAATGAGAATGATGCATTCGATTCTCAAGTAGCTAGTAAAATGATGAAATTTTTTGATATAACGGATTTACCTAAATTGAGTGGAAGCATTGAATGTAAGACATGTAATAAATGGCTCGAAAATATTAAAATTGCCTTAAAAAATTGTTCAAATTCTTCCGAAAAAGTCCGACTATTAACCCTTATACCAACTAATTTCTCAAAAGAATATTTATTATCAGTTCTGCCAGAGGTAACTACGTACGTGATTGATCAAGCTCGCTCACATGTGAATAATGAAGATGTTTATAAAAAGCCTGAAAATTATAGTGGCCATTCATTGGATAGGGAAGTTGTGTTAAAAGTCGAAGAGTATTATTTAAATGATGATTTTAAATGCTCTCGACAAAGTGCAAATAAAAATGATACAATATCCGTAAAAGAAAATGGTATCAAAACTAAAAAAGTTAAACGCTTTCTTACGCGAAGTATGAAACAAATATTTGAATTGTTTAAAGAGGAAAATCCCTAAATAGAAAAGAAAATCGGGAAATCAACATTCTACGCCTTGAGACCAAAATGGGTTATACCTGATCCACCCAATGATACGCGTCTTTGTATTTATTGCGAAAATTTGGAACTTATGTTGATAGCTTTAAAAAACTATAATACGAACAATAAACATGACATTTCAAAAATTAAATCAAATATATTTTCTTCTTTATTTTGCTCTAAGGATGATATGAAATATGTACTGGGAGACTGTGAAAAATGCCCCAATGAAGAAACTATTGATTTGAGAATTATTTCCTTGACGGAAGAAGATCTTTATGAAGAAATAACTAATAGTGTTCAGCAAAAATCAGATTTACTTAATAAAACTAGTACCATTGAAAACTTCTTGATACAATTAAGAAAATATGCTCTCACCGTGAGTACTCATAAAATGATTAAAGAAATTCAACGTATTGCTATTCGAGAGGAAAAATTTTAGTAAAAAAAAGCCAGTTCCAATTAGTCATTTACGTAGATTTTGCTGAAAATTGGACGGTCTTATTACAAAATGAAGTACAAAGCTATCACTGGAGCAAAAATCAAATATCCATATTTACATCGGTATGCTATTTTGGAAATGATTCGACGGTCAGTTATGTCACAGTTTGCGACGATACAAAACATGATTCTTCTCATGCTTTAATGGCTATAAATTCAATTGTAGAGAATGTAAAGCAAAAACACATTCTGCAAGAATTAGAAGAAATCATAATTTTTCGGATGGAGCGCCAGTCATTTCAAAAGTAGATACCAATTTTATGAGTTTCGAAATTCTGAAGAAAAAAGAAAATGGTTATTTTCTGCAACTGGGCATGGGAAAGGTGCATGTGATGGAATAAGAAGTATAGTTAAACATTATGCCACAATGCACAATTTGTCCAAGCGAAGTGCAGAATTTATTAGAAATGCAGAGGATTTCACGACTCATGTCTCACTTTACACTCCATCTATCAAAATTCTCTTTTTAAGCAAAGAAGGGTTAGAAGTTTTCTGACAAACAAAAAAAGTTGAATGGCAACAAAATGCAAAAGAAGTCAAGGGAATACAAAAAATTCACTGTTGGAAAGCTGAACAAAATCTTGTGTTCACTTCTAGAACTTTATTGCATGAATGAGAAAATGTAAATTTATAAATCTAAATTGAATTAATGAAAAATTATTTATTCTTTTTGAACATATTTTTAAACTTAAAATTGCTATAACTTTTGTTCTAATTGACCAAAAAAGTTGACCAATGGCTCATTTTGAAGATCTTTTTAAACACTAACAATATATTAATAAATTAAAAAGTAAACGAATAGTGAAATAGCACAATTATTGGAAGAGGATATGGTCTTAATACTCTATAGTTGAAAAAAATTGAATAAAATAAAAAAAATTCATTAAAAAAAAATAACGCAAAATAGCATATTCTGACCCACCCTTAAAGTTAGTTTTTTTTATGTATAAAAACATATTAAAATTTGAAGAAAAAAAATATAGTTTTTAAGAAAATCACGTTGAAAAAAATCGTTTATTTTTGGTTTTTCATTAATAGCTCAACAACATTAATTTTTATCTATGAAATAATAATGTGATGTAAAAGTAGGCTGGATTCCTCACATTTAAAAAAAAATGCGCTTTGAAAAGTCAAAAATTGACGGAGATACAGCATTTTGAATATGGAGGTTCATTTTCATTTTTTCACCTTTCATTTTAACATACAACACAAAATAGGCTATAGCATCGCGAAAAAAATTTTTTAAGCCGTATTTCGGGGTCTTCACATCTTTTCTTGAGTATTAGAACACATTCACATAGTTTACAGACAAAAAAAATTCGATCCGTGACCCAAAAAAAAATAGAGCTAAATAAAATATAGGGCCCAACAAAATTATAGAACCAAAGAAAATATAAAATTAAAAAAATATTAGGCCCAAAAAATATACACAGCAAAAATATATAAAAATTGAATAAATATTAGGCCCAAAAAAATATAAGAATTTAGAATTTAAAAAGAAGCTTATGACTAATAAGTACTAATTATATAGGGCTCAATAAAAAATTGCTACTCTTATTACCAAAAGATTAGACACATTTAAAAAATGCCGAGAACCGGAAAAAAAGTGGTTTCACTTTAATATAGTGCGTCCCATAACTATAAAACCACCCAAGATTTGGATTAAACTTTTGTCGGAATGTCAAAAAGAATTGCGATATCGTTTTAAAAACTACGGAATATTTTAAAAAATCACATTTAAAAGAAAAAACATATCGTCTGAAGGCTCATTAAAAAACTAAAAACTTTTTATTTTGTTATAATTACAAAATTAATACAATATTAGAATTTTTATCTGTTTCATATCTATAAAACCATTTTGGGAAAACAGCACAATTATATTTGTTAAACATAAAATTAATACCTTGATATGATATAATATTTTTGTTAATAATTTTAGTATTTAAATTTATTTTGTTAATATTCAATTGGTCCTCTACGGTTATGTATAACCAGGAAAATTCTATTGGATATACTGTCAGTTAAATTTTTTATAATTTCTTTTTCGATTTCACTCCAAGCTTCTAAAATTGCCTCTTATAATTCATTAATTGTATTTCACTGTTTATTTTCAGCATACACTCTACGTACAAGAATAGCCCATAAATTTTTCATCGGATTTAAGTCTGGAGAGCAAGCTGGCCATAGTAAAACTAAAATGTCATTATTAACAAACCACTGTTTTGTAGCTTTACTTGTATGAATTGATGCATTCTCTTGTTGAAAAATAAAATTTTCTATTTCGTTTCGATCTAAATAAGGTAGTAATCGATTTTGCAGTACATCAATGTATTCTGTTGCATTCATTTTACAAGATGAAAAAGCTAAACGTAGAAGCCCATTTTTACATAAAGATCCCCAAACCATTAAGCTTCCGCCTCGAAAATTTCTGCGTGAAAAATACTGATGTTTCTTCCTCAAATCTCTCCAATATAAGAGTGATTGCCATCAGGGCCGTCTAAATAAAATTTTTTTTCATCTGAGAAAATAACCTTAAAATATAATTAAATAAATTAAACTCCAATTCATAATTCACAATATTGTTACGATATTAGGACAATACTTACTCATTTACTTACTTTATTCCAATCAGTGTTTATGTTAAATCTTGCAAATTCAAGCCGAACCTCTTTATGGCGTTTCAATAGCTTTGGAGCTTTTTTTAACCTTTGTCTTACGAGATGTTCTGACTTTTTAATTACTCTCTGAATCGTACTGCGTGAAATTTCCAATTGCAATTCTTTTTTAATTTTTCGTAAGCTTTTTGTAGAGTTACTCGCTGTTTTTATTATTTGTCGCTCAATCCGTGCAATTACATTTTTCTTTGGTACCCCTTTTTGATTTTTACCATAAAAAGCAATATTTTTAAGAAAATTTAAAACAACATTGTGCGATCTTTTAACTTTTCGAGCGATTTCTCGAATACTTATATTACTTTCACGATATGCTAAGATTTTTCCTTTTTCTTGTTCAGATAAGCATTTAACTCGAGGCATTATAATAAATTTTTTTCAAATATAATAATAAAATGTTTAAATGCGATAGTAAAAATATCCAACAATGAAATTTAAATTTTAAACCGTTGACCGTCAAAACACATTTTGTGACAGTCAAAAACTCTATTCTAGCTGATAGTGGTAGCGACAGAGCGGGAAATTCAAAAATTTCCAAAATAAAAATATGAAAAAAAATACTTTTCATGATTTTATAATTAATGATAAATTCAAAGAAAGAAAGTTACTAAAACAGATTTAATTCATTGCACTTATTTATAATTTATAAATATTGCATGATTTTTAAATTATTTACAAAATTATAAATAAGAGCAATAAATTTATTTTGTTACAGTAACTTTCTTTCCTTGAATTTATTATTAATTATAAAATCACAAAAAGTATTTTTTAATACTTTTATTTTGGAAATTTTTGAATTTCCCGCTCTGACGCTACCACTATCGGCATCGCTGATTCTATGATGAAATTTTCCAATTGGTTTTATAGTTATAGAACAAAATAAAAAGTGTTATTTATGTTGATTTTCTAATTGTTACAGTAAAGAAAGTTTTAAAGTATTAAATAAATGTTGAAATGATATTTTTTCTCTTTTGAGATTAGTTTTTAAAAATATTCCATAGTTTTTAAAACGATGACGCAATTCTTTTCGACATTCTGATAAAAGTTTCATCCAAATCTTAGGTAGTTTTATAGTTGAGGGACGCACTGTATAATATAGGACTAGTAAAATTTACCTCGCTCCTGACGTCGCTCGGCTGCATTTTCATATATTATATTATTATATATAAATTTTCTAATTTTCTTGACAATAATATTTCAATATAAAATATGTATTTAATTTTACTTTAAAAAGTGAAATCATAGATATGTTGTTCGTTGTACTAAATTAAAATTAATGAAGAAAAATTAAAGCGAACTATGAGTGTTTTAGAAAACAGAAACAAAACCATTAATTAAATATATATTTTTTATTCCACACATACACACACTAACATACACACACGCACGCACGCACGCACACACATTAAAACTTTAACGCAATTCACCAACATAAACTTCTTCACCGCAATGAACATATACTTACGGACACCGATAACTCCACCAACACACAAAAAACATACACGTACTGATAATAATAAAAAAAGATTGACTTTTTAGCTGACACAAACATTTTCACTAAAACAAAATCGTACAAGCACACAAAATATAGATACTCTTATCAACGCATACACTTATAGACACAGACAAACCAACCAATACGCACACTAAAACATAGACAGCGTCACGAATACAATATTACATACCTTTCAACTGACGTTAACATTTCACTAATACACACCATGCACACGCCACATATGCACGCACAGACATACACATACATACCATACACACACACTACAAACTTACACGAACGCACGTACGCGTACACGCATGTACGCATAAACACACACACACACACGCACGCACGCACACGCGCACACACACACACACACACACACACACACACACACACACACACACACACACACACACACACACACAGATATACACAGACACACATATATACACAGACACACTCACACACAAATACACACACACACACACACACACACACACACTCAATGTACATGCGTGCATATACAGACATATATAAACATACACACATATATACATAAATATACATACACCGACAATTACACTGAAAATCTCACTAAAGCACAGAGAAATATACTGATACACACACATACACGTACACGAAAGACTCATGATAGAATTTACACATCCACCGTAATTCACATACTTATCAACACACACAAATACCGATATAGGCGCCACAACCCAAACCTTAATGAACACACATGCATACTAACTTATAAACTTAACAAATATAAACTTTTACCCTGCCATAAACACATATTACCTGACATGGAAAAACCCACTTACACGCAAAAATATACACCTAGAGCTACGAATAATATACAAGACGATTCCAATATATATGAACACTTTATCGATACACACTTTTACACCATACATTTACAAACGCATACATGAACGCACATACACATACAGAAACACACAAACACAAACGCAAACATACATGTACACACACACACACACATATATATATATATATATATATATATATATATACATACATATCGTAACGTTTTTCTCTTTCAGGAGGGGGAAATACGTGTTTCTCCTGTTGCCGGACGCTTCAGTGAGTAACCAGAGTAAGACCGGCAGGAGTGGGAAGGATCGGACGGTGGAAGATGAAAGAAAATAACCGGGTTGAACACGTTTGGTTATGCTAGGGAGTACCTTGGCTTTATCGTACTCATTAAACTCATTCACAACGACGATTACAATAATGAAATGATAATAAATTGTTAATCAAAACTAAACCTATTATTCTATATAATACAAGTATCTAACCTAACCTTAAATAAAAATGTAATTTATAAAAATAATTAGTTCTTTATTTATCTTGGCCACTTGACGGATATTTAATAAAAGAATGATTAAATCCATTAATGAATCTTTAAACGTATCCAAATAATAGTTTTAGTATAACTAAGAGATTCTTTGGCCCGGACGGTCTAATTTTGTACCGGCAGCTTTTACCTGCAACAATGTGCAAACAAAAAGAAACAAATGATTGAAAACTAAATTATAATACTAATAGACAAACGCCACCTAGTATCGCAATACTTAACACTACGGCAATAATGGGTAGCCGGCTCCCTTGATTATTTAAATTACAAATCTCTATAGGCATGCGGAGCCCTGAAGTGATGTAAAGACAATGGGTGGCCGACACCCTTAAGGTGGTTCTATCGTTAGTCGAATGATCTAAAAATATAATTATAACAAGGGAAAATTACAGTTTTGCACGTAATTAAAATATTTACGAAGTTTCAATGCCGCTTATCGTGCAAAATTCTATAAAAATAATTATTGAAATGTAGTCCTTCAGCATGAGTTTTAATGAGAGACTTACATCGGGAATCTGTAAAAAGAAAGAGTTTTTATCGATATTGATCTAATAGACGTTTCAAAAACGATGATTTAATAGTTTGGATATTAAACTTTAAAAATATATGCATTAATGTAAACATTATCGTGCAAAATATTGAAATATTGATTAATGAAATGCGTAAAATATGATGAAATGCAGGTTAATTTGGAAATCGAATGTTTTGAATGTCAAAATACGTGTTTTTATATGTCAAATTTCGTTAACCTATTTAAATTTTAGTCAAATCAATGTCTGAAAATATTTTCGATCATTATCTATCATGACCAATCCCAGTTTAATACAACTGTTAAAAATATTAAAATATTTTTTGAAAATTTTTAAATCTATTTCATATATATATATAAAAATATTTTTTTCAATCTCTACATTGACTAGAGAGTGACGATAGAACTACCTTAACTTATTCTAAAATCTCAATTACTATGCGGCGGTTGGACGGGGTCCTTTAACTAACATAACAAAATGTAATGGGCGGACGACACCCTTAATTTATTCCAAAGTCTATTATTTACACAATGGTCGGATGAAGTCCTTTAAACTAATATAAACTTGTAATGGATAGACGACACCCTTAACATATTCTATAGTTCACGTAGTTGCGGACGCGACAGCTGTGGGTGGACGAGACCCTTAATTAAGCCAGTTGTGATATGTGAAATAGAATATGAGATTTTGGGTGAACGTCACCCTTAAATTCAACGGCGAAAGGTCGGCATTGCGGCGGCGGCAAAAGGTTGCGAGTGTGAGCTCTAGGTAGCATAGATTAACGCCAGCGTGCTCACTAGGCGTATCTCTAATGCTGCCAGTATACGCACTAGAGTGTAGGCCAGCGTGCTCACTAGATCTATCCTCATGTGCAAGAGAGAGAGAAGCTCTGCCTTAGCTGTGGTACTCCACAAGCCAAGACAGCCAGCCACTACCTGTCTCACTCTCTCTTAGCCTAACGTGCTCACTCAGGTAAAGAGAGAGAGGAGAGACCGTAGTCCACACTGCTCTGCTCTGGTTAGCTTATATACTTCGGCCTCATTTTTCTCGTTGCGTGCAACGACGTTCGAGGTTGCCACCTAGCGGCTGAGCTCAGAACTACTGTTCTATATTAGCTTGGCCGTTAGGTGGGAGATTTAAAATGCGCGGGTTCTGAGCTCAGCTGCTAGGTGACAACCTCGAACGTCGTTGCACGCAACGAGAAAAATAAGGCCAGAGTATATAAGAGGCTAAGAAGCTAACCAGAGCAGAGCAGTATGTATATATATGAAATCGTATAAAATATTTCATAAACTTGAAAAATTATTGATTACTTTGGACTATAAAAAATTGCATAAAATAATATGAACTTAGTAACTACTTATTAAATATATAAAAAATTTTATAAACTTGAAAAATTATAAGTAAAAATTATAAGTAAAATTATAAGTAAAATTATAAGTAAAATTATAAGTAAAATTATAAGTAAAATTATAAGTAAAATTATAAGTGAAAAAAATTATACATAAGTTCATTTATTTTACTATCCTAATCATCATCACTTTCACTATCACTTGTGTAATTTTTATTTTTAATTAATAACATGAACATAACGGAAAAGTAAAATGAAATTTTCATGTACAGAACAGCGAGTACTAAGAGCGAATGATTTCTGTTCTTGCTGCTGCTGCTATCAGCACGTCGATACATATTTATTTTGAGATTTATTTTCAAAAATATGTGACTCATTAGTTAGTGTGAATGAGAGCTTTATTTTTCTTTCTTTTTCTCCATCGTTGCTGCAGTCATTAATGTGTGTAACGCTTGCGTATCTGCGCAGAGGGAAAATTCTAGCATTATCCCTTCTTTTTCTTTCTGTGGTACTTTTTCTGTAGCTTGAATATTTGGGGCTTCGACCTCCTCAACCTTTTCAAGATGATTATGGCGGAGGAGGAATGATTATAGCCGAGGAGCGAATGACTGTAGTCGGGGAACGAGTAATTATAGTCAAGGAGCGGTCCTCCGACGGAATCAATCTTTTTACATATTTAACGTGCTTAATACATAAATGCACAGTTACGGGCACCTCGGCCGAAAAAAAAAATATATATATATGTATATATATATATATATATATATATATATATATATATACATATACCCAGTATAGGGTGTATATATATATATATATATATATATATATATATATATATATATATATATATGTGTGTGTGTGTTTATACACTCACACCAATTTATAAACAATTCACCGATATAAACTTCTTTACTGCTATAGAAATATACTTACGGACACCGACATACCCACAATACACATAAAAACATATACATACGTCACATAATACAAAATACGACTCACTTTTTAGCTGACACAAACATTTTCTCGAGTACACTATCATACAGGCGCATGATATATAGCACCCTTATTAACATATATACTTTTAGACAAAGACGAACCGACTAATGCACACACAGGAACATACACAGTGGCATGAATACAGAATGACACACTTTTTAAATGACCTAAACATTTTCACTAATACACATATACACGATAAATACGCGCACAGAAAAATACACAGTGGCATGAATACAAAATGACACACTTTTTAACTGACGTGAACACTTTCACTAATACACATACACACGATATATTCGCACACAGAAACATACACAGTGACACGAATACAAAACGATACGCTTTTTAACTGATGTGAACACTTTTACTAATACACAGACATACAATATATACGCACATACATACACGCACATACATACATACATACCATACATACACACAACACTCACTCATATACACACACACATAATACATAGACAAACCAATACACACATACTAACATAATATATACATAAACAAATACACACAAATGCACACATACTAACATAATATATACATACACAAATACATACTAACATAATGTATACATACACAAATACATATTAACATAATATATACATACACAAATACACGCACGCACACACGCACACACACACGCACACACATACCAACTTATACGCAATTTACCAACATAAACTTTTTCACTGCTATAAACATATACTTACGGATACCCACAAACACATCAATACATAAAAACATACACATGATACAAACATACGTGATAATAATACAGTACAACTCACTTTTAGCTGACACGAACATACACATACACGTCTGCGCTTAAACTTACACATGCACGCACGCACGCACACACACGCACATACACACACACACACCTATACATAAATGATCGTATGCGCGCACAGCACAAATACACAAAAGACCCCGGAAGATTCTTATGGGTTTCTGGGTCCCGGTGAAATTTGATAATAGTATGACCAAATAGTAGCTTATTTTTTTCTGAACATAAGTCTCCATGGGCTCAAGTCCCGAAAATGCACAGATTTTAAGTAAATAATGATTAAAGTCGTTGATTTCTGGAAAGGTTAGAGTGACCGAAGGCGTAACTTCAATTGTTCGATATGCTCATTATATAGTTGTTATTTGAATAATTTATAAAAATAATTTTATGTTTAATAAACTTAGAATTATATAAAATATGATTTTTTTAAATAATTTTAAATAAACTTGGAACATAGAATTATTACACTATTATTATGTACAATAAAATGATTATTTTTCAAATATTTTATAATAAGAAAAATTATCATTTGATGTGTTTATGGTTCATGGGTTTATAATTTTTTGGTTTATGAGTTTATGGTTCATGGTTGATGGGTTTATAGTTTATGATTATATGGTTTATGGGTTTATGGTTCATGGTTAATGGGTTTATGGTTTATGGGTATATGGTTTATGGGGATATAGTTTATGGGTTTATAGTTCATGGTTTATGGGTATATGGTTTATGGGTTTATGGCTTTACGATTTATGGGTTTATAAGTTTACGGTTTATGGGTTCATAGTTTATGGGTTTATGGCTTTACAATTTATGGGTTTATTATTTATGGTTTTATTGTTTATGGGTTTATCCGTTTATAGTTCATAGTTTATGGTATATGGGGTTATGGTTCATAGTTTATAGGTTTATGGTATATGGGTTTATGGTTCATAGTTTATGGGTTCATGGTATATGGTTTTTGGAATTATGGGTTTATAGTATATGGGTTTATGGTTTATGGGTTTATGGTTTATGAGCTTATGGTTTATGGGTTTATGGTTTATGGGTTTATGGTTTATGGGTTTATGGCTTATAGTTTATGGGTTTATGGTTTATGGGTTTATGGTTCATAGTTTATAGGTTTATGGTTTATGGGTTTATGGTTCATAGTTTATGGGTTTATGGTATATGGGTTTATGGTTCATAGTTTATGGGTTTATGGGTTCATGGTTTATGGTTTTAAGGTTTATAGGTTTATGGGTTTATGGGTTTATGGTTTATGGGTTTATGGTTTATGGGTTTATGGTTTATGGGTTTATGGTTTATGGGTTTATGGTTTATGGGTTTATGGTTTATGGGTTTATGGTTTATGCGTTTATGGTTTATGGGTTTATGGTTTATGGGTTCATGGTTTATGGTTTTATGGTTTTATGGTTTTATGGTTTTATGGTTCATGGTTGATGGGTTTATGGTTTATGTGTTTATAGTTCATGGTTTATGGGTGTATGGTTTATGGGTATATGATTTATGGGTTTATGGGTTTATAAGTTTATGGCTTTACGATTAATGGGTTTATAAGTTTACGGTTTATGGGTTCATAGTTAATGGGTTTATGGCTCTTCAATTTATGGGTTTATGGGTTTATGGCTTTACGATTTATGGATTTATAAGTTTACGGTTTATGGGTTCATAGTTTATGGGTTTATGGCTTTTTAATTTATGGGTTTATTATTTATGGTTTTATTGTTTATGGGTTTATCCGTTTATGGTTCATAGTTTATAGGTTTATGGTATATGAGTTTATGGTTCATAGTTTATAGGTTTATGGTATATGGGTTTATGGTTCATAGTTTATGGGTTTATGGGTTCATGGTTTATGGTTTATGGGTTTATGGTTTATGGGTTTATGGTTTATGGTTTTATGGTATATGGGTTTATGGTTCATAGTTTATGGGTTTATGGGTTTATGCTTTAAGGGTCTATGGGTTTATAGTTTATAGATTTATGGTTCATAGTTGATGGGTTTATGGTATATGGGTTTATGGTTCATAGTTTATGGGTTTATGGGTTCATGGTTTATGGTTTTAAGGTTTATAGGTTTATGGGTTTATGGTTTATGGGGTTATGGTTAATGGGTTTATGGTTTATGGTTTATGGGTTTATAGTTTATGAGTTTATGGGCTGATGGTTCATGGGTTTACGGTTTATGGGTTTATGGTTTATGAGTCTATGGTTTATGAGTTTATGGGTTTATGGTTTATGGGTCTACGGTTTATGGGTTCATGGGTTTATGGGTTTATGCTTTAAGGGTCTATGGGTTTATAGTTTATGGATTTATGGTTTATCGGTTCACGGTTTATGAGTTTATGGTTTATGGGATTATGGGTTTATGGGTTTGTGGTTTATGGGTTTATGGTTCTTGGATTTGGGTTTGCGGGTTTATGGTTTATGGGTTTATGGTTTATGGGTTTATGATTTATGGGTTTATAGGTTAATGGTTCATGGTTCTTGGATTTGGGTTTATGATTTATAGGTTTATGGGTTTATGGTTCTAGGATTTAGGTTTATGGTTTATGGGTTTATAGATTATGGGTTTATGGTTTATGGGTTTATGGTTTATGGTTATATGGTTTATGGGTTTATGGTTAATGGGTTTATGCATTTATGGGTTTACGATTTATGGGTTTATGGTTTTATGGTATATGGGTTTATAGTTCATGGTTTATGGGTTTATAGGTTTTTGGTTTATGAGTTTATGGTTTATGGTCTATGAGTTAATGGTTTATGGGTTTATGCTTTAAGGGTTTATGGGTTTATGGCTCTTGGATTTGGGTTCACGGGTTTATGGTTTATGGGTTTATAGTTTATTGGTTTATGGGTTCATGGTTTATGAGTTTATGATTCATGGGTTAATGGGTTAATGGTTTATGGTTAATGGATTTAAGTTTATGGTTCATGGTTTATGGGTTTATGGTCTATGGGTTTATGGTTTATGGGTTTATGGTTTATAACCTTACGAGTTATGGGTTTATAAGTTTATAGGTTTATTACTATACGCTTTATGGGTTTATTATTGATGGTTTCATTGTGTATGGGTTTAGGTATTATGGGTTTATGGTTTATGCGTAAAATAAATGTAATAATTATGAGTGCGAGTATTTGATTCTATAAACAACTCAAATAAATCACTTGACTCTACGAGTTCGTGTCTGAAATTGATCGAGTTACTCGAGAAAAATATGAATAACTCGAATTGTTCGTAATAATATGAGCTACTCAGAGCAGTCGAATAAATCGAATCATTCAAAGAAATATGAATTACTCTAATAACTTAAATTACTTAGAAATATAGGTGGTTTTTATTAATATTTTTTGTAAAAACTAGTTTATCTTTTATTTATTTTTTGGAGTGGGGGCTTTCCCTTCCCGCCAACTCCGGTAGGTGCTTTGCCACATTTTTATTTTCATGTTATCATATATGAATGCCGCTACTTTACGTATTAGTAACAAATGTATACTTAATGCGGCTAAATATGACGCTCGTCGTGTATGAAACAGTAATATATTAACCACGGAAGTGAAGGTGTTTTTGACCTCGTCTTTATTGTCGCGTCTCAAGCATTCATCACCTATTTTACTCCCTTGGTTAACAATGTAATATTCTCCTTTTTCCTTCATATCAACATTTCTTTTGACTCGGAAAATATTTTGCTATTAGATGTTGTTCAAGATTGTACAGTTTAACGATTCAATTATAATTATCACTACGTAATTATCTGACTGTAATGGCATATGATCATCACAATAGTTTTAAATTAATAATAGTTATTACTACGTAACAATAGTAATGACTATAATCACGTATAATCATCATTACAGTTTTATAATCAATCATAGTTATTATTACATAACTATGGTATTGACTATAATCACCAATAATTATCACTACAGTCTTACGTTTATTTTTAGTTATTACTACGTAACAATAGTAATGACTATAATCACGTATAATCATCATTATAGTTTTATAATCAATCATAGTTATTATACGTAAATATAGTATTGACTATCATCACCAATAATCATCAACACAGTTTTATAATCAATTGTAGTTATTACCACGGAACTATAGTAAAGACTATAGTCACCTATAATCGTCACAACAATTATATAATAAATTAGTGATTATAATTAATGATTATATTCACCTATAATCATTACAACAGTTTTATAATCAATTATAGTTATTACCACAGAATTGTAGTTAAGACTATAATCACCCACGATCATCACTACAGTCATACATTCATTTTTAGTTATTGCTATGAAACTATAGTAATGACTATAATCACCTATAATCATCACTACAATTATATAATTAATTAGAGTTATTATAATTACCAAAAAATTAGAGTAATGATTATATTTACCTATAATCATTACAATAGTTTTAAAATCAATTCTAGTTATTATCACAAAATTATAGTTAAGACTGTAATCACCAACAATCATTACTACAGCCTTACATTCATTTTTAGTTATTGCTACGTAACTATAGTGATTACTATAATCACGTATAATCATCATTACAGTTTTATAATCAATCATAGTTATTATTACATAACTATAGTATTGACTATAATCACCAATAATCATCACCACAGCTCGTACGCTTCTTTTAGCATACGCTATATTCGGCACACGCTAATGTTTCCATTTCGCGCTAAATTTAATACACGCTTATTTTAGCAGAATCTAGTCTTAGCTCACGCTGGATTTGGCGAACGCTAATTGCAGCACACGCTAATTTCGGAAGATTTGGCACCGGCTAATATTGCTAGTTATTGCAATATTTAGCGCACGCTAATATTCCCATTTCACGCTGGATTTAGCAAACGTTAATTTTAGCTGATGCTAATTTCAGAAAATGCTATATTTAGCATGAGCTAATATTGCTCGATATCGCTAAATTTAGCGCACCCTAATTTTAGCAGTCTCAAGTATTAGCACACGCTGATTCTAGTAAAAAAATCTACATTTAGCACACGCTAGTATTAGTAGACTCTAGTTTTAGCACACGATAACATCGCAAGCTTACGCTAGTTGAGGCGTGTGCTTCTTTTAGCAAACGCTACATTCAGCACACGCTAATTTTTCCATTTCGCGCTAGATTTAGCACACGCTGATTTTGCTAATGTGTGCTAGATTTAGCGCACGCTAGCTCTAGCAGACTCTCGTTTTTGCACACGCTAACATTGCAAGCCTACGCTGGTTATACCGTATGCTTCTTTTAGCATACGCTACACTTAGCACACGCTAATTTTTCAATTACATGCTAGATTTAGCAAACGCTAATTTTAGCAGAATCCAGCCTTAGCGCCTGCTGGATTTAGCAAACGCTAATTTCAGCAGACGCTAATTTCAAAAAATGGTATATTTAGCACCAGCTAATATTGCTAGTTATTGCTAGATTTAGCGCATGCTAATATTCTTATTTCCTGCTGGATTCATCGATCGTGAATTAAAGCTGACTCAAGCTTGGCGCACGTTATTTTCGCAAATAAATGCTAGTTTTAGCACACGCTAACATCGCAAGCTTACGCTAGTTTCAACGTGTGCTTTTTTTAGCATACGCTATATTCAGCACACGCTAATTTTTCCATTTCATGCTAGATTCAGCACACGCTAATTTTGCTAATGTGTGCTAGATTTAGCGCACGCTAGTTCTAGCAGACTCTCGTTTTTGCGCACGCTAACATTGCAAGCTTAAGCTGGTTTTAGCGTGCGCTTTTTTTAGCATACGCTATATTCGGCACGCGCTAATTTTTCCATTACATGCTAGATTTAGCACACGCTAATTTTAGCAAAATCCAGCCTCAGCGCCCGCTGGATTTAACGAACGCTAATTTCAGCAGATGCTAATTTCAGAAAATGCTATATCTAGCACTGGCCAATATTGCTAGTTATTGCTAGGTTTAGCGCACGCTAATATTCTTATTTCATGCTAAATTCAGCGATCGTGAATTAAAGCGGACTCAAGCTTAGCGCACGTTATTTTCGCAAATAAATGCTAGTTTTAGCACACGCTAACATCGCAAGCTTACGCTAGTTTTAGCATGTGCTTCTTTTAGCATGCGCTATGTTCAGCACACGCTAATTTTTCTATTTCACGCTAGATTTAGCACACGCTAATTTTGCTAATGTGTTCTAAATTTAGCACACGCTAGTTCTATTAGACTCTCGTTTTTGCGCACGCTAACATTGAAAGCTTACGCTGGTTTTAGCGTGCGCTTTTTTCAGCATACGCTATATTCAGCACGCGCTAATTTTTCCATTACATGCTAGATTTAGCACACGCTAATTTTAGCAGAATCCAGCCTTTGCACCCGCTGGATTTAGCGAACGCTAATTTCAGCAGATGCTAATTTCGGAAAATGCTATATCTAGCACTGGCCAATATTGCTAGTTATTGCTAGATTTAGCGCAGGCTAATATTCTTATTTCATGCTAGATTCATCGATCGTGAATTAAAGCGGACTCAAGCTTAGCGCACGTTATTTTCGCAAATAAATGCTAGTTTTAGCACACGATAACATCCCAAGCTTACGCTAGTTGTAGCGTGTGCTTCTTTTAGCAAACACTACATTCGGCACACGCTAATTTTTCCATTTCGCGCTAGATTTAGAACACGCTCATTTTGCTAATGTGTGCTAGATTTAGCGCACGCTAGCTCTAGCAGACTCTCGTTTTTGCACACGCTAACATTGCAAGCCTACGCTGGTTATACCGTATGCTTCTTTTAGCATACGCTACACTCAGCACACGCTAATTTTTCCATTACATGCTAGATTTAGCAAACGCTAATTTTAGCAGAATCCAGCCTTAGCGCCTGCTGGATTTAGCGAACGCTAATTTGAGCAGACGCTAATTTCAAAAAATGGTATATTTAGCACCGGCTAATATTGCTAGTTATTGCTAGATTTAGCGCAAGCTAATATTCTTATTTCATGCTGGATTCAGCGATCGTGAATTAAAGCTGACTCAAGCTTGGCGCACGTTATTTTCGCAAATAAATGCTAGTTTTAGCACACGCTAACATCGCAAACTTACGCTTGTTTCAACGTGTGCTTTTTTTAGCATACGCTATATTCAGCACACGCTAATTTTTCCATTTCATGCTAGATTTAGCACACGCTTATTTAGCTGATGTGTGCTAGATTTAGCGCACGCTAGTTCTAGCAGACTCTCGTTTTTGCGCACGCTTACATTGCAAGCTTACGCTGGTTTTAGCGTGCGCTTTTTTCGGCATACGCTATATTCGGCACGCGCTAATTTTTCCATTACATGCTAGATTTAGCACACGCTAATTTTAGCAGAATCCAGCCTTAGCGCCTGCTGGATTTAGCGAACGCTAATTTCAGCAGATGCTAATTTCAGAAAATGCTATATCTAGCACTGGCCAATATTGCTAGTTATTGCTAGATTTAGCGCACGCTAATATTCTTATTTCATGCTAGATTCAGCGATCGTGAATTAAAGCGGACTCAAGCTTAGCGCACGTTATTTTCGCAAATAAATGCTAGTTTTAGCACACGCTAACATCGCAAGCTTACGCTAGTTTTAGGGTGTGCTTCTTTTAGCATGCGCTATGTTCAGCACACGCTAATTTTTCTATTTCACGCTAGATTTAGCACACGCTAATTTTGCTAATGTGTGCTAAATTTAGCACACGCTAGTTCTATTAGACTCTTGTTTTAGCGCACGCTAACATTGAAAGCTTACGCTGGTTTTAGCGTGCGCTTTTTTCAGCATACGCTATATTCGGCACGCGCTAATTTTTCCATTACATGCTAGATTTAGCACATGCTACTTTTAGCAGAATCCAGCCTTAGCGCCCGCTGGATTTAGCGAACGCTTATTTCAGCAGATGCTAATTTCAGAAAATGCTATATCTAGCACTGGCTAATATTGCTAGTTATTGCTAGATTTAGCGCACGCTAATATTCTTATTTCATGCTAGATTCAGCGATCATGAATTAAAGCGGACTCAAGCTTAGCGCACGTTATTTTCGCAAATAAATGCTAGTTTTAGCACACGCTAACATCGCAAGCTTACGCTAGTTTTAGCGTGTGCTTCTTTTAGCATGCGCTATGTTCAGCACACGCTAATTTTTCTATTTCACGCTAGATTTAGCACACGCTAATTTTGCTAATGTGTGCTAGATTTAGCACACGCTAGTTCTATTAGACCCTCGTTTTTGCGGAAGCTAACATTCCAAGCCTACGCTGGTTTTAGCGTGTGCTTCTTTTGGCATACGCTATATTCAGCACACGCCAATTTTTTCGATACATGCTAGATGCAACACACGCTAATTCGAGCAGAATCCAGCCTTAGCGCCCGCTGGATTTAGCGAACGGTTATTTCAGCAGACGCTAATTTCAGAAGATGCTATATTTAGTACCAGCTAATATCGCTAGTTATTGCTGGATTAAGCGCACAATAATATTCTTATTTCATGCTGGATTCAGCGATCGTGAATTAAAGCGGACTTAAGCTTAGCGCACGTTATTTTTGCAAATAGATGTTAGTTTTGGCACACGCTAACATTGCAAGCTTATGCTAGTCTTAGCGTGCGCTTAATTTTGCATACGCCATATTGAGCACACGATAATATTTTTATTACATGCTAGATTTAGCACACGCTAATTTTAGCAGAATCCAGCCTTAGCGCTTGCTGGATTTAGCGACCGCTAATTTCAGCAGACGCTAATTTCAGAAGATGCTACATTTAGCACTGGTTAATTATGCTAGTTATTGCTAGATTTAGCGCACGCTAATATTCTTATTTCATGCTGGATTCAGCGATCGTAAATTAAAGCGGACTTAAGCTTAGCGCACGTTAATTTCGCAAATAAATGCTAGTTTTAGCACACGCTAACATCGCAAGCTTACGCTAGTTTTAGCGTGTGCTTCTTTTAGCATACACTATATTCAGCACACGCTAATTTTTCTATTTTACGCTAGATTCAGCACACGCTGATTCTGCTAATGTGTGCTAGATTTAGCGCACGCTAATATTGCAAGTCTACGCTGGTTTTAGCGTGCGCTTCTTTCAGCAGGGACTATATTCAATACTCGCTAATATATCCATTTTACTCTAGATTTATTAGCGTGTGCTATAACTAGCAACTGTTGATATTCGTGTAAGCTGAAACTATGAAACACTAGAAATATGAGAGCTTGCTAAAACTAACTTTTGCTAAAATTAGTGTACTTTGAAACTAGCATACGCTAGCAAAATTAGCATGCGCTAAAATAGCGTTTAATAAAATTAGCGTACAATGAAAATTCATTTAAAGGATTCAAGGAGAAACTTATCAAAAATGGGGCCTGACGTGATTTGCACTAAAGGAGTAAAAAATCTTTAGAATTAACGTGTTCACAATTGACTCTGTTGCAATAATAAGAGTTCAATAAATAGCTCTTTTGTTAAGCTTGTAGGAATATAAGCTCATTCATGTATTAATTCGAAGTCATCGTTTAGTCTTTGATTATTTAAACAAGTATTTCGAACTCCCTGAAAGAAAAAAAGCAAATACTGACCTTAAATAACGAAATAGCTATTCATACACCATAAACTATCTGAAAAAAGGCAAAGATTATATCCTCGCTCATCTAAATGATGATTGTGGCACAGTTTTGAGAAAGAATATATTAATAAAGCGTGAAATAGCAATATTAGCGTATACTAAATACAGTATCTGCTAAATAAACGAATGCTTAATCCAGCGTACGCTAGCAAAATCAGCGTTTGCTAAGACTAGATTGTGTAAGAATCAGCGAGTGCTAAATCAAGCGTTAAATGGAAATATTAGTGTGTGCTAAATTTGATGTCTATTTAAAGAAGCGCACGCAAAAGCTTGCGTAAGTTCTCAATAATATCGTACGCTGAATCTAGCGGAAATTGGCAATATGAGCGTGTGTTAAATACAGCGTCTACTAAAATGAGCGTACGCTCAATCCAGCGTATGCTAGAAAAATTAGCGTGCGATGGATCTACATTCTGCTAAAATAAGCGTGGACTATATCTAGCGTGGAATAGGTATATTAGCGTGTGCTAATATATAGCGTATGCTAGAAGAAGCATATGCCAAAACTAGTTTAATTAAATTATCGTTTGATAAATTTAGGATAAAATGGATATATTAGCAAGTGCTAAATATAGTCCCTGCCAGAAGAAGCGCACGCTAAAACCAGCGTGTGCTTGCAAAGCTAGCGTGCGCAAAAACTAGAGTCTGCTAGAACTAGCCTGCGCTAAATCTAGCAAAAATTAGCGAAATTAGCGTGTGCTAAATCTAGCGTAAAATGGAAAAATTAGCGTGTGCTGAATGTAGCGTATGTTAAAAGAAGCACACGTTAAAACTAGTGTGAGCTTGCGATATTAGCGTGTGCTAAAACTAGCATTTATTTGCGAAAATAAGGTGCGTTAAGCTTGAGTCCGCTTTAATTCACTATCGCTGAATCCAGCATGAAATAAGAATATTAGCGTGCGCTGAATCTAGCAATAACTAGCAATATTAACCAGTGCTAGGTATACCATTTTTTGAAATTAGCGTCTGCTGAAATTAGCGTTTGTTAAATCCAGCAAGTGCTAAGGCTGGATTCTGCAAAAATTAGCGTGTGTTGAATCTAGCGTGAAATGGAAAAATTAGCGTGTGCTGAATATAGCGTATGCTAAAAGAAGCACACGTTAAAACTAGCGTGAGCTTGCGATGTTAGCGTGTGCTAAAACTAGCATTTCTTTGCGAAAATAACATGCGCTAAGCTTGAGTCCGCTTTAATTCACGATCGCTGAATCCAGCATGAAATAAAAATATTAGCGTGCGCTAAATCTAGCAATAACTAGCAATATTAACCGGTGCTAAATATAACATCTTCTGAAATAAGCGACTGCTAAAATTAGCGTTCGCTAAATCCAGCGGGCGCTAAGGCTGGATTCTGATCAAATTAGCGTGTGCTAAATCTAGCATGTAATGGAAAAATTAGCGTGTGCTAAATATAGCGTATGCTAAAAGAAGCGCACACTAAAACCAGCGTAGGCTTGCAATATTGGCGTGCGCAAAAACGAGAGTCTGCTAGAACTAGCGTGCGCTAAATCTAGCACACATGAGCAAAATTAGCGTATGCTAAATCTAGCGTAAAATAGAAAAATTAGCGTGTGCTGAATGTAGCGTATGTTAAAAGAAGCACACGTTAAAACTAGTGTGAGCTTGCGATATTAGCGTGTGCTAAAACTAGCATTTATTTTCGAAAATAACGTGCGCTAAGCTTGAGTCCGCTTTAATTCACGATCGCTAAATCCAGCACGAAATAAGTATATTAGCGTGCGTTAAATCTAGCAATAACTAGCAATATTAACCAGTGCTAAATATACCAATTTTTGAAATTAGCGTCTGCTGAAATTAGCGTTTGTTAAATCCAGCAAGTGCTAAGGCTGGATTCTGCTAAAATTGGCGTGTGCTGAATCTAGCGTGAAATGCAAAAATTAGCGTGTGTTGAATATAGCGTATGCTAAAAGAAGCACATGTTAAAACTAGCGTAAGCTTGTGATGTTAGCGTGTGCTAAAACTAGCATTTGTTTGCGAAAATAACGTGCGCTAAGCTTGAGTCCGCTTTGATTCATGATCGTTGAATCCAGCATGAAATAAGAATATTAGCGGGCGCTAAATCTAGCAATAACTAGCAATATTAACCAGTGCTAAATATACCATTTTTGGAAATAAGCGTCTACTGAAATTAGCGTTCGTTAAATCCAGCAAGAGCTAAGGCTGGATTCTGCTAAAATTAGCGTGTGCTAAATCTAGCATGTAATGGAAAAATGAGCGTGTACATAATATAGCGTATGCTAAAAGAAGCGCACGCTAAAACCAGCGTAGGCTTGCAATGTTAGCGTGCGCAAAAACGAGAGTCTGCTAGAACTAACGTGCGCTAAATCTAGCACACATTAGCAAAATTAGCGTGTGCTGAATCTAGCGTGAAATAGAAACATTAGCGTGTGCTGAATATAGCGTATGCTAAAAGAAGCACACGTTAAAACTAGCGTAAGCTTGCGATGTTAGCGTGTGCGAAAACTAAGGTCTACTAAATCTAGCGTGCGCTAAATTTAGATTTTTTTAGCAGAATTAGCGTGTGCTAATACTTGAGACTGTTAAAATTAAGGTGCGCCTGATCTAGCGATAACGAGCAGTATTAGCTAGTGCTAAATACAGAATTTTCTGAAATTAGCGTCAGCTAAAACTAACGTTTGCTAAATCCAGCGTTAAATGGGAATATTAGCGTGTGCTTGATCTAGCAATAACTAGCAATATTAGCCGATGCTAAATATAGCATCTTCCGAAATTAGCGTCTGCTGAAATTAGCGTTTGCCAAATTCAGCGTGCGCTTAGACTAGATTCTGCTAAAATAAGCGTACGCTAAATCTAGCGCGAATTAGAAAAATTAGCGTGTGCTGAATATAGCGTATACTAAAAGAAGCGCACGAACTGTGGTTATGATTATTGGTGATTATAGTTAATACTATAGTTATGTAATAATAACTATGATTGATAATAAAACTGTAATCATGATTATACATGATTATAGTCATTACTATTGTTACGTAGTAAGAACTATTATTAATTTAAGACTGTTGTTATTTATATGTCATTACAGTCATATAGTTACGTGATGATAATTATAATTGAATCGTTAAACTGTACAATCGTAAACAACTTATATTAGCAAAATATTTTCCGAGTCAAAAGAAATGTCGATATTAAGGAAAAAGGAGAATATTACATTGTTAACCAAAGGAGTAGAATAGGTGATTAATGCTTGAGACGCGACAATCAAGACGGGGTCAAAAACCCCTTTACTTCCGTGGTTAATATATTACCGCTTCATACAAGACGGGCGTCATATTCAGCCGCATTAAGTATACATTTGTTAATAATACGTAAATTAGCGGCATTAATATATGATAACATGAAAATAAAAATGTGGCAAAGCCCCTACCGGAGTTGGCGGGAAAGGGAAGCCTCCACTCCGAAAAATAAATAAAAGATAAACTAGTTTCTACAAAGAATATTAATAAAAAAAATACCTATATTTTTGAGTAAGTTGAGTTATTAGAGTAATTCATAGTTCTTTGAATAGTTTGATTCATTCGAGTACACTAAGTAGCTCATATTATTACGAACAATTCGAGTTATTCATATTTTTCTCGAGTAACTTGATCATTTTTAGACACGAACTCGTAGAGTCGAGTGATTTATTTGAGTTCTTCATGGAATCGAATACACGCACTCATAATTATTACATTTATTTTACGCATATACCATAAACCCATGAACCCTAAACCCATAAACAATAAAACCATCAATAATAAACCCATAAAGCGTAAAGTAATAAACCTATGAACTATGAACCCATAAACCGTAAACTTATATCTCGTGAAGTTATAAACCATAAACCCATAAACCCATAAACCATAAACCCATAAACCATAAACCCAAATCCAAGAACCACAAACCATTAACCCATTAACACATAAATCATAAACCCATAAACCACGAACCCATAAACCCATAAACCATAAACCCACAAACCCATAAACCATAAACCGTAAACCCATAAACCATGAACCCATAAACTCATAAACCATAAACCGATAAACCATAAACCCATAAACCCATAAACCATAAACCCATAAACCATGAACCCATAAACCAGAAACCCATAAACCCATAAACCTATAAACCTTAAAACCATAAGAAATGAACGCATAAATTCATAAACTATGAACCATAAACCCATATACCATAAAGCCATAAACCATAAACCCATAGATCATAAACCCATAAACCATAAACCCATAAACCATAAACCCACAAACACTAAACCCATAAACCTTAAAACCATAAACCATGAAGCCATAAACCCATAAACTATGAACCATAAACCCATATACCATGAACCCATAAACTATGAACCATAGACCCATATACCATAAAACCATAAACCAATAAATCGTAAACTCATAAATGGATAAACCCATAAACCATAAACCCATAAACCCATAAACCATAAACCCATAAACCATAAACCCGTAAACTATAAACCCATAAACCAAAAACCCAAATCCAAGAACCAGAACTCCATAAACCCATAGACCCTTAAAGCATAAACCTATAAACCATAAACCCATAAACTATAAACTCATAAACCATAAATCCATAAACCATGAACCCATAAACCAGAAACCCATAAACCTATAAACCTTAAAACCATAAACAATGAACGCATAAATTCATAAACTATGAACCATAAACCCATATACCATAAAGCCATAAACCATAAACCCATAAATCATAAACCCATAAACCATAAACCCATAAACCATAAACCCATAAACCATAAACCATAAACCCACAAACACTAAACCCATAAACCTTAAAACCATAAACCATGAAGCCATAAACCCATAAACTATGAACCATAAACCCATATACCATGAACCCATAAACTATGAACCATAGACCCATATACCATGAAACCATAAACCAATAAATCGTAAACTCATAAATGGATAAACCCATAAACCATAAACCCATAAACCCATAAACCATGAACCCATAAACCATAAACCCGTAAACTATAAACCCATAAACTAAAAACCCAAATCCAAGAACCAGAACTCCAAAAACCCATAGACCCTTAAAGCATAAACCCATAAACCATAAACCCATAAACTATAAACTCATAAACCATAAATCCATAAACCAAAAATTAAAAAACCATAAACCCATAAATCATGAACCCATAAACCATGAACCCATAAACCATAAACCCATAAACCTATAAACCTATAAACCTTAAAACCATAAACCATGAACGCATAAAATCATAAACTATGAACCATAAACCCATATACCATAAAACCATAAACCATAAACCCATAAATCATAAAACCATAAACCATAAACCCATAAACTATAAATCCATAAACCATAAACCCATAACCATTGAACCCATAAACCTTAAAACCATAAACCATGAACCCATAAACTATGAACTATGAACCCATATATCATAAACCCATAAACTATGAACCATAAACCCATATACCATAAAACCATAAACCAATAAATCGTAAACTCATAAATGGATAAACCCATAAACCATAAACCCGTAAACTATAAACCCATAAACCAAAAACCCAAATCCAAGAGCCAGAACCCCATGAACCCATAAACCATAAGCCCATAGACCCTTAAAGCATAAACCCATAAAGCATAAACCCATAGACCCTTAAAGCATAAACCCATAAACCATAAGCCCATAAACCGTAAACCCATAAACCATAAACCCATAAACCATAAACCCATAAACCCATAAACCCATAAACCAGAAACCCATAAACCTAAAAACCATAAACCATGAACCCATAAACCCATAAACTATATACCATAAACCATAAACCCATAAATCATAAACCCATAAACCATAAATCATAAACCCATAAACCATTAACCCATAAACCATAAACCCATTAAAACTAAACCCATAAACCTTAAAACCATAAACCATGAAGCCATAAACCTTAAAACCATAAACCATAAAGCCATAAACCCATAAACTATGAACCATAAACCCACATACCACGAACCCATAAACTATGAACCATAAACCTATATACCATAAAACCATAAACCTATATACCATAAAACCATAAACCAATAAATCGTAAACTCATAAATGGATAAACCCATAAACCATAAACTCATAAACCCATAAACCATAAACCCATAAACCATAAACCCATAAACCCATAAACCATAAACCCGTAAACTATGAACCCATAAACCAAAAACCCAAATCCAAGAACCAGAACCCCATAAACCCTTAAATCATAAACCCATAGACCCTTAAAGCATAAACCCATACACCATAAACCCATGAACCATAAACCCATAAACTATAAGCTCATAAACCATAAATCCATAAACCAAAAATCCATAAACCATAAACCCATATACCATGAACCCATAAGCCATAAACCCATAAACCCATAAACCTATAAACCTTAAAACCATAAACCATGAACGCATAAACTCATAAACTATGAACCATAAACCCATATACCATAAAACCATAAACCATAAACCCATAAATCATAAAACCATAAACCATAAACCCATAAACCACAAATCCATAAACCATAAATCCATAAACACTAAACCCATAAACCTTAAAACCATAAACCATGAACCCATAAACTATGAACCATAAACCCATAAACCCATAAACCTATAAACCTTAGAACCATAAACCATGAACGCATAAACTCATAAACTATAAACCATAAACCCATATACCATAAAACCATAAACCATAAACCCATAAATCATAAAACCATAAACCCATAAACCACAAATCCATAAACCATAAATCCATAAACACTAAACCCATAAACCTTAAAACCATAAACCATGAACCCATAAACTATGAACCATAAACCCATATACCATAAACCCATAAACTATGAACCATAAACCCATATACCATAAACCCATAAACTATGAACCATAAACCCATATACCATAAAACCATAAACCAATAAATGGTAAACTCATAAATGGATAAACCCATAAACCCTAAACCCATAAACAATAAAACCATAAATAATAAACCCATAAATTGTAAAGCCATAAACCCATAAACTATGAACCCATAAACCGTAAACTTATAATCCCATAAATCGTAAAGCCATAAACCCATAAACCCATAAACCATATCCCCATAAACCATATACCCATAAACCATAATTCCATTAACCATGAACCATAAACCCATAAACCATAAACCCATAGACCAAAAAATTATAAACCCATGAACCATAAACACATCAAATGATAATTTTTCTTATTATAAAATATTTGAAAAATAATTATTTTATTGTATATAATAATAGTGTAATAATTCTATGTTCCAAGTTTTTTAAAAATTATTTAAAAAAATTATATTTTATATAATTCTAAGTTTATTAAACATAAAATTATTTTAATAAATTATTCAAATAACAACTATATAATGAGCATATCGAACAATTGAAGTTACGCCTTAGGTCACTCTAACCTTTCCAGAAATCAACGACTTTAATCATTATTTACTTAAAATCTGTGCATTTTCGGGACTTGAGCCCATGGAGACTTATGTTCAGAAAAAAATAAGCTACTATTTGGTCATACTATTATCAAATTTTACCGGGACCCAGAAACCCATAAGAATCTTCCGGGGTCCTTTATACCAATACACAAAAACACCATAACATATACGTACACCAATTCGTATCAATACGCATATTGACTGACAAAAAAGTACACGCGTAACCCACCTACATACATCATGATCGTTCTCTAACACCGACATTCACACACACACATCCACACACCAATGACCCATTCACACTCAAATTATAATTCAATTTTGTTTAATGTTATAATGTTAGAATGGATTATTAATAAATTGAATTATGTAAAATCGGTTATTAATTACAATGGATGATGTATTTTCAAAATATCTGAATCAAAATAAACAAAACTATTCTTATTTAATATATGAAATAATAATTGAATTAATTGTTGACAATCACTTTCCACAAATACATATTTGATCATACATATTTATGTAGGTATTTGTGGTTTAACAGAGAGTAATCACTTTAAAATTGTTAAAAAAATTATTTAAACGTTGACATTGTTATATATTACTGATGTTTGATCCAAAAAATAATTATGATCATTTTTAAAAATTCAAATCAATAAATTTTAACGCTATTTTATATCGACCAATAAAAGTTATATTTTTGAATGTTTTAATAAATGAATTTATCAATTGTCAAGGAATGAAACTGCCTTATTAATGGGCTATTCAAATAAACGTTATACGACATACACATTACACTTAAATAAAATAACATGTGATATAAAATAATTAATATTTTTAATCGATAATTATTTCATGTATATAGTTTTTTTAATAATACACATATAGTTGTAAGATCAGGATTTTAGCAACTTCAACCCCCCTCGGCCCCCTAGCCATCCCTCGATATAGCCACTCCTCTAATAACATTGTAATTCCTCTTGTATTTTTATTTTTTTATTTAACGTCGCTGTATTTAATCACTAATTACGCCTAACTTTCATTATTAATTCAGGACGCATGCATTAGTACACTATACTAAGCAATGTATAGGAGGAAAGAGAGAAGACTCAACAGCACAGTATGGTTGTGTGTGCATGTATACATATTCAAGCTTAGGTACATATTAAGAGAGGGAGAAGGAGAGAGAGAGAGAGAATGAGAGAGAGAGACAGAGAGAGAGAAAGAGAGACAGAGAGAGAGAAAGAGAGACAGAGAGAGAGAAAGAGAGAGAGAGGGGGAGGGACAGATTGATTGATTGATTGAGCACTTTATTTCAGGTCGTGGGGTATAACCCCGTATGACCCATTTAAACTACAGAGAGATTACAAATAAAAAAAATTTAAAAAATACATGATAACGTAGTGATAATAAACAATATAAGATAATTATAATTATATCAGTAAGTATATAGTAAGCATTCGGTAGATAACAATAAATAACAAAATAAAATAAAATATGTAAATGAATATAACACAAAAATAATGACTGGTAGTAATAATTCAGTTATGTGGTATTTAATCAGTTATATAGATAGCATAGTTCTTGATCTATTCATCCACACCTCAAGTTAGCACTGATATGTGTATACTGCAAGTAAAATTAGTAAATTCATGTTTGAAAATCCTCATCGAGTAACCATTGCATTATGCCACTCAGTGCGCTCTTCACCAAGGAGTCTAACATACAGGTGATGCTTAATGACCTTTGTCCGCCCTGCTTCAAAATCAACAAATAAATCGACATTATTATTGATAAATGTAGATGAAGAATACACAAAAGAATTTAACATCGCTGCAGTACGAACGACTGGACAAATCAAAAGTCTTTGTGGAAGTCTTGAAGAAGATCTGACAATTGTGTCAATGTTGGCACGACGAAATTTAGAAGCCAAATAAGATGGATTTTGGTACGAGACAACAGAGTGAGCTAACGTTGCCTTGAAATATAACCGTCTGTTTTGAACAGACAGCCACCCCAGTTCAAGACGAAAGGGAGTAACCCTCTCACATCTCCCTATATTGCCAAAGACAAACCTTACAGCTGCATTTAAAGCTCTGTGGAGTTTAATATTTAGGGTTTGCGGAATATCATCATAGATAATGCAACAGTAATCAATAATAGGAAAAATAAGAGCCTCAACCAATTCCTTTCTCAGACACTTGGACAAAGCGTGTTTGTGAAATTTAAGTGACTGTAGAGTACCATAGATCCGACCTATGACTGAATTAACCTGTTTGTTCCAATTTAGGGTGCTAGTAATCCAAACACCAAGATTTTTCACAACACTAGAATAAGGAATTGGAATATTATTTACAAATATAGAAGGACAGGTCGAAGAATCAATCCTAGCTATGTACTGCTCACTACCCAAGAAAACTGCTTGCATTTTAGATAGATTTAGTGTTAGATGGTTGTCTTTAGCCCATTTCACCACAGAAGCTACCTCATGATTAAGAAAGGAAATTTCCTCATTTAGCATAGATGGAAGAAATGAATGGTAAACCTGAAGGTCATCAGCAAACAGAATGTGCTGGGCATTATTTAGGACCAGGGGTAGGTCATAAATAATCAACAAAAATAATTGAACTATTATCAAGTTCAGTCAGGAACGTTTCAGTGACTGCAAAAATGTCGATCATATTATCTGTTATATAAGACTCAACAATAGAAAAATGAGTTTTTAACCGATTGACATTTGCATGAGCAATTTTAATACCCTGGAAAAACTCAGTCCCTTTGATCTTTGGAGTTTCAATGGGAGAAATGGAGTTTAAAGTAGGATTGAAATTTGAGTTTAGAAAAGACGAATCATCTGAGATAAATCTGGTTAAAACATTAGAGTGTGAGCTTTTGCTCATTGCAAGGGAGCCAAGAAGTTCCTATTTTTTAGCTAAAGGCTTTAAAGTTGCCAATTGAGCCTCATTAGTTATAGGTACCAAGACGGAGTCTCTGGTAGGACGCATACAGACAACAAGATTACGAACAACAGTACGAAGGTAGTTAAGATCTTTGTAGACAGCCAAAGCTTTTTTAAGAAGTAAGTAAACTGGCTTTGGCCAAATTGGCCGGACAAAAACTTTGCTATTACCTTCGACATTAAACAATCTTGAAACAGAGAAATTTTGTAGTTTAGGCGATGCCTCAATGATACAATCTCGAACCGCATCAGAACTGAATTTGCCCGCAAATGAGCGAAAATTTCTAAGTTGAGAACCATCAAGCTGTTCAATCTCAATAGGCAAAGGGGGAAGCCACTCACGAGTATTCAGAAGAAAAGTCTCCTTATTACCAAGCCCAAGAGCCCCCAAGATTACTTTGACAATTTCTTCATTGCTGAGGGTTACAGATAGAGGAATCCCTGTGAAGAGCACTTTGTAGGAATCGTGCAAAATAGAGGGAGCAGCCGTAGAGCACGAAGAGATAAGCTCATCTAGACGATCAGAAAGAGCCTGGTAACGCCTCTCAAGATCAGCAAAAGCCTGTCTGACCTCACTCACCTCAGTCCTAAGAGCACCAACCTCCGATAACAACTGACTCCCAACAGAGATTTTGTGATCAAGTTTATTGTTCATGTCCCTAGCAAACGGCTTAAACCACTCTGGAACAATCTTTGGGTCAATGGAAGAAGAATCCTCAGTAGGCATGTCGTACGAACAAGGAGGCTCAGCTGAAGCCAATCATACTAAGAAAGAGGTAGCGCCTTGCGTCAAGTTGCCGCCCACAGCAATACAGCTATCTACGGATGAAGGGGTGATAGATAGACGCACAATTAGTACAAAGTAAAGAAGTATCTAATCTTGTAATAGGCAAATTACAAGCAGAGCAAAGCATCATAATCGAAGAGCACACAGCTCGACATCATACAATGGGAACTCACCTTGCAGCAACAGTATACTCAGCGACAAAAATTGGTGGTGAGTGAAGAAAGTACCAACAGTGTATGCTCCGGATAATGTAGACTCGTCGCTCCGATGGTAAACAGATGGTAGTGCAGCACAAAAAATAACCTCAAAATCCGGAACACGTGGCTAACTTCAAAGAAGATCCGTTTAGAAGAAATGATTAATAATAAGGAGCAGAGACTCCAAATGCTTTGATTAATATATCAAATGAATCTCTGCATTTTTGGCTTGCAGTGGGTCTGAAACAAAAAACCCGCGGGCAAAAAATGCAGTTTCAATAGTCAAAATAAGCGGAGCAAGAAAAAAACGTGTGTGGTTCTACTTACTGAGAGAGAGAGAGTATAGCTGGCGAAGGGAGGTAAATTTCTCACCAAAAGGAATTTATAAAAAACAATTCAAAAACAAGAGTTTAACATATCAACAAAATCACAACTATGATAGACGCATTCATGACGAATCGTATTATAAATATAATAAAGATAAAGTTTTAGAAAATAGAAAACAATATTAATTGAAAAACAAAAACAAAATATTGAAACGTTCAAATTAATCTTATGAAAAAACATTTTAAAAAAAAGATGATAATTTAATTACTCCAGTAAAAGATAAAAATTATCATGAAAAAAACAAAGATAAATTCAAAACAAAAGAAAATCAAAATAATGTAAATTATTACCAAATAGCTAAAGATACATTGACCAATAATAATGAAAATTATATCATCGAAAATAATATTGGTGATTTGAATTTTGTTTGTGATTTTTGTGGTGCTAGACATTTTGCATTCGAAATGTCAAGCAATAAGAAATTTACATCATGTTGTAAACAAGAAAATATAACATTAGAAAGAGACCCAGAATATCCTAAAGAGATTAAAAAATCACTTACAAGAAATTCTATAATAAGTAATAATTTAAAAAAATGCATAAGATCATATAATAACGCCTAAGCATGCAATCACTTTTATTCTGATTTACCGCGACATTATGTTTTTAATCGAATACACAAAACATGAACGAAAAGAATAAAAACTATGAAACCTATTCTAACGAGAATGTACTCTTTTAATTCAAAACAAAGAGAAAGATTCTTTTTAAGAATACTTCTGCTTCACGTTAAAGCTGCAACATCTTTTAAAAGCTTAGAAACTTTTAATGGAATTACATACCCAACATTCTTTGAAGCAGCAAAAGCAAGAAATTTAGTTGAAATAGATGATGAATGTAATAAATGTTTAGAAGAATCATGTAAATCACGATTTCCAAAAGCTCTTTGTCAATTATTTAGTTACATTTGTATATTTTACAATCTAATTAATGCTCGAGAATTATATGAAAAATATGAAATCTATTTTTATCATATTACCAAAAATGTTACAACAAAAAGGTGAAGAATATGCATTGAGCATAATTAATGATATTTTAACTAATAATGGATTCCAATTAAGTGACTTTCATTTACCTACTTTAGAATACTATATTGAAAATAACGAAATTAAATACAGTACAGTAAATAATGTTAATAATATTTAGTCAATTATTAATAGTCTAACAAATGCTCAAACGGCTATTTTTAATACAGTAATAAATTCATTGAATACAAACTGCACTCAAAAGTATATATATACACATATAGACGGTCCAGGTGAAAGTGGTAAAAGCTACTCATTAAATACAATTATAACTTATCTAAAAATTCATGAAATTAACTATTAAGTTGTATCATGGACAGGTGTAATGGCTAATTCATTACAAGACGGTGTAATAGTACATACAGCATTTAAATTACCGTTAAACTTATCTGAAGACACAATATGTAATATTAGTGCAAACCGCGAAATAGGTAAAAAAATGAAAAATGTATCAATCGTTATCTGTGATGAAATCAAAATACGGTTTTGAAGCCGTCTATCGCATGTTTAGAGATGTATGTGATAATAATTACTTGTTTGGAGGGAAAACATTTATCATATCAGGGAATTTCAGACACACATTACTAATAGTAAAACATGGAAATAGAACACAGATAGTAGAAAATTGTGTCAAAAAAAGCTATTTATGGGAACATTTTCAATGTATGTCTTTAAAAGAAAATAAACGTTCATTGGAATCAGATGATAAATTTAAAAATTGGTTACTAAATATAGAAAATGGTAATTTTCATTCAAAATATGAAAAAGGGAAATGAAGTTATACAAACTCCAAAAGAAATATTGTCAGAAGGCAATCTAATTAATGAAATTTACGGGCATAATATAAATATTGAAAATTGTGACTATTACGAAAATATTATATTAGCACCGAAAAACGTAGGTGTAACAGAAACGAATGAAAAATTTTATCAAAAATAAATGAACCAGTAATAGAGTACTTGAGCATTGACTCTGCAAAAGATGTAAAAACACCAATTTTCAGTCATGGGATGTTATACGTGATACTTTCAAGGACAACTAATAAAAAAGAATTGAAAATATTATTAACAGAAAATCAAGAAAAGTTAAAGATGTAATGGTCCATACTAAGAACGCCGTTTACAGAGAAATATTATAAAACCACAATACAAAAATTAAATATAATGAATAAGAAAATAAAATCGAACATATTTAAAACTCTAATATAATATTAAATAGAAAAAAATTAAAAATTATGAAGTACAGTTTAGCGCTGTAAGGTTAGAAATCATGCTTTTTTAAATACTGGGTGGTTAAAAAAAATTTGGCTGCTATTATAAGTGCTGTAATGGAGAAAAACGCTAAAACTAATGTAAGCGCTGTGTAATTGGAAGTTTGCGACTGCTTTTCAGAGCACTACCTGGTTTAAAAAACGCAGCTGCTATTTTAAGAGCTAAAGATGAAAAACGCAACAATTATTGTAAGCACTGTGTAATTGAAAATTTGTGGCATCTATTTTGAGCACTGTGTGGTTACGAAAACGCGGCTGCTATTGTAAGTGCTGTGTAGTTAAAAAACACAACAACTATTTTGAGCGCTGTGTGGTTAAAAAAACGCAGCTGCTAGTGTAAACGTCGTGTAATCAAGAATTCACAGATAATATTTTGAGCGCTACGTAGTCACAAATTCGCGACTACTATTTTAAGCGCTGTGTTGTTAAAAAAATGCGGCTGCTATTGTAAGTGTTCTGTAATTAAGAATTCACGGTTGCTATTTTCAGCACTGAGACAAAGAGACAAAGATGGAAGAAGAGACGAAGACAAAGTAACGGAAACGGAGAGACAGAGATGGAGAGACAAAAACGGAGACAGAGAGATGGTGACGAAGAGAAGAAAACGGAGAGACGGAGAGACGGAGACAGAAAGACAGAGACGCGAAAACGGAGACGGAGGAATAGAAACGGAGATGGAGAGACGGAGATGGAGACAGAGACGGAAAGACGAAGAAAAAAAGACGGAGACAAAGAGACGGAGACGGAGGGACGGCGAGACTGAGACAGATAGACGGAGACGGAGGGAAGGAGACGGAGAGACCGAGGCGGAGAGATGGAGATGGAGACGGAAACAGGAAGACGAAGATGGAGAGACGGAGAGGGAGAGACGTAAACAAAAAGGCGGAGACGAAAAGACGGAGACGGAGAGACGAAGACGGAGAGACGAAGACGGAGACGGAGGGACGGTGAGACTGACGGAGACGGAGGAACGGGGACAGATAAACGGAGACATAGAGACAGAGACGGAGTGACGGAGACTTAAAGACGGAGACGGAGGGACGAAGACGGAGATGGAAAAACGGAGACGGAGGGACGGGAAGACTGAGACAGACAGACGGAGACGGAGAGACGGATATTGTGTATGTGCGTATGTGTATATGAGTAAGTGTATGTGTATGGATATGTGTATATGAGTAAGTGTATGTCTATGGATGTGTGTATATGTGTGTATGTGTGTATGTGTAATTGTGTATGTGTGCGTATGTATGTGTATGTGTGCACGTGTATGTTGAAGATGCAAAAGAAAAAATCTTAATTCTTCACTTTAATATAATAGTAGTAATAGTAATTTTTACTTTCATAAATTTTTCCAATTTTGATATATGCTCTATCGTGGCCTTTATTTAAATATTTGAATAAATATTTGATGCTCAATACTGATGCGCAATATTCTACATTTATATGACAACTATGCTTTAAAGTAGTATCGAATTATATGGAACTACCATTGAATTATCTACTTTTATTTGTTACCCATCAACTTTTTTGTTATAATAATAATAATTTTTAGATTTATTATTTTTTCTTTTATATTCCGGAAAACCATTATCTTCAAAAGTAGTAAAATTACAAAACTTTTTTGGAAAACCTTTTGAACATTTATTATTTTCTACATCATAACAAAAAGTTTCAGGACTATGTGGTTCATGTAACATATATTTTAGTACCAAATCTTTTAATTCATCGTCATCTTGAGGAATTTCAGCTGATATTTATTTATTTATTAAAATCCAAAGTTACATAGGAACATTTATAGGCAATTTTAAGTACAATTATCAGACAAATAAATGAGCAGAAGCAACGCCGCAAATCCTGCAGAGGAAAATAATATTTCCTGTTCGCACGTCTGGTTTGCAAAAGAAAGAAAAAAATAATAGAATAGAAATAAGAATAATAGTGCCGGTTAGAATTATCGTGTGTACCAGCTCACGAAAAATCTTCCAGCCACACATCACTTATCACTCATTCATACAATAACTCTCATACACTGATTTCTTCTATTTTTCTTTCTGTACCTTAGTGATAGACATATGTAATAGTTACGGCAGTAAAACTGTCATCAATAACATTGAATAATATATTCTTTTTTATTCTCTGTACATAATATTTAATATTTAGTTTAAATTATAACAGTATATTTTCGTATATCCACTCTTTTAGTTTCTCATTAGAGGATTTTTTAGTTATCTATAAATCTTTCAAAGTATTTGGAAGTTAATTAAAAATTTTTATTGCTTTTATGAAACTACTCTTGTCGCTTACAGTCCTACGTACCCTTGGCAGTGGTATTATTTTATGCCTAGTTTTACTAACTGAATTAATATCGATATTTTTAAGATTATAGTAATACTTAAGACTTTCGAGAGAAAATAGTTGATGTAAGTTCATGGGTTTTCCTTGAACAAAATTATTTTTAAAAACCAATTTTCATAATCTGTTCTGTATTTTTTGAAGTAGATCCAAATTATTTTTGTAGACTTCTCCCCATGCAATTATGCCGTAGCTTACAATGCTATGAAAAAGAGCATAATATATCATAATTAAAATTTTTGTTACTAAATAATCTGATATTTTATACAAAATGAAAATTAAGTATCTTGTTTTCTTTATTATATAATTAATATGTTCATTCCATCTCATATTATAATCAAACATAATACTCAGGTATTTACAACTATTTACTGTGTTTAGTCTATTCTTATTTATGTTTATAATAAAATTTTTTGGTACGCTATCACAATAATTTCCGGAGTCGATGTATACTGTTTAATTAACATTTAGAGTTAGTTTGTTTAATGCCAACCATTCCAACACTTTCTCAAGATATTTATTCATATTATATTCAACTTCTTTCTAAGTATTGCCAATAGCTATCAATACTGTATCATCAGCATACATTATGGTATTATTTGGCATGCTGGTTAAAAGATCGTTAACTTTAACATAACTCCAGAATATATACCAGCAACAAAAAATAAAGCCGCTGATTTTTTAAGCAGACAAATAAATAACAAAACACTAGATGGCGAAAAAAATGAGATAATAATAGCAAATATAATAAGCAAATATAAATTAAATAAAGAATTAATCAAGAAAATAAAAAATTTTGAGCAGTATCAAAGAAACGATACATATTGCATAAAAATCAAAAGTAAACTAGAAAAAAATGATAAAACAATAAAAAATAATTATGTATATATTAATAAAATAATACATAAACAAACAATAACTGAAAACAAAATAATAATTCCAGAAATATTAATAAAAGAATTTGTCATGACCACACATGAAGCTTATGGTCATGTTGGTCCGAAAAAACCGTATAAAATATTACAAGAAATCTTCTTTGCAAGAAATTAAAAAAAATAACATACACACTCATAAAACAGTGTGAAATTTGCCAAAAAATCAAATACCTAACGGTAAAATACTATCCTGAAATGCAACCCATATTGGTTAATAAAAAGAATGAAATGTTGTCAATCTATTTTTACGGACCTTCACCTGTATCAACAGGAGGAGTAAAATACATATTGACTACGATTGACACATTCACAAAATACGTAGTGATGTATCCGATTAAAAAGGCAAACACATCTACTGTATTAAATAAATTATTAAATGACTATATACCGAAATATGGCAAACCAGAATCGATCATAACCGATCACGGTACCCAATTTACTGGTAAAAAATGGGGACAAACATTAAAAGAAAATAACATAAAAATAAGATTCTCATCTATTTGACACCCTCAATCAAACATGGTAGAAAGAATACATAGAGAATTGAGCTGTTTTTTCAGAACATATGTGAAAAGCTCACATAAATCATGGGCATCATACGTAAAGGAAATATAACAAATCATGAATGTAACACACCTCGAAACAACAGGATTCATTCCTATAGAATTGCATGAGAATAAAAAACCAACAAGAATTTGGGAAAAATATTTCAAATTCGAAAAAAAAGATATACCGTATGAAAGGAAAATATATATGGCAACAAAAAAAATGCATGAAAAATTAAAAAGGCGAGCTGAAATAAAAAATCAACAAATTAAACATTATACTTTCAAAATAGACGGAAAAGCACTAGTAAAAGCACTAAACGTAACAGATTCTAATAACAACAAGATCGCAAAATTTTTAGAAATATATGAAGGCCCATATAGCATAAAAAAGATCGTAGCAAAAGACACATATTTGCTACAAGATGAGAATCTAAAAGAACAAGGAAAATTTCATTTAGACAACTTAAAACCGTATGTTGAAAATCACTGAAAAATAATAGAATAGTACATGCGAAAACAAAACATCAACACAAGTAAATCGAGTAATGTATAGAAATTCAAACATGTAGGGTATAACAAATTAAAAATAAAAGAAATGAACCAGACAGTAAACAACAGCCGACAAGTCAACATCAATATTAACAGTAAATTTAAATTTAAAATCAAAACAGATAGCCACAAATAGTTTTCTTTTTCTCTCCTCTCAAACAGTCAATTTCATAGTAGTAAAAAAAATGTACAGAGTCTATCCATATAATTACAAAAGGAAAATAAATTTTGTGACGCATCCAACTCGTTTCCGACACCAAGGAACAGATTTCGATTGGTATGTGAATAAGAAAAACGTCACCACACAAGCGGATATAAGATTGATAAGTAGAAACGAATCAGACATCTCGTGGGACGAATCCTTGACAAAACCGATTAATTACGAAGATAAGATCACGCCGCATCCATCAAATTTCGTATCAGAGGACAATTATACCATCAATAAGCAGGGAACGGCGACTCTAGCTAAAAACAAAATGTTCTGCAAATCCACATTGACAGAAACGATAGGGTCAGCTTACGCTGAAAAACAAGCTCACCAAATAATAGACGAGTTAAGAACAATCCCACCAGTAGAAAAAGAAGATAGTGAAATTAAAATAGCGCGTTACAATAGAGAAAAAGGTCGGCAGGAAAATATTATAGTAAAAGAAAAAGCACTACGACAACAAAGATTGTTCCGGATGGGTCTACGAACTAACTCTGAAGACATCAGGGACGAGGAGCCAGATTTTGACTCATGGTTGCAGAAAAGAATGAAGTATATACAGAGGTAAAATAAAACAATTAAAGATATAAACATTAACACTAAAATAAATTAAATAACACAGTTAGTAAAACATTAAAACTAATAAATTAAATTAGAAAAGTTAAAAAAAGAAAAAAAGAAAAAATAAGTAAATATATATATATGATATAAAATGATTAACGAATAAGTTTGTAAAATTGTCTGTGCGAGAGAAATGAAGTTGACCGCACAGCAAATGCTTTTAATGGATAAATTACGATTATAAATCATATGATAATTACTCTGCAATCAACTTCATTTCGGGGGGCAGTCAGAGCCCACAGAAAGTTTGACAACTATCGCGTTAAATTTGTAAAATCTAGAAAATAAGGAAATTATGTAAATTTAAAATAGAAAAATTAAATTAAGAATATTAAAAGCGTGAATAAATGAATTGGAAAAAGAAAAAAATTAAATTATAATAAAACAAAATTGAATAAAAGAAATTAGAAATGAAATTACAGTAAATTAAAAGCTTTCTTTGCCTCAATTCATTTAGAAAATGTACAATCTTGTCTCGAGAAACGAAGTGCATTTTCATACATTCGAATCTACTTCATTTCGGGGGGCATTGTAAGATCCTACATAGAAATTTCATGTATATGTGTGATTAGGAGCGGTGGGGTGGAAGAAAGCACCGAGCGCGCTTTCACTCACGCGCATATATACGCCCACCGCTATACCTATACACGTCCGAAATGCTTATATGTATATCATATCAATCATAATTTACAGCATCGATTCTACGTTTGAGTACGAAGTATGAGAGAGAGTAGATGCCGTGTGGGAGAGGCAAGAGCGCCGAGACGATGAATCTGAGGAATCTTGCCGAACGAGAAATGTAGAGAGCAACACTCTCATTCCAGTCTTCTTCAATAAAATTTAGAAAAGTTAAATCTCGCGTTATATAGTGTATCATTCTTTGCAGTATTGAAAATAAGATGGCGAAATAGATCGGCAAACGATCGATCTACGTACCCGTTATCATTATTGCAAAGATTAAACTTTATTGCATCTCGAAATTAAATATTTATCGGAATAATTAAAACTATGAAACTTTGATAATTAGTAAATCTTTTCTTTTAATTTGTAAAACAATACGTTAAGAGGAGTTTGTTGTCATTTAAATAATTGTAAAGGAAAGTGAAGCTTATTGGAGATTGGAATTCGAGAGGCAATAAAGATTATTACCTAATGCCTTTCCTATCATTAACCTTTTGATTTTCAGGTTTTAATCGAGAGCATAAGGCCCCGAAACAGCTGGGCAAGACGCCTTGGCTGCGTACGGGTTAGCTCGTTCTTTACACCAACACTCTTACACACTTACACGTAAATTAAATTGTATTTTCACGCGTTTAAGATTACAAATTGAATACGTAACAATTATAGTATGCGAGTTGGCTACACCACTCTCATAAAAAGTAAAGTTTTGCCTTCCTTGCAAACTCATTTAACTAATAAGGCTTTTGAAATTTGTGAAATTAGCTTCGCGTAACGGTCAAGAAGAGCCATTGTGTCACCATCTTAATAAATAAGAATTGAGGATACAATCACTCTCAAAGCAAATAAGAACAGCGCAAAACGAAGCGTTTACGTTTATGAACGCTTAGTGTGTCGCTGTTCTAACAAACGTACGTAAATTATACATAAAAACAATTTAATTTTCCGAAGAGTAAAAAGTATTTAAAAATACACGAATTATGAGAATGCAGACAAGGTAGGAACTTAAATTGGCGCCCATTGGTATTATAGATTTAGGCTATTCATAAAACAATAAAATTTGAAATATAAAATTATACCTAAATCTATTATTCTCACGACCGTAACTCATGCTCGAACACAAAAGTACAGCGATATAAATTTAAGAAATAAAATTAGGAATAAAACAAAAATTAGAAGCAACAAAGTTGCCATTTTGATTACAACAATACATGAATTAAAATCTGTGTCATTAACTACAGAATTTTTTGAAAAAATCGTAATTAGACATATATAAAATTTAAAAAAACCAATAACGTAATGGTTAACATAAAAGTATGTGATTTTATAAAAAAATCAACAGAAAAAAAAATAATTATAATGAAAAATGTCACAATTTAAGTAAAAAATTAGAACTTTTATTGCAAAAAAGAACTAAAAATAATAAGAAAACAGAGTTTTTTGTATTAAACAACACAGGATTCTATAAAATTGTAAACGCTGTAGCAACTAATATAGAAAAACAAAATGAAAACTTAATGCAAGTAAAAATAGAGAAAATAGAAGCATATTTACAATATTTAGAAAAAAAAGTAACACAGATAGCAAATAAAGTAAATGAAAATACGATTAAATTAAACGAAGTTAGATTCAAATTTAATTATAACATGCCACAAATGGTAGAAAACTTGCATGAAATAGAAGTTGAAATAGAGAAAATAAAAGAAAAAATGAATAACTAAATTAAAGAAATAGAAAAAATCTAATAAATTAAAAGCAAAAATAGAAAGCAGAAAGAAATTCAAAAAGAAAAATCGAAAATATTCCGAAAAGAAAGAAAAATCTAAATAATTTTAAATTTAAATATTATTCGCGATAACGTTAAAATTTTAAACGACATAAGTCACAAATTTTTGGATTATTTCCAAGATCATAATAGGTAGTATAGTTAACACCGCTAATCCGCAAATGTAAACAAGGCGATAGAAAGCGTGTATTGATGAAATTAAGCATCGATAAACTCAAATAAAATTTAACATAAGAAATTAAATAATATCTCAAAATTAGAATATTGTAAACAGTGACACTCAACCAGCACAGTGGTGCTCAATTTGTGCTTCACTAATATTCATAAATGAATTCAAGTAAATAAATTTAAAATTAAAAGATAAAAAGAAATATATTAAATCAAATAAATTAAATTCAAAGCTAATTGACACTGCAGGTTCTGTGTCACACTTATGCACAAAGCTAACATATAAAATAAATTATACAATAACGTCGCACAATAAGCGCACAGACAATTAAAACAAGTAGAATAGTAAAAGTAAAAGATTGATTCCTGATATACAAAAAACAACGAGTTATTGAAAACAGTCATAGTAAATCTACTTAAATAAATAAATTTAATCAAAAAGAAAAGAGAGAAAATTATGTTAAAAACAAGGAATAAAACAAAGTATTATAAATCAGTATAAAAATAGTACATACGATTAATAGACCATTTTGAAGAAATTTCTATTAAATTATCGGGATTTATCAAGAAATTTGTTTTTCTCTTTTGTTCTTGATTAAAAATTAATTTTTATTGCGAACGTAAAACAAAGTCAAGAAACAAGATTCAAGAAGTTAGATAATAAAATTAAAGAAGAAAAACTTGAAAAAAAAAAAAATATATCAAAATGGCGAACAAAAGACGCTCAACGTTATTAATGAAAGAATTGGAAAATGCTGATCAATCTTTTGATGTTAATAATCAAACAAAACAAAATGAATGGATGAGAGTAGTAACAGATGAGTTACAGGAATTATTTGCAAAACAAGAAGAATTGGACGGAAAAATGAATGCATCTTCAGATTCAGAAAAATCAATACATTTAAATTTAGAAAGAACAGCACACGCAGAAACGGAAAGTTTGAGAGAACAAGTAAATGCATTATCTGACAAAATAAAAAAATTATCAGAAGATAACATTGGAATGAAAAACTTACTTAACTAGCTTACATCATCGATATTTTTAAGATCATTATAGTAATACTTAAGACTTTCGAGAGAAAATAGTTGATGTAAGTTCATGGGTTTTCCTTGAACAAAATTATTTTTAAAAACTAATTTTCATAATCTGTTCTGTATTTTTTGAAGTAGATCCAAATTATTTTTGTAGACTTCTCCCCATGCAATTATGCCGTAGCTTACAATGCTATGAAAAAGAGCATAATATATCATAATTAAAATTTTTGTTACTAAATAATCTGATATTTTATACAAAATGAAAATTAAGTATCTTGTTTTCTTTATTATATAATTAATATGTTCATTCCATCTCATATTATAATCAAACATAATACTCAGGTATTTACAACTATTTACTGTGTTTAGTCTATTCTTATTTATGTTTAATTTAAAATTTTTTGGTACGCTATCACAATAATTTCCGGAGTCGATGTATACTGTTTAATTAACATTTAGAGTTAGTTTGTTTAATGCCAACCATTCCAACACTTTCTCCAGATATTTATTCATATTATATTCAACTTCTTTCCAGTAGCTATCAATGCTGTATCATCAGCATACATTATGGTATTATTTGGCATGCTAGTTAAAAGATCGCTAACATATATTATGAAAAAGAGATCCCAGAATTATTCCTTGTGGAACTCCTCTATTTATAATTTCAAAATTACTTTTAATTTGTTCAAATCTCACTTTTTGCATTCTATTATTTAAATAATTTGTAATTAAAACTTGTGCCTTTTCTCTAATGCCATATGCATACATTTTTTCTAATAAAATATCATGATTAACTGCGTCGAAAGCTTTGGTGAGATCTAAAAATGTTATCGTAATAGGAGAGCTTTTATCAAGGTTCTCATACATCTTTTTTGTAATGAAACTCAAAGCATCTTTAGTTCCAACATTTTTGATTAAACCAAATTTTTTTGTACTCAAATTATTTTTAAATATAAAATCATAAATTCTGTTAAAAATAATTTTTTCAAAAATTTTTGCGATATTTGATATTAAAGATATAGGTCGGTAATTGCACGCCGGTTTTTTGTAGAAATCTATTGTGATGTGCGCCATCTCAAAAAGTTGTGGAAAAATGTTTATAAACAAATTAAGATAGAAAAATCGACTTTTTTTTCTTTTTTCCTCTGTAACTGCGCTGCTTTTGACTCTAGAAGAAAATTTTTTCAGCAAAAGTTGTTAAGAATTAAATTTTTTTCAAGACTATAGGTGTGCGATTTTCTAAAATTTTCAAATTTTCTCGGGAAATGAAGTTTTACCGAAAAAATGGGTGATTTTTCAAATTAAAGTTAAAGACAAATACTTTATTCAAAATTCGATGAAACTTTGCGAAAAGAAAGATTTTTTACTGTCTTCAATCCTCCTCCACGCCGATCTGTTTCGGCCCGTAAGAAGAGCAACGATTAATTTGTTTATTAAAAAATAGTCGAAAATTCAAATTAATGCCAAGTCAACAATAATTATTGCAAATATGTCAAACTTCTTGAGCATGTAATGGTAGAACACCTTTATTATAAACGATTATAAAAATTTCAATTTTTTATTTTTTTACAATATTTTTTAGCGTTTTTCCGATTTTATAATTTTAATTCTTATGAATAAATTCATATTTCTCAGCCAATTTTTGATATATATTAATTTTATAATCGAAAAGAAACGTCTCTTTAAGACTTTTAATTTGAATTTTTTAAAAGTTTTCTATCGTGAAAATGAAAAGAGTAATATTGCTTTGACTTATTTGACTAACAAATGCGCTATTTTTTTAAACATTTTAACTCGTTTCAAAGTTTAATAGCCAGTTTATAATATAAATTATTTATTGGCAAAACGGCATTAATGTATACAAAGTGGTTTTTATATATCATCGTTTCTAAATTTTTTTACGCATTACATTGAGTGCGAATATCAGGTAACAGAGTATATAAACGGCCAGCGCGCATGCGCACGGTGGTATCTTTTTCTTCACGCAAGAACAGAAAAAAATTTTCAAAAGTTAAAATTCATATTGCATATGAAAATTAACAATATCTCTGGTAATTATGGTCCGATCTACATGTTTCTTTTTTAATCTAGGGTAGCGCGTGAAAATAATTATAGCTTTGATATCAGTTTTGGAAAGTTTTCTATACATTTGTTATAAATAATGATGATTGTAAATGAAATATCTTTTCGAAGTATTTGCAAAATTATAAGTTTAGGTAAAGAAATTTGAAGAAGAATTTTGTTTTTATTTAAAAAAACGACCAATTTTTATTAAATAGGTTTTTTAAGAAAAACGAAATTATATTGTCAAAATATTTATAATATAATATTAATAGTTTTCTTATCAAATCTAGAATTGTAAGTTTAAATAAACATATGTATAATGAACCTTACAATGTATTTTATTATAAATTATATCTTTTAGGGTTACTTAAAATTGTAAAACATTCTTTTGTTTTAAACAAACCAGCATTAAGTTCATAAGATTAAATACCTAAACTGTAATAATAAAAAAAGTTAAGAATCATTAGTATTTTATAATCATTGGTTCATCAATCTAAATATTAAGTGAGTGTGAAAATATAATTATTGTAATATGTCATTGATTTTGATAATTTATTTTATAAGAAGATGTATTTTGAGAATAAAGAAATTTATTAAGATAAAAGGAACGATAAATAAAGTAGTATTTTAAAAATTTTCATACGTTTGTAAATATTAGGTACTTAATTTTATGAAGTTAATATTTGTTTGTAACAAAAGAATGTTTTACTTTTGTACGTTTATAATTTATGAAAAATTTTAAATAATGAAAAGTCACCCTAAAAGATATAATCCTTCTTAAAAAAATGATGAGCCGCCATGTTGAAGCATCTAAAGATCGAATCCTGATTGGTCGATATAGAATAGGCGCCAAAAATTAAATTTTAAAGGGTTTAGATTTTTTAAATAAATAAAAATTAATTTCTAAACATTGTTTTTTAAATATAATAGAAGTAACTCAATTAAAATAGAATAAGAATATTTTATTTTAAACCAAGCAATATTATTTATGTATATAACCAATGTATAGTTTAATGATAAAATATATAACTATGAGCACAAGCAAGGTGACTACCTTTTATTTAAAAATTCCAGTAAAATTGTAAAGACATCAAATAATATAACAATTCAGATAAGTAATTTATTCCTTTATTGCATAAGTATTGCTTAATGCAGGTACAATATGTATATATTTTTAATTGTTTTTCATTTAAAAATAAGTATAGTAACAGCAATTAATGAAGGTTTGAGGTTATGAAGGTTTGAGGTTATGAAAGTTTTATTATTCTATATTTCTATTACTCAGATTAAAAATCATCAAAGTACCAAAAAAATAATATATTTAACTAATGTTTTAAAGATAAATTTATGCACATTTTAATAAAAAAAATAAGGTTAGAATGAATCAAGATCAAAATTTACTGATAACAATGGATGATGCAATTGACGAACAAACTGTATGTCTATTTTTAATGAAAATTTAAAGAATCTACTTATACGAGTGTGCTATTTCATAATATACAATACTATTTAGTTAAACTTATTATATTAAATATTAATACATAAATAAATAGAAGTATAAAATGTGTGTTTTCAGTAAATGTAGTTTGAAAATAATTTGCACACTGATAAAAGTATGACTACGATAGGCAGCTTTGTTATAGATTAACATATAAAATTTGTATTACAGTTGACGAACAAGCTATATGTCTATTTTTAATGAAAATTTGAATAATTTACTTATTCATTTTATATAAGTGTGCTATTTTATAATATACGATGAATTAATATTTAATATAATGTATTTAACTGAATAGTTTGCTTATACGAGTGAGTTATTTTATTATATACATTACTATTTAACTAAATATTAATACATGAAATTAAAAAATGGAAAAACAATTTATGTTTTAATGAATAAAGCTTAAAAATAATTAACATGCTGATAAAATTATAACTATAGTAAGCATCCTTTTTATATATTTGTATATATAAAATTTGCATTACAGTTGACAAACAAGCCATATGACTATATTTTTAATAAAAATTTGAATATTTACTAATATAGGTGTGTTATATTTTATAATATAAAATGAATTAATATTTAATATAATATATTTAACTGATTAGTTTACTTATACATATGGGTTATTTTATAATATACAGACATAAGCTGAAATAACTTGGGCGCCTATGCACTTTCTACTCAACTGTAGTTATTTGAGCTATCAGACCTGAGTTTCAGTCTGAAAAAAAATCAGATTTAAATGTAATTGATAATTTTTTGTTATTATAATATTAACTAATAAAACTTCTTTTTAGCTTAAATATACATTAAATAAAAAAGTTTGATCCATGAATAGTTTTAAAAACCCTTATCTGATGCTTAAAATCCTTTTGATTAGTTAAAAACTTGATTTTGTTTATTTAATAACACTATTTAAAATGAAATAATGTTGTATGTGTATCATGTCTTAAGATTTATGAGTCATAAATATATTTTAATACACTTCTACTTTCTCATAAAGAAAACATTGTATCAATAAAAAAATTTGTTCTATTTTTTTATTAATTTTTACATATTCAGACTCGTGGAAAAAGTGGTTTCCACCCTGTTAAAAAAAATCAGGCGAGAAATCACCTGATTTCTTAGGTGATTTATCATGCCAAAATCTCATGTGATGATCTCTCACCTGATTTTTTTTTGTAGGGCAGAAAATGTCTGTATGTATGTGTGTGTATGTACTCATTACGTCAATTAGATCTCGAAAAGTACTCGACAGATTTCCTTCAAATTTTGCATACAATTTATTTTTTTGTCTAACTGGTACGGAAGCTATTGAAAACTGGTTTTCTTGGCATAGTTTTAATTTTAGAACAATTTAAAACATTTTTTTTCAATTCTAATTTTTAATTTTTTTTTTGTATTTTACTTTAAGTACTCGATGGATTTGCTCTAAAATTTGCTTGGAAATTATTTGCGACTACCAAAAGAAAAACTTCTGAAAACTGATGGGTGGGGCTCGAACATTAGAATGTTTTTTATTTAATTAACATTTATTTAGAAGTTCATATAAATTATGTGCATATCAAGACTGTTCATTTATTCATTTTAGAATTTTCGTATTTTCAGCGACTGAAGTAACGAAAATAACTAATGCGAGTAAAGTATTTTAGAATATTCACTTTATCGAAATAAGAAGTAGCAAAATAAATGTACGTCTAAATTTAGAATAAATTATATCAAGATTTCGAAAGAACTCTAAATATTTTAATCGAATAATTTGAGATTATCACTACTGCTTTTTGAAATCATGAAAATTCATTATTACTTTATTCTAAATTGAGGAATACGCTATTCGTAATTGTGGCACTCTAAATAAATATTCATTAAATAAAAAACATTCTAATGTTCGAGCCCCACCCAAATTGATTTTCTTAGCGTGGTTTTAATTTTAGATAATTTTGTAAAATTTGAAAAAAAAAATTCATTTTTCTTTTATTTTACGTAAATTACTCTATAGATTTGCCCCAAAATTCGCATGCAAGTTATCCGCTACTGTCAGAAGAAAAACATTTTTAAAAACTAATTTTCTTAGCGCAGTTTTAATTTTAGAGCATTTTGAAAATTTTGAAAAAATTTTTATTTGAAACCACTTTTTTTGACTCCCGGAGTCTAAATATGTACAAATTAACGAAAAAATAGAAAAAATTTTTTCACCGATACAATAATTTTTCTTTGAGAAAGCAAAACGAAATCAAAATACTCTAACATAATGAGCTCTATGAGAAAGCATTACACCAAAGCACTTGGCAGCGTTTTTGTAAATGCTGAAGTTCAAATAAATGTAATAGATATATTTATTATTACCTATAATGCGGTTATGAAGTAGCTAAGTAAAGTAATTTATTTAATAGTCATTAAATATATAAAGATGAAAAAAGATGCTTTTGTAATTTTAAATAATGAGGGATTTTTAAACTCTTATTACCAATAATAGTATTTAAAAATTTAATTTACTGCAATATTTAATTTAATTTAATGCTATCCAAACTAAAGATGTAACGCATATAATAATTAGTGAAAACAATTTTATATGAATGAGTTGAAACAAAATTTAATGCAAGTAAAAAATAAAATGTTTTTTTGTGAAAAACTTTTTGATTCTTTATTGCAAAATTTATATTATTTTCATACATTATTTTAAAACTCGGAAATTGATAGTGATGAAAATCAATAATGAATCAGATGAAATGTTTCTTCTAGAATATTTAAATTCTTTTAATCCTTCCAGTAAATTACATTTGAGAGAAAAATTTATTGTAATGCTTATAAGAAATATAAGTATTAATAAAGGTTCATGCAATAGTGCGAGATTGCAAATTTTAGAATTTTCTAATCATTTATTAAAATGTAAAATTTTGACGGGTGGTATAAGATAATATTTTTCCAAACCGTAGTAGATTATATTGTGAAAATGAATATTCCTTTTACATTTAAAAGAACGTAATTTTCATGTGAATTATCTTTTGCTATGACGATTAGTAAATTACGTGGACAAACGTTTGATAATATAATTATTGTTTTAAGGAACTGAACACGGTTAAAAACAATTGTGTAGTCTGTTAACTTTTATTTTCTGTTACTAAATTGTCTGTTGAAGTAACAAACAAGGATGTGACGATTTAACAGACTTTATGTCAGTTGATTCTGAAAATGTCCGTAACAAACGACTAAAATAGATAGTCCAGGGGCAAACTACATAAGTCTTGGTCGATCGAGGTCCTCAATTCTACCCAGGTTTTTTATGTATTTTTGACCTGCTGAATCCGAATTTTTGGGTAGAATGTCTGAAAATGGCGCATTTAATAATTATTAACAATTTTCATAAACAAATTATAAAAATGCACTTAAAAAAAATTTTATCATATTTTTTAGTTTATTTTGAGTAAAAAAGGTTCTCATGAACATATTGCTAAAATGCACTGAATCGGCAGAAAACAAATTGCAAAGTTTGAAAAACGCGATTTTTTATAAATACGGTCGCTAACTACTGTAATCTTTAAGTTTATATTTTAACCAACAATTTAAGCTATTGTGAGTTAAAATGAAATCAGTAGAAGCTGAGCTATAGGCTGTCAAAGTTTTGAAAAATCGCGTTTTTTCAAACTGCGATTTTTTTTGCCGATTCAGTTCATTTTAGCAATATGTTCATGAGAACCTTTTTACTCAAAATGACTTAAAAAATATCATAATTTTTTTTTTTCGAAAAAACGTATTATTATAATTTGTTTATAAAAATTGTTAATAATTATTAAAATTATATCATTGTAAATGTCACGAAAGCTATTCATTAGACAACGAATATCATATTATAAACGAATATAATATTGTATAAGATATAATAAAAAACGTTCTTTCTAATATTTCTTGAGTTCTTGTACATTTATTAATTTAAGGAGTCTCATATGTCAGCTATAGTTTGTTGTTCATAAAAATTAAAAGTTTAAAGAACTCTTCAAAATTTTGATAAAAATTAATTTATACCTAGAAAAAAATTTCTGCAAATTTTCAAGTAGTCTTATCAACTAATTTATTTATATGTGCTCACTCGAAGTCCGCGTGTTTTGTATCTCATAGTAGTAAAAAGATAAACTTTAAGTGAGCATAAATAATAAAATCAGTCGATAAGTCTAACTAAAAATTTGCAGAGATTTTTTTCCAGGTATAAATTAATGTTTTTCAAAATATTGAAGAATTTTTTAAACTTTTGATTATTATGAACAACAAACTATAGCAAACTATAGCTAGCACATGAGACTCCTTAAACGTGAATTTAAAAAAATAAAAATATATATAAAACGTGTATGTATGTGTACGGAAAACAAGACCAAAAAAAGTTTTAGTACATTGACAGACAATGTCTGTAATTTATAAGTAAAATTTTAACAGACATTTGTTTGTTAAATCCTTTAAAGACATTTTGTTTGTTAAAGTAACACACATTTTTGTCTATTAACTGGTTTTCTTTGTCTTTGATATTTCTAACTGTGAATAAACTAATAGCAGCAGTTGTTTCAATTTTTCTTTATTTCTATAAGAGAAAAAACGACTTTTCTCCTCTATTTTTTAGAGAGGCCACTTCAGGTGCTAAAACATAAAATTTAATAACAACTGATAACAGTTTCTTAATGATTAAAAATTTCTAAATTCATCAACAATACATTAAAAAAACATCACCTAAAACAATACATTTTAGGCGTAACAATAAAAATAAAAAATGAAACTTACAAGTATTAAACATGTGGTATTACATAACTATTTTTGTTTTGTAAAAATGTATAATAATAGATATTTCTATTAATAATAAAAATTTACGCAATCTAATATGCGTCGTCATGATCTACGTGACATTATGAAGTATAAGTTATTTCAACGAATATAGACGCTGATAGAAGCGTACATGGGAAATTTCTGCCAAAAATGAGTTGGTTCTGTTACCCAGCTACTTGGGGACGCCATCAAATCCCATGTATTTTTATATCTATATAAATCATATATATAGCACATTTTTCATATGTATAGATATACAAACAATGTAGAAGTGTTACCCAGGCTTTCGGACGAAAAATGTAACCCAGAAGAATCCTTCTATAAGCGTCTATTTTCTTTGGTTATACAAATCTTTAACATAGGTAATTTAGGTGAGTTACGTATGTACAAAGTGACTAGCAAGTGTTTTCTTTTATGTACTTGGTATTTGATTCAAGATTTTGACTCACATGAATGAATTTGATTTAATTATATTTAATCTAATTTAACAATTATTGCGTTTTATTGTAAATAATTTATTCTTAAAACCGTTTTATCAAAAAAATTAATTTCTTTTTAATAATTCAACTATGTATTTATTATATACGTTGTTTAATTTTTGAGTGTAGTGTATTATTGCAATTTTCATATTTTTTAATATGTATCATTTCTGATAGCAATCTTTTTTGATAGTTGCATTCAATGTCTAATATGTTTGAGGTTCCTATGTTTGTATCAAAGCTATGGCTAGAATTTTTACAGTGTGTAACCAACGCAGATTTGTCTCTATTATGTTTCAAATCACTTATATGTTGTAAATAAAGAAAAATTGAAACAGATACTGCTATTAGTTTATTCAGTTGCTTAAAAAAAATTTTAGCTGTTGTTAGCTGTTTAAAAGAATAATATAATTATTGATTGATGAAGAGAAGTTTTTGATCATGGTCAGTTGTATGCTGCGGTATCTAGAGTTTGATCTTATATCCTACATGCCAAAAAACTAATATAAATATTGAAAATTATGTATGTAAAAAATTATATTAAAAATTTCTTTTAATTTAATTTTTTTATTTTTTGATGACATATTAAAGGCACTTCGTACTGTTTGATTTTAAGGTTCATAATTTTAGTTTTTATTTAAAATTAATATTTGATAGATGACCACTCATCATTTTTTTAAAAACAATAAAATTGCTACTAAAATAATTGCGTTTATTAAAATTACTTATCATGTTTATAGATGTTATTATATCCATAGTTGACCCTGGAGTATAAATTTGTTGCGCGCTTTGCGCGCATGAATGTAGCTAGTTTGTGATAAAATACATTGTAAAGTTCATTATACATATGTTTATTTAAACTTACAATTCTAGATTTGATAAAAAAACTATTAATATTATATTATAAATATTTTGACAATATAATTTTGTTTTTATTAAAAAACCTATTTAATAAAAATTGGTCATTTTTTTAAATAAAAACAAAATTCTTCTTCAAATTTCTTTACCTAAACTTATAATTTTGCAAATACTTCGAAAAGATATTTCATTTACAATCATCATTATTTATAACAAATGTATAGAAAACTTTCCAAAACTGATATCAAAGCTATAATTATTTTCACGCGCTACCCTAGATTAAAAAAGAAACATGTAGATCGGACCATAATTACCAGAGATATTGTTAATTTTCATATGCAATATGAATTTTAACTTTTGAAAATTTTTTTCTGTTCTTGCGTGAAGAAAAAGATACCACCGTGCGCATGCGCGCTGGCCATTTATATACTCTGTTACCTGATATTCGCACTCAATGTAATGCGTAAAAAAATTTAGAAACGATGATATATAAAAACCACTTTGTATACATTAATGCCGTTTTGCCAATAAATAATTTATATTATAAACTGGCTATTAAACTTTGAAACGAGTTAAAATGTTTAAAAAAATAGCGCATTTGTTAGTCAAATAAGTCAAAGCCATATTACTCTATTCATTTTCACGATAGAAAACTTTTAAAAAATTCAAATTAAAAGTCTTAAAGAGACGTTTCTTTTCGATTATAAAATTAATATATATCAAAAATTGGCTGAAAAATATGAATTTATTCATAAGAATTAAAATTATAAAATCGGAAAAACGCTAAAAAATATTGTAAAAAAATAAAAAATTGAAATTTTTATAATCGTTTATGATAAAGGTGTTCTACCATTACATGCTCAAGAAGTTTGACATATTTGCAATAATTATTGTTGACTTGGCATTAATTTGAATTTTCGACTATTTTTTAATAAACAAATTAATCGTTGCTCTTTTTACGGACCGAAACAGATCGGCTTGGAGGAGGATTGAGGACAGTAGAAAATCTTTCTTTTCGCAAAGTTTCATCGAATTTTGAATAAAATATCTGTCTTTAACTTTAATTTGAAAAATCACCCATTTTTTCGGTAAAACTTCATTTCCCGAGAAAATTTGAAAATTTTAGAAAATTGCACACCTATAGTCTTGAAAAAAATTTAATTCTTAACAACTTTTACTGAAAAAATTTTCTTCTAGAGTCAAAAGCAGCGCAGTTACAGAGGAAAAAAGAAAAAAAAGTCGATTTTTCTATCTTAATTTGTTTATAAACATTTTTCCACAACTTTTTGAGATGACGCACATCGATATTCTTATTATATATATTATCTACAATATATTTCTGCAAAAAACCGGCCTGTAGCACGTTTTGCAAAAAAATGGATTAAAATGAACTAATTTGACTGGACTATACAAGGTCTCACATTTACGACGTCATAGACTCTGCAATTTTGATGACCCACAAAAACTCTATCTTTATTTTCGCTAATATATTTATGTATTTCAGCAGGTGTTCCCATATAAATTATTGTTTTACCATTGGTTTTATTATATGCGGAATGTAGTATTCTACTTTTTGCTACATTGTTAGAGAAGTTTCTTGTATTTATGTCGTTTTCAAGTGTTTTATCATCCATGTTAGATAAATTTTTAATTCCAACTATTTTAACTACTAGATTTTTTAACTGTTCTTTTTCTACTTTGCATACGTGTGATATTTTAGCCGTTAAGACTAGGCCGGAGTAGAACCTAATACCAACCGATTAACAATTGAGTTGTTTGTTATTTACTCAAGTATTAATCGGTGTATCTTCAAATTAAAGGTTGAGCGCAATAGATATTATTATTATGAACATCTATGCATAAGAAAAAAAAATCTATCGCTTTGTTTTTGAGAAAAGTCAGTAACGCCAAAGTAAAAGTTTATGTTTATAATACTTTCGAGTTACTTACTTTTCTCAAAAACAAAGCGATAGATTTTTTTTTCTTGTGCATAATTATTTGCAATAATAATATTTATTGCGCTTAGCCTTCAATTTGCAGATACACCGATTAATACTTGAGTAAATAACAAAAATCTCAATTGGACAAGGACAGTAAATCCGGCCTGCTCTTAATAATTTTTCTGCTGTCTTTATGCTTTCTATATTCATGCAGTTAATCGTCACTTCATCATTTGTGCAATGAATGTTTTTGTTTGTATACTTTCATCTTTTATAAGGTACTTAAGTACATTATCTTTTACGTTTACTTTATCGCTTTTATCCTTTTTTTAATTACTATTTTTGGTATAATTTTAGGCAATACCATTATTTGTTTAGTAGCAGTAACCTCTGCAAAAGACATTTTGTTTGTTTTAGGAATTTCTTTTTCTTTCTCTAGTAGTTCCTTCAATAAACTAATCTTATCTTTGAGTTTATTATTTAAATCTCTAAGCAGCAGATTTTCTGTTTTACCGATTCCATTAGTACTCCACTTTCCTGTTCGTTTTCATCAACTTCATCTTTTTCCCTGTTTTTAGCTAAAAGAGATTCATATTCTAATTGTAATTTTTTATTATCACTTTGCAAAATTTTATACTTTTTATTAGATTTTATACTTTTTATTAGATTTTATAACTTCCTCTTTAAGTTTTTCACCTTCTGTTTTCAAATTATGCACAGTCACTTGAAAGTTTTGTTTTTTATTTGAGGTTGAGTCTATGTTCATATGTTCATCACACACTACCATCACATTTGTAATATATTTCACACCCTTTTTTCTGTTGAAATCACTTTTATACCACACATTTTCGCATAAATTACAGAAAACCGTTGCATTTGCTTGCTTTAAATGACATTTATAGTAAATATCAGGCGGAACCTCCTCAGGAGACAACTCCTTCTTCTCCACCATCTTGAATTGTTTCTATAAATTTATAAATTTATATAAATTTGAGTATAAATTTATCGATTTCCGCAGGAGATGACATTTTACATTTATAATCTAATGTGAAAATCATATGAATATGAGGAAAACTTCTTTTTTGAAATTCTATTACAAAATACAATGCTTTCTCTATGAGAAAGCAAAATCAAGAAATTACTTTGCCAAAAATTTTTCCACATATGTCTACTAGGATAGTTTTACATTTAGCATTGAAAAGACGAACACAAATATTTGGTACATCATTATGTCATTGTTATAAACAAATCAGGCTGACCTTTTCTTTTAACTATTGCCATAGCATCTTGATAATGTTTATTCATATACCTAGGGTCACCTACGTAATTGGCTGGCACAATATACATAACACCCAATCTTTCTTTTTTTTCATAATTATTTGAATTATTAAATGCACTTCTATCAAAATCATGAAAAAAGCCGCGTCCATTCGGTCCAACGCTCGATTTTTTCCGAGTTATGAGCAGTTTTGTCTGTTTTGTTGAAAAAATTGCATATGCTGTATAATTTTACAGTTTTCGAACTACTTATTCTAGAGGGTTTCTACTTAATGCATATTAAAGTTGAGAATAAAACCTTTCGATTAAAAAAAAAACGTGTCCAAAAAACTCAAGTTGTTAAAAAGTTATGAAGAGAGAAAAATTAAAATGAATTTCTGACTAAAATGTTGCATTTATTTTCTATGCATTTTTTGAGCTAAATATTTGCGTTATTTTTATTCGCTCATAACTTTTTAACAACTTGAGCTTTTTGGACACGTTTTTTTTTTAATCGAAAGGCTTTATTCTCAACTTTAATATGCATTCAGTAAAAACCCCCTAGAATAAGTAGTTCGAAAACTGTAAAATTATAAAGCAGATGCAATTTTTTAACAAAACAGACAAAACTGCTCATAACTCGGAAAAAATCGAGCGTTGGAACGAATGGACGCGGCTTTTTTCATGATTTTATGTAAGAAAAAAGATCCCAAAGCTAGAAGAAAATCCAAGACCCAAATGCAATGCACTCTCCTTGTTAGCTAAACTCTTAAAAACGTAACAACTTGATTTCTACGTTCTAATTCAACTTAGCGCTCAAAAAAGTAGTAATTATAAATAAACGTTATAACTCCTATATTTAAGCATAAAAGTTATAACGTTTTTATGGCCAAATCCGAGATACAATTTTTTCATACGCTAAATTGAATTACAACTTCTTAGTTGCCGAAGCCAAGTTGTTACGTTTTTGAGCTTGGCTGAATTACGATCTTTTTCCTCCCACCCGACGATATGCTTAACTACACCCAACGACAACAGCCCACTGTTTTGATTGTGGTAAAAAAAATTTGTAATAATAGAACGTACAACGATATTACAAATAATATTTAATATTAAATATTTAATTTGAGCGTTAAGTTGTATTAGAACGTAGAAATCAAGTTGTTACGTTTTTAAGAGTTTAGCTGAGTTATGATGTTTTTCCGCCAACCCGACGATATGTTTAGTGGTTCTAGCCTACTGCATATGACTGAAAATTAAATATTCTCATTATTTTATTTTCAGAACAAGAAAATAACTATATCGACATAAATGTTTTTGACATTTTTAAATGATTTTATATTTTATAATGGACTAATTAATTGTCATTAAATAATTTTTATAAGTAAAGAATTAAAATAATTTTGATTTTTTTTCCTTTTTTTTATTTTACGTGAAGTACTCGATGGATATGCTGCAAAATTTGCACGATCTATTGATTTGCTTTTTCATTTATCAAATAAGCTTTTTTTTCATTATATTATTATTTTTTTTTAATGCCAAATTTAATTATGAAACTTTATTAAGATGAGCTTTTCGAAAATATAAGGAAATATTACTGGTAAATCATTTTTTATATTAGAATTACATTTAAAAAAATTAAGTCTTATTACTCGAACTTAAAGAACTCTAAAGCACTGCACTAAGGCAGTTGACAACATGTGAGTTTTTGTCATTAATAATATAGCATTTTTGAAGAAAAAATGATGTTTTCAATAAACATTAAGTCAACACCTTGGATCATTACCGAGATAACGTGAGTTTTTACGTCGTATGCAATATCAGAACGCGTTTTTTGAGGTTAGTTTTCGACATTTGAGCAATATATTGTGGAAAAATATAACCAAAAACTCATATTAAAGGGTATTTTGGGTAGCTGAACTCATTTTTCATCATAAATTGTACTTTGAAATTGTTTAAATACTCTAAAAATCCCAAAAATGAGTGGAAATTTGAGTTTTTCATCATTTTAACTACTTTCCACCCTTTTAAAAAATCTGAAAAAATTTATGGTACTAAATTAAAATAAAAAGAAGACTGAGGTGAACTGAAAAAAAATCCAAACAATAGTTTTTTTCTACGCAACTTAGAAATTTTCAAACCCATTTTTAGGTTATGTTTTGGTTTCAAAAACCTCTAAAAACAATAAGCTTATGTGCGCATTATGATTCCCTTTAATCTCGATTTCGAATCACCCAAATCAGTTAAAAATTTACAGAGATATGCTTAAAAAACTGAAAATCACATTTTTTGAGGTTAGGAAACCAATTTTGAGTCTAGCGAGCTGTAACTTTCAGGTTCGGAGTTTTTTGACATGATAAATAAATAGGCCAAAATAAGGACAGGCCATTTTAACATACTTAGCTAAACTCTTTATTAAAATTCAATTCTAGAATTGGAAGATTATTTAAAAAATGAATTTATTAAGAGCAGGCCGAAGCAGATTCAATACCAACTAAGAATCGAAAATCCGTTAATTTTCTTCTACTATACGTAATGGAATGCATTAACATTTTAAATACATTCACGAAATCTATTTCTCTATAGCGCCCGCCAAAAATAATTGAAAAAAATTTTTAAAAATTAAAAATTTTATACTACAGCTGTTTATTGAACTCTAAATACGGTTACTTACTTTCCGTTTAAAATATAGTGAATTTTATGAAAAAAACATCTATTATACAATCATGTATGTAGAAAAAATTGCGCTCAATAACAATCTCTTTTGAAAACAGTATAATTATTTTATTTATGATAAAATAACATTTTCACTTCGGTCGGTAATCAAAACTGCCCCGACCTACTCTTAGTATTAAGAAAATAATCCAATGGAATTTTTTGGCGTTTCGACTAATTTCAAATTAAAAATAGATGTAACGGTTTTTCAATGTGAAGAAGAATTAACATTCAAAAGAGGACAAAAATTGTTAATTATTGGTAACATTTTAAAAAACGGTAATATTTTTGAAATTTTAATTTTTTACGTACATTTAGTTAAAATATTTACTTATTAATTATTTATTACAGAAAACAAAATGCTTTACATTGAAGTTCAAAATCCTGAAAATATAAATGAAATAGACTGTTCGATGGCATCGTTAAACGACTTATTAAAAGGAAACATTGTCATTACACGAAATGACAATTGTAATATTATTTTTTATATAAATATTTTATAATATGTACAAAAATATTATATTTTATTATGATACATTTTTTATAAATTTAAATATCTTAAATTAACTTGATCAACTATTTGAACTTTTATTTTTTTAATCTTAAATCATACATTTCTAAATTCATTAATAAGTTTATAGCTTCCAAGGGGCTTTTAGCGAAATTTTAAGTGAATCAGCTAAATTTTAACTGATATCAGCTAATTTTTAGCTATTTCTACCAATTAAGTTACAAATTCAGCTAACTTTAGCTAACTTAAGCTAACTTTTAGCTGTTTTGTTCATTAAATTCAGCTAACTTGAGCTAACTTAAGCTAACTTTTAACTGTTTTTTTCATTAAATTCAGCTAACTTTAGCTTACTTAAGCTGAATTTTAGCTGTTCCTATCAATTAAGTTACAGTCTCAAAGGACAGAGGCTGACAGCATCAACAGCATCGACAACGGCGAAATATTTTTAATATATAGAAAGATATTTTGAAGAAGTACATATTTCTTTATATCTTACAAAGGTACAGTATATAGAAATTTAGATAAGTTTAAGTAGCCCAGAATCGAGTACAGTATATGACGATGTATAAGCGCGGTAAATTAAAAACTAGTGAACATTTATTTCTACACACCCCCATAAATGTAAACTTTTTTTTGGAATTGTTAGAAGCCTAAATTTTTTATACAGTTTTCGTGAACTGGATACGTAAAACTTTTATATAGTAAATCTGTAGTAAGTATATCTGCAATCATCTGTTGTGTTGGGACGTATCTCATTTCAATTTCTCCTTTTCACACATTTCTCTAATATAGTGGTATCTTATACTTATGTGCTTTGTTTTAGAATGGTGAACTGGATTTTTTGACAGTTTATCAACACCTTCGTCACAATAAAAGATTACAGGTTGCATTTTGTCAAACCATAATTGAGAATCACTCAGGATGATTTTCAAATAAGAGGTTTCTTTAGCTGCTTCGGAGACGGCTACATATTCTGCTTCTGTAGTTGAAAGCGATACACTTTTTTGTTTGCATGACTCACAGGTGATTGCTATACCAGCAAGTTTATACACATATCTACTGCGTAAAATTCGGTCGCTTGGATTTTCACCACAATCAGCGTCAACATATGCAGTGTGTGGTTTCCGGGTCTTGATTAAAACGGCTTTATTCGCTTACAGAGTACGAGATGTCTGGTCGTCCGCCTGTTGATGTATATATATATGTGTATATATATATATATATATATATATATATATATATATATATATATATATATACAGTGCTCTGCAAAAGTTTTCGGAAAAATTTTTAAGAAAGGTAATTCTTTAAATAAAAATATCTCCGGTCCTATTGGTTGTAGAATAAAAAACAAAAAAGAAAATTAAAGTAGAGATTAAATACTAACTTTTTATGAATCGCAAAATTTTTAAGGTGTTTTTTCTAATTTTTATACCGTTTTGAAAATTTTAAAAAATTTTCGAAATTTTTAAATTTTGTTCAATCACTTGTATCTTTTTAAAAAATGAAGCTATGTAAAAAATTCAAACGAAAATTGAAAGATATCGATGAAATCTAAAAGTTTTTACAAAGGTTATTTTTTGCTAGGATGACTTTTTAAAAAGTTAGATGTGATTGAATATTATCGTTTAGTAATTAATAATGTTTAGTTTTCTTTATAATTCAACATTTTTTTTCTAGTCAACATATAAATTACATTAATTTCTATATCTGTATAATACCTAGTGTTAATAAAAAACTTTAAAATAAGTGAATTATTTTATAAAATTGTTAATTTGCGTTCTACAAATTATGTAAAAAATGTTAAGAGTTGTTTAATAAATTAACTTTTTACTATGTCTATATTCAATCACGTCTAATTTTTTTAAAAGTCATCCTAGCAAAAAGTAACCTTAGTAAAAACTTTTCGATTTCGTCAATATCTTTTAAATTTCGTTTGAATTTTTTACATAGCTTCATTTTTTAAAAAGATACAAGTGATTGAACAAAATTTAAAAATTTCGAAAATTTTCAAAATTTTTAAAACGGTTTAAAAATTAGAAAAAACACCTTAAAAATGTTGCAATTCATAAAAAGTTAGTATTTGATCCCTACTTTAATTTCCTTTTTTGTTTTTTATTCTACAACCAATAGGACCAGAGATATTTTTATTTAAAGAATTACCTTTCTTAAAAAATTTTTCCGAAAACTTTTGCAGGGTACTATACATATATATATATATATATATATATATATATATATATATATATATGAGACGTTTCATGTCAACTCAACTGACAAAAAAATAGAATTTGCTGAAAATCCGTAAAGAGGTTACATTTAATACCCAAAATATACAAAAAAATTTTTAGAGGCACAGGTCAAAGGGATTACGAGCAATAAGTAATAGAATATTGTGATTTTTCAAATTTTTTCGTGAAATTACCAACTTAATTATTTTTTTCCTCAGAAACTAAGAAATTTTAGAGATTCACTTATGAATATATTTACTGTTGCAAATGATGCGTGTAATCTACACAAATTTTTTTAAATCTCAGAATTGCTGTCTTCTGATTGGTTTATTTTGTACTTTCATGTAATTTTGAATTTCTGGTGTTCGGCCAGGTTGATTTCACTCAGGTTGCACTATGTTATGTCTTTTGATAATATCTTGAAGTAAGCTTTGTCTCATCTTAGGCATAGAACTGAGAGAAGAGCTATAGAACTTTGAATATTAAAAAATAAAATAAAATTTTCAATTTGAAACATATATAGTGTGGATTTGGTTCTTCGATTATAGATAATGCAATATACGAACAAATGATTTTCAAATATCTCAAAAGAGATCTATTTCTTAATAATTTAAGTGTTAATTTAGAATCTGAATTAAAATATCAACTGTTCATTATGTAGACATCCTCAAAATACACTCGTAACCAAAACATATTTATGTGTTTCAATAAATTGTTATTATAATGATTTTAAATATGTGTTGAAAAATTATTTTAATACATATTATATATTTAGGATTAATATTTATATCATATATCTAGAAGTAAAAGAAATGAAGTAAGAGCGATAATTAGTTCTATTTTTACAATCATAACTCAAAATAAGAATATCAAAAGTTTTTTTCTTTTAGAAGAATGTTATTTAGTGATGATTATTATTTTTGTCATTAATTATACTATAATTAAAAATAAACAGATAGCAATGACTAATAGTATAAGGTAATTAAGAATGATAATCTAAACCAATATTTAAAGCTACTTTGCTGCATCTTAATTATTTCAGTTACTAGAAAATATTAATCATAATAAAAATAATAATAATAATCATTATCATGATCATCATCATTATCATAAAATATTTAAGAATCAAAATTCAAACTATAATAGTGACCAATACTTTATTCTTTTAATATGTTAACTTTAAACAATATGAAGTCTTTTTCATTCAGGAAAATGTTATTTAATAATAATAATATTTATTTTTATCCTTAAATATATAATTTAATCAAAATTAAGCAAATAACAATGAATTTCCTTTACATTGGTCGAAGAACGAAAAAAATTATAAAATAACAGTGTCTGTATAAACATTATATTCAGAATATATTTTTGCTCTTATGGTACCATCAATTGGAAATTGGATTTTTACTGTTGCCCCAAGACCATCACATGGACCTTTCCCATGGGCTGTGGAATAAAAATGCCATTCAGCGTCTGATCCAAAATCCATTTTATGATGAGCTAAATTAATAACATTTTTGAAATTCTTATACTGTTGGGGGGCACCGTCAGGGAAATAATAAATCTTTTTTATGGAAGAAAATTCATCATTCAAAAAATTCTGAATTATTTTATGGAACGAATAAACTGCTACAGCATCATGAATTAGGCAATCAGAAATTATAACTAAAGTATTATGTTTTGTGATTTCATTCTCTTTGTAATAAATTTTGACATTATAGATTGTAACTTGGGCATTATTCCAATGGAAACCAGGAGCAGCATCTTGAATCGTGAACTCGTAATTTTTGGCAAAGTCCACAATTATTTGAAATTCATGTGGTTCCAGATGGTACCTTAATTTTCTTGAATATGAAGATTGTTTGGATGCTATTGTTGCATGAGTAAGTAATCCTTTTACTTTTTCAGAAAAATATGTTAAAAATTTAGGCGTTTTCTTGATTAAAGTTTCTAAAGTTGTTTGTGGATTATTAATCCACTGCTTGAAGGAAATCGAGGTGACGTAATTATCTTTAAACACTTTTAAGAGGCGGTCGGAACCAAATCGGTGACTTAGTTCGGTGTTTGTAATAAATGCTTATAATAATTTATTCATTTATTAATATGGTAAAAATATAGTCATTTCCTCTAGTCATGTATATAAAGAATAATTTAAAATAGTTAAAGCCACAAAAATATACAAAATATTGTTATAAAGCGAAAAATGCCTCCTAACAATCGACATGACAGTTTTTTGCATGCGGTATATGTCAAGCGAGTTTGATATTTGTAATAAATGCTTATAATAATTTATTTACTTATTCATATGGTAAAAATATAGTCATTTCCTCTAGTCATATATATAAAGAATAATTTGAAATATTAAAAGCCATAAAAATATACAAAATATTATTTGTTAAGAGTGTACGCATATTTCATGTGTGAATTTAGTTAAGGCTGTCGTGGACAGAAGCGCCCTCTTTTCTTCTCTCTCTCTCTGTATATGCGACGGTCGACCAGTGTGTGCTTGTTAAGCGACTCATCGTGTGGTTTCTGAGCGGTGTCTGTGTCGATCAGCCTTTTTAGAAATTTAATACGAACGTGCTTTACTAAGGAGTGTATATTGAACAATAAATACTTTGAATACAACTTGTGTGTAATTTATTGCAGTGTCTGCTTATAGAAACTTTGATTACCTCGCCCCATAATCGAATAATTTCAACAGGTTATGGAAGCCCAGCAAGCTTCAGCTGCGCAAGGCCCGGCAACAGGGGAGATGGAGCGAGGTAAGAAATTAAAAGAAAATGAAATGCATTATGTACGGGAAAGGAAGACGAGGAGGAATTTCGTTTTGCTGCGAGAAAACGTAAAAACGGTTAGTGCGCGTTTCTCGGTGTCGTGGAATGGAGAAAGCCATGAGCGTGGCACACATGTGCATTGGTATATGTATGGATGTGCATGCACACGTGTATGTGTATGTATATATGTAAATCAACATGATTGTTAGCAAAACGAAATTCGTGTTAAAATTGGAGCTGACATGTCAGTCGGGTTTTTCTTTCTCGAGATTGGCGTTCTTTCTGGACTCTTTGTTTCGAGGCAAATCAATATGGCGGATTTGCGTCGATCTAGGAAAGAGACAGAAAGAGACAGAGAAAGAAGAACAGTGTAAAGATGGCGCGAGGCGTCAAGCACGCGCGAGAACGATGCCGCGCTTGTACGAGAAACGAGGAACGAGGAACGTGAACGTGAATAAAAGATGGCGATACATGATATGGCTATACGAGTACGACATGTATATATATGTGCTATATGAAAACTATGGGACGCCGTAGCATATAAAACATATATATCGAAAGTAAAAGTAACAAAGCTATTAGCAAAAATAATAAAATAAATAAATCTAGATTTATTAAAATTAATAAATTAAAAAAAAGAAATTATATTTATATATATACGCAATATAAAAAGGTTGATTTCTTTAAATTCTGTACAGAAAGGAAAAATCTGCTTCTTTTCTTGAAAACTCAAGGAGAAGCTTTTGGATTTAAGGACAGGCACGGCAACGAGGAAATGAGAGTTTTTATAAAGGAGAAACGAGTATACTTCGAGACGGAGTCTGGAGTTTCATACACTCTAGGTATGTATGTATGCGTGTATGGATATATGTATCAGTGCAAAAGATTTAGGTGTGAGTGATGATACAAGTATACGTACGAAAATGCAAGTGTGTGAATGTGAACGTATATATGTATAGGAGAAAACAGGTGTATATATACATAGATGTATGTATGTATATACATATATGCAAATGAATTTAAACTTAATGAAGTTTAATATAATTTATTACAAAATAATTAATTACAAAACTAGTCAAAACTTCGCGAGTGAATACTTGAGTTCGGTATCTCACATCGAAGTAAACTAGTGACAATTTTAATGTACTAAACAAAAAAAAAATCCTTAAAGTTTTGATTCTGATACGACTTGAGTTCTGTCTGTCAGAGACTTAACGAAATAAGGAACAAAATGTTGATTTGATCTGAGTTAGTCAAAGCTCACTGATGAAAAGAAATTGAACTAATATTTAAATTCGTACATTACTTGTGTTCAGTAATGTTGAATTTTCTATTTATTATAAAACTGATTTATAGATAAGGAGTCGTCACTGAGGAGCAATTGGAGGCTTTGGCTAAAGAGATAGCCAAAGAAAACGAGAGAGGTATGCCGTTGCTAATGCCTTACTGTCGAGGTGGAAAGAAACGCAGCTGCGAAAAAGGAATAGAGGAGAAATCTGGAGGCAAGGAGGCAACCAAGGAGGAAACTAAGGAGAACGAGGTCAACGAGGTCGAACAAACCAATGAACGAGCAGAAGATGCTTCTGCGTCGGTATTGGGAGGTAAACAAAATCTAAAAATCAAAAGTATTGCAAATTGCAATTTCAATCTTAAGAAAATATTTTTGAACAGAGATAAAATTAAATTTGAACGAGAAATAGATAAAACAAGTCTTATACCAGAACAATATCTCACCTCTAACCATTTTACAGAAATTTTGAATCAGCTGACCGCTCTCTCAACCAGGTTCGACAGAGTCGAACATCGACTCGAGGAGTACGAGCATCGACTCGACACCTTCGAGAGAACGATGTCAAGACGAGAAGGAAGGTTCAGAGATTGGGCGAGGGAGAAGTTCAGCAATGACCTGAAGGAGCTGAGAGAAAAACAGGATGACGAGTTTGACCATCTCAGGACTCAGGTTTATAATGTTGATCATGATTTCAATTCAAATAGCTGCTCGAGTGAAAATGAGCGAGAACGTTGCTATAAAGGTTGTTGTAATTCTACGGAGATCGAAGGAGAACGAGTAACTAAAGCTGAAATATCTCGGATGGTAAGAGAGGAAGTGAAGGCGATGAGCGGAAATAACTCAGCTAATTATTCCTCAATTGAGTTAAAAGAAACCTTGAAGGCTGGTTTGATGAATAAATCCGTTCTTCGCAAATACCAATTGACTGAATCAATGAAGATGGATTATTTCATGGACTATCTTACATCCGAGTTACAAGCTAACGATCTTTTGTACGTGATTGATGAGTCTAAACAGCCAAACGATGATCTAAACGAGAGTGTAAAAGAAAAACACAAATTTCGGGTTCGAGACATTATTATCAACCACATTGATACGAATTATCATAGTAAAGTGGTGGACATTAAGGATCCGGTAAAATTGCTGAACAGACTTAAGGAGATAAAATTACGAGAACGAAATGTAACAACGACCACAATCAAACGACAACTTTACGGTCTGCAATATAACCCGAACAAGGAGAAAGCAAGCGCGTTCCTAGATCGTTTTGACGAGTTAGTTAGGAATTACAACAACCTACCAGATGTAAAATCTCTGTCTGATGAAGATATACGAGATGCCTTTTTTAAAGCTATCGTAGCAAACGTACCTCAGATTCAAAATATTGATTTTATGTACAAAACTACAACTGAAAAGGATTTAAACTATGATAAACTGAGAATGTACATTTTGCAGATGGAGAGTATTCAGAATCAGCTGAAAGGAGGTACGAGTGGAGGAGCTGCCGCTATGACAGCCACGAGTGATGTACGCTGTTACAGGTGCAACAAAACGGGCCACTGGAGTAAGGAGTGTCCCAGTGGAAACCTTCGTCTTTGTTACGAGTGTAACAAAATGGCGGACCACATTGGTGACAATTGCCCACTAAGGAGGCAGAGACGAGGAGATAACAGGTATGAAATTCGAAATTATAGTAATAATAAATTTCGAGGTGACGGGCATTACGGACGCGTATGTGGTTTTAAGAGAAAAACTAACTATACCGGAGACGAGTCTCGAGCAAAAAGAACTAAATTTCACGAAAAGAATAGTCATCACACTAACACTAACAAGTCAGGATATAACAATAAGAAAAGGAGTAACGAGTCTCGTAAAGGGAAGGAAGCTCATAAAGAGAACGGTGAGTGCTCGGGACTAAACGAGAAAAAACGAGTAATCGATACAAAAGTCGAAAATGCATGTAAAATTGCTCGACTCAATTCGAACGATAAGGGTTTAAATAATATAACGCAATTTCTTGCTGATTCCGGAGCAACTCAGCATTTAACTAATTCAAAATTAATATTCAAAACTTTTAACGAGAATCTCAGCGAGGTTAAATGCGCGAATAAAGATAGCGGCGCAAACTTAAAATCGGAGGGAGCAGGAGTAGTTCTAGGTACCACAGGTCAAAACAGAAAAATTATGTTGGATAATGTATTGTATGCAGACAGATTGTCAGATAATCTGCTTTCGTTACGAAAATTCGCTGATCAAGGCTTAAGCATATATCTGGACAACGAGAGGATAGATATCTATGATCCAATGTCTAATGAATTATTTATTTCTGGAATATATCAAAAGCCTTATTGGATAGTAGAACTAGAGACGATTGAAAGGAGTGACGATATAAATTCTGCAACAAACAAAACTGTGGCATACGTAATCACGAGGAGTAAGTCAGACGAAGAAGATACGGGTAACAAGGAGAATAAAGACGAAAAAAAAACGAGGAGAAACAAACAAAGACCAAAAGGATCTCAGACTTCAACAATACTCTGCGAGACAGAGTTATAAATAACACTGAGGAAGTGGAAGAAACTGATGAGATTGCTTTGGATATGGAGCATTCAAAAACTACTGAGATTGTTTCTCCCTACAGTAAAGCTATGATCTGGCACGCTAGACTGGGACACGCGTCCCTTAAATATCTAAAGGAGTTACAAGGAAAATATAAGGAGATTAAGGACCTAAAGGAGACAAACTTCGATGAATCCATACTAGATTGCGAAGTATGCATGATATCGAAGCTCAACAGACAACCATTCAATTCGACTAGACAACGAGCATCTGAACCACTCCAGATAATACACTCAGATGTAATGGGTGTAATAAGTCCAAGTACCTATCCAAAGGGATACAGATTTATATCTGTATTTATAGATGACTATTCCCGCCTGGCCATGGCATACCCAATGAAAACCAAGGTCGAAACCGGTCAATGCTTGGAATCTTTTGTCAAGAGTACTCGAAATTTATTGGGAAAAGATGCTAAGGTTTGTTACCTCAGAACAGACCAAGGCACCGAGTATACAGGAGGACACACCGTGGAAGTACTGCAAAAACTAGGAGCGGAGAATCAACTGGCTTGTCCTGATACACCTCAACATAACGGTGTTGCCGAAAGATTCAACCAAACCATTCAAAGGAAGGTACGAGTAATGATTTACGACTCAGGACTGCCAGAAAACATGTGGGATGTGGCTCTGGGATCTGCTGTGTTCGCATATAACAGATTGCCACATGCTTCTAATGATATGATGTCACCGTTAGAGAAATTTGCTCCTTATCACAAGATTGACATCACTCAACTGAAACGGTTTGGCTGCCTAGCTTACATGAAGGTGCAAAGGAAAACTGGTCCTAAATTTCGAGGTATTGGAAGTAGAACTGTCTTGATTGGATACAAGGAAACAGGCTACGTTTTGTTCAAACCTGAAGAAGGAAAGTTCTACGAGAGTCGAGACGTCAGGTTCAACGAGAAGCTAGTCTTTGCTGATAAGTATAAACGTAGAGAACTAAATAACTGGGAGACACTGGACAGCGAGGTAAATCGTAATACATGGTTTACTGAATTCGAGAATGAAAAGGAGAACCAGACAACGAGAACGGAGGGAGTGCCCAAAAGAGGAAGAGGTCGTCCGAGAAAAGTGAAGGAACATATCACTAATGAAGAGGCTTTAACTGAAGAAATTACTACAGCATTGATTGCTAAACTAAATGGAGACCCTGCCACATATCAAGAAGCCATGTCATCAACTGATAAACAACGATGGAAGGAGGCTATCGAGGACGAATTAAATTCCATGCATAAAAACAACGTTTGGAGAACAGTTGATAGACCAGAGACAAGAAATGGCAAGAAACCCAACATCATTGATTCTAGATGGGTTCTGAGGAAAAAGGAGGACCTAGATGGTAACACAAAATACAAAGCTAGGCTTGTTATCAGAGGCTTTAAAGACAGGAACGTTTATGACTTGCAGGAAACATACGAACCAGTTTCACGTCTGCCTTTAATCAGATCTGTGCTAGCCATCGCAAATCGATTCAATATGGACATCTGTCAAATCGATGTTAAAACAGCGTTCTTGAATGGCATTCTCAACAATGAAGTCTACATGGAGATACCTGATGGAGTGAACTGCACAGCAGAAACGAGACGAGACAAGGTGTGCAAACTTGAAAAGGCTTTATACGGACTGAAAGTCAGTCCCAAGTGCTGGAATGAAAGATTTCGTACAACTGCTCTCAAACTTAATTTAAAGGTCTACGACGATGAGCCATGTCTGTTTACTTGGTGCGAAAACAACAGACTTTTGATTCTTGTGCTTTATGTAGACGATGTGATGCTGGTCAGTAACGACATAGGAAAATTGAACGAGATAAAGCAAAATTTAATGAAGGAGTTTGAAATGACGGTCATTGGAGAACCAAAAGTATTTCTAGGACTGGAGATACACAGAAACCGAAAAGAGAAGAATCTTAGTATCAAACAAGAGAAATACATTGATAAAATGCTGATTAAGTTCGGATTTGATAAGGAACATCCTCAAAGGACACCTATGGTCACAAATCAAGTAGCCAACAGAGATAGGAAAGATCACGAGGAAAACGAGGATTTGAACACAATTATAAACACAGAAAATAGTTCAAATCGACCTTATCGAGAGGCTGTTGGTACTTTGCTCTACTTGGCTAACACTTGCAGACCAGACATTGCTTACGCAGTTAATGTTCTCAGTCGACATCAAATCAACCCATCTGAAAAGGAATGGAAAATGTTAGAGCGAGTCTTCAGATATCTGAAAGGCACAAAAGATATAGGCTTAAATTACTTTGGTAAAGGTGACTCTTTACAAGGCTTTTCAGATGCGAGTTTTGGAGATTGTAAAGGATCTCTGACAACAAGTGGATACGTCATAAAGCTGTATGGAGACACTGTAGCTTGGAGAACGAAGAAACAGCAGTATGTTGCTCTATCAACTTGTCAGGCCGAATACGTAGCTATGAGCGACTGCTGCCAGGAGCTGATTTTCTTGTATAACTCTTTAAAAAGATTCCTTAAGAACGAGTTCACACCCATGGCTTTATGGAGCGATAATCGAGCTGCGGAGGCAAGTGTTAAAACTGGAGGAGGAGGAAAATTGAGACACATGACTGAGATCAAGGAGCATTACGTTCGAGAATGTGTCACGAGAGATCTAGTTAAAGTAAATTGGTTAGCTTCGAAAGAGCAAATAGCGGATGTATTGACTAAGCCCTTATCGTTCGATTTGCACGCTAAATTGATGAAATTAATCTTAAATATATAATATGTTTTATATAACCTATAAACTGGTTCTCTGTTGCAGGAAGTAAAAATTTGAAGAAGTGATTGGGAGTGATGGACGGTCGGAGGTTTTCTTTTGATTTCCTTTCTTTTTTAAAAAAAAAAAAAAATATGCGGGAGGGAGTGTTAAGAGTGTACGCATATTTCATGTGTGAATTTAGTTAAGGCTGTCGTGGACAGAAGCGCCCTCTTTTCTTCTCTCTCTCTGTATATGCGACGGTCGACCAGTGTGTGCTTGTTAAGCGACTCATCGTGTGGTTTCTGAGCGGTGTCTGTGTCGATCAGCCTTTTTATTAATTTAATACGAGCGTGCTTTACTAAGGAGTGTATATTGAACAATAAATACTTTGAATACAACTTGTGTGTAATTTATTGCAGTGTCTGCTTATAGAAACTTTGATTACCTCGCCCCATAATCGAATAATTTCAACATTATCGTAAAGCGAAAAATGCTGACTTGATATATACCGCAAGTCACCGATTTGGTTCCAACCGCCTCTTAATAAGAATTTCTCTAGATTAATAGATCCTGGACATTTGTCGCAGTTGTTTAAATAACACAAGTCAGATGGTGATTCACAAATTAAAAAATCAAAACTATCTGCATATGATGTTATTTTATGTTCTTCATTTTTTGTAAAATTACATAAATAGTCCGCAGTACAGAACCCTTTTTAAAAAATGTTTACCACATACTTAGAACTTTGTAAGCGGCTTCATTTTGTCGAGTCTACCAAACTTTTCATCTACGAAAACTCTCGAAACCGCTGCGTTTTTTAATAATTAATTATTAAACATGTCGATTTGACGATGTATTGTTATGCAATGACCACATACTTTTTTTTACATCGAACTAAAAGATATTTTTATAACAAAAATCAAATAATGTATGGCCGACAAAAATAATTCTGCGTTAGATGAGTCTACCATTTGAATTATGTCGATAGGACAGGGCTATGTTTTTATAGGATTACTTGATAATTAATTATGAAACCATAAGATCATAATGTCCGACAAATTTTCTGCAGATTTTTTTCAGTCCGACAATCGGAACATGTCATTGTTACGTGGTATGGTTTTGTGATTACTACATGTCCAATCTGGGATTTTTTCTATTTTAAATAAAATGTAGAGTACACTAGAATATGCGGCCGACAAAATTGCTACCGAAATCTAATGAAAATCACAAGAAAATTAATTGAAAATAAGTAGTAGTACCCTGTAGAACTCAACTGTCTTAGGACAATTATTTTATGTCTAAATTATTCTAAATAAGACATAAATATATTAAATTTGAAAAACTTATTTAACAAAAATTTATAAATAGCAATAAAAATAAATAACTTATATATGAAAAAAATGAGCAAAACTTTTAATTTTATGAATAAATCAAAAATGAATTTTTTTCTTAAAGCATGTTGTTAATTAATGTTTTATTTAATATCATTAACACTATTAAATTTTATATAATATTATTACTTTTAAATTATTATCATTTCTTATTTCTTTTACTGTATTCGTTTGCTAAAATTCGTTTACTAAATTGCAGTATGTCTTTTACAATATTATAATTTGAGATTTTCAAGCATTCCCACATTATATTAGCAATGTGTCAAAAAAAAACTTGATTTTTTTATAAATTCCTTTAAAAAATTATGTATTTAAAAGTTTAATTATTAAAAACTTAAATATAAACAATGAATTAATATTTCTAATAATAATAACGATTCTTTAATTGATAAGTAAACACTAAAATCTAAGTTTCATATAAAGAAATATTTTAGTGGTATGTATAGAATTATTTATCAGTCTAATACCCTAGTAGAAATTAAAACGATCTTTTTACCATTTTATGCCTATTGCTTTGAAATGAAGAGTTGAAAATAAGAATTTTTATGACTATTTCTTTAACCAATATAAAATGTTTTTCTACCTATGTAATGCTGATAAAATAATAAAATTTTATGCTCATTTTCGAGGATTAAAATGTGATCTTAGAAAAATATTCATAATTAAATCTTTATAAAGAAAGAATTCATGCTGTATATTTTAGCGATAAAATGTTAAATTATAAAAAATGGAAAAATATCGATTTAATAGACAATTAAAAAAAAAAGTTTAAATAAAAATTGAAAAAAAAAATGATTTCAAATTAAAATGAATTATTTTTAGCGCTGCAAATTTACTTTTTTACAAAGAATGAAATTTTTAGGAATTTCATTTTTTATTTTAACCTATTGAGTTCGAGACCCCTTTCCCATTTAAAAAGTAAATATTTTTTCATATGTTTGACTTATTTTGAGTTCCTCTAGGTGCGCTTCGGAAGTTTAAGAAACCTAAAGCATCCATAAGCCCATTTTCTGTAATGTGTCGTATACGACACATAAGGGATTAAAGATTTATTTTGTTAAGAATTTTTATCTATCACGAATAATAAATAGTTAATAACAAATAATTAATTTCATGTCATTGTCTACGCATGTACCGCGTACAACACATACCTACTCTCTAAATGCCCCATTAAGAGGACCAGGTACTATTAAAACTTGAAAAATTTGAATATAAATAATTAAAAATTTATTGCTTTTATCTAGAAGGAAAAATTTTTTGAAAAAATATTTATTTTTCAGAAGACTTTTATTTCTGAAACTTTTATCTATCTTAAAAATTCAACTGATGGTCTCCGTTCACTATTCTGGTACTAAAAACAGATTGGTCGCAAAGTTTTTTCATGAGTTTTTATCGGATCTTTATGAAATTTGGTGGAGATTTTTAAAATTATATTAGAATTAATGAGCATAGCAAATTATAAATATATACATATATATATATATATATATATATATATATATATATATATATATATATATATGCTAATTTGTGTATTAACTTATTATTTATAAAAATAAATAAACAAATTAAAAAAAAAATTTATTTTTTTTAGAAAATTTTTTTATTATTTGAAATTTTTAGGAATGTCTCTCGCTCATGTGGATTCTAAGATGATTTTGGAAATCTCCACCAAATTTCATCAAGATCAGATGAAAACTCTTAAAAAAACCTTGCGACCAATCTGTTTTTAGTACCAGAATGTTAACGGGGACCATAAGTTGAATTTTTAAGATGGATAAAAGTTTCAGAAATAAAAAGTCTTCTGAAACATAAGTATTTTTTCAAAAAATTTATTCCTTTGGATAAAAGCAATAAATTTTCAATTATTCATATTTGAATTTTTCAAGTTCTAATAGTACCTGGTCCCCTTAATCAGATAATTATATTAAAAAATAAGAGGCATGTCTTATTAATAGTATTTTGATCCTTCTATGAAAATCTTTTATTAAGATGACACAAAAATGACGTATAATTTTTGACGTTATGAAAATAACAACCATAGCTGCAAAATTAAATTATTCTAAGAATTTAATTTTTTTTCATTTTCGTACATATAAAAATATCGGTAAAAATTGGAAAAAAAAATTAATTTCAAAAATTAAAAAATGTGAATGTATTTTTCTATGTCTATACTTGATCATACTAACTAGTTTCATTTGTGCAAAATATAAATTTAAATTTTATTAGATAATTTTGAACTACGTGTTCTTTATATGACACATACATAAGTGACGGGTTAATTATAAATCTTTTTTTGTCGGTCTGACGTAAAGATACAATATTTGTGTCGGTCATTGCCCTTTTAATACATAAAATAATATCATGTGACACGTCATACCCTTGTCCGACATATGGTAATCACAAAACCATACCTCGTAACAATGACATGTTCCGATTGTCGGACTGAAAAAAATCTGCAGAAAATTTGTCGGACATTATGATCTTATGGTTTCATAATTAATTATCAAGCAATCCCATAAAAATTGGCTATGTGGTCATCGCATAACATAACCCCGTCCTATCGACATAATTCAAATGGTAGACTCATCTAACGCAGAATTATTTTTGTCGGCCATACATTATTTGATTTTTGTTATAAAAATATCTTTTAGTTCCATGTAAAAAAAAGTATGTGGTCATTGCATAACAATACATCGTCGAATCGACATGTTTAATAATTAATTATTAAAAAACGCAGCGGTTCCGAGAGTTTTCGTAGATAAAAAGTTTGGTAGACTTGACGAAATGAAGCCGCTTACAAAGTTCTAAGTATGTGGTAATCATTTTTTAAAAAGGGTTCTGTACTGCGGACTAAAATGACTATCTGTAAAAAAAATAAGCCTTCAAAATTGGAATCACTATTATTTATATTAAGATATATGATCATAATAAATTAAAGTACCTAAAATCATCAACTTTACATTTTGATGATAAGAACAGACACACACGCTGTGAGTTCCACTGCTTCCTGCTAACACACTGTTTTGAGGGCGCAACATAGTAAATTTTGTGAGACCAATTTTATTCTTTGGAAATTCTAATATATAAAGCTGATACAATTCCGTCAAATTCAACAGAATCAGTCGCTTTTGAAGTTTCTCCTTCATTCCATCACTATTTCTTGTACATATTACATCCTTCATGCCAGGCATAGTCCAAGTTATATCATCTCTTAAATAAAAGTTCGTAACAGAAGAGATTATATCACGGATTTACCTAAGCAGAAAATATTTTATGTAAAACGAAATATTCATGGTATTATTCAACTCATTTAAAATATCATCCAAATCATTATTAAAGCAATCATTACTAAATCTAGATACAGCCCCTACTGAAGATGGACTTTGTAAACTATCTACTTTCATTACTGCAAAGAATAGAATAGCAGAGCAAGAATAAGTTTATATTAGAAACCTTACAGAAAAGAAAATACTAAATAAGAAACATGCAAGAAAGATATTATAAAAGCAAATTAAAAAAATTAAAATACATAAATTAATAAATTTCATTTAATTTTTCAACGCATCTCAAGTTTTACAGAACTACAAAGCTACTACAAAATAATGATTGTTGAAAAACACATAATCAAACTACAATAAGAGCTATTTATATGATGCATCTTATAAGAAGAATTAAATGTTTTAAATACTAATACTCTGAATAAATAATTTTAATTTTGTGAGAAGATTGAAAATTTATAGCTTTTAGTTGATATTTGAAATTAACGGTAACCTACATATTAAACTTTCAATAGGAGTTTTGTAAATTACACTTCTTTGCCATTAATATTAGTTATAAAATAAAGTAATTTTTGGTTCTAAAATAAAGTAAAAGCATGCAAAATTTACATAAAACAGAAGCAACTATAACCTAAATATTAAACATTCAACAAAAGTTTTGTAAATAAGATTTTCTTGACAATAATATTACATCTATAATAAAATAATTTCATGCAAAATTTATATAAAAGATAATCTTTAAACAGAAATTGTGTGAATTACACTTCACCATTTTAATTACATCTAAAATAAAGTAATATCATGCAAAATTTAAATAAAACAAAAGTAACCATAACCTATATATTAAACATTCAACAAAAGTTTTGTAAATAAGATTTTCTTGACAATAATTTTACATCTAGAATAAAATAATTTCATGCAAAACTTATATAAAGAAAATTTATATAAAAGATAATCTTTAAACAGAAATTGTGTGAATTACACTTTACCATTTTTATTAGATCTAAAATAAAGTAGTAGCATGCAAAATTTAGATGAAACCGAAGCAACTATAATCAAAATATTAAACATTTAACAGAAATTTTGTAAACAAGTTTTTTTTTCCAATAATATTATACCCAGAATAAAATAATTGCATGCAAGCTTTATAGAAAAGATATAATTAATATATTAATAATAATTTTATTAGTATTTTTTTTTTATTATTAGTTTTTTTTTAAATAATTTATATATTAATTGATTTTAAACAATAATTTTCATAAAAAATTAAATAGATGAACACCAACATTGCAGATCATTATAATCTTTACAAGCACGCTTTCTGCATGTAGAACATATTTTTTCCTTTAATGAAACATTAATCAAAACTTTTTTAATATTTTCTGACACTTTTTGTAATGACTTAGTTTTCCTATGATTCTTCAATTTATAAGGATTACAACATCTACTATAACTCTCTGATTTACTTGAAAATCCCATTTTAATATTTAAATATTTTGTTATATTATATTTATTATAATTGTCTAGATGCGCATATAAAAAATAGAACTTTAATAGATATTTATTTTATTGATTGATAAAAATTAAACATCAATGTTATTCGATGTTATTGTTGTAAACTTAAGCATCAAAAACCATAAAGTGACCAATTCTGAGTACGAAATCAAACATAGGAGAATGGAAGCTTGGTCGGGACTGGGGACTGTAGGGTTGCTCCGAAACGATAAACTTAGTGTATCGATATATGCTATCTTTGTTCAGCACATTGATTTCATATCTTCTGTCTCTGAGGGGCGATTCAACCTATGCTACATATGTATGTATCACGGTGATATGTATGTACGTTCGAACGTAAGTTGGTAGCACTGCTAAGACAAGTCGTCGCGCGCATTGAATCGTCTGTCGAACCGTCAAGACCTTAAGTCTCCGTTTCCATGTAGATACAATTTTTGCGCGCGACGACTTGTCTTAGCAGTGCTACCAACTTACGTTCGAACGTACATACATATCACCGTGATACATACATATGTAGCATAGGTTGAATCGCCCCTCTGTGGTACAGAGTATTGCAATTTTCTAGAGCAACCCCCCTGGGACATCGCGATCTCGTATCACGCACACGCATACATGTAGTACTAAATACGGTTGGTGGTACTATACATCTATACTACATAAGTAAGAGAATTGTTTATGTTAAACTCATTATTATTCTATAAAATACTTGAAAGAAAAATAATTAGATTCGAATGTATGGAATTAACTCAAATAATGGTTGTGTCATCTGTCTTTTTTCTCATCATGAGAAAAAAAAAGACGGAATGATGTTTGATTCATGTAAGCTGAGAACTGAGAACTGAGTAACCACTATAACTTTCAGCCTGAGGTCCGAATTTATAGTCGTTGCTCAAACTCAAGCATTGAGTTTTAAATTCATAAACACAAATTAAGTACTGGTTACATCATCTGTCTTTTTTTGTTATCATGAGAGAAGAAGAGACAGAATGAGATTTGAGTAACGAATCTTTACTTGAGTTTGGTCTATGAATCGAACTTGAAAGACGGAATGAGGTTTTATTATGAGAGAGACAAAGACAGAAACTATTTTCACCTTTGTTTACTTTTTTACTGAAATAACTTTTATCATAAAAATGAATAAATCAAAGAAACTTTTAATTCTATACTGTTAAAATAATTATAAGCAAGTATTTTAATAACTATGTAAAATATTTATTGTTTAATAAAATAAGTTTCTAAAAAATTTATTGTCTAATAATTGTTAGTTTTATAATTCAAAAATGTTGCAGTATTAGTATACAATGGAAATTGATAGTTTATATAATTACAGAATGTGCAGCAATGAAATATCATATTTTCAATAATTTAAAGAAGCAATCTTATTCTTCAAAGAAATTCAATGGTTGTATAAAATACCGGCAACTGAAATTCTCAAAATGTTGAAACTGCAAGTCTTCGACACAGAGCTATGTTTTCAGATTCATTACCACCTGTGAAATATATATGTTATAACTTATATGTTATAACTATAAATAAAATCAAACCTTGACATTAGAATTTCATGAAATCATGAAACAACTGTCAAGTATTTTTTTTATAATTGAATTTTACATGGTTCACAGAATAAATCCATTTATTTAGTATTAGAAACTATCGAATCTTGACATTAGAACTTAATGAAATCACGAAATAAATGTCAAGTATATAATAAAGGTAATAAAACTATGACATCTTACCATAATTTTTAACAAAAGATTTTTCAAATTTTTTTCTTTATAAATTAACGTTGAATTTTACTAACAAAATTATATTACTTTTTGTTATCTTTTTTTTTATTATTTATTTTAAAGTGTTCTGAAATTTTTTAAATCTTATTAAATATTTACAAAATTACTTGCCAGGTCCGTGGGTAAATATTTTATGGCGATGTTTAAAATTAAGAAATTTGTACATAACATATGTACGTATAAACTTTCATATTATGTAATATTACAGATATAATGGGACATAACATGTAAGTATTAAAATCATTTTCTACTTATAATACGTTTCTAATTTTCAATTTAACGGAAATATAATTCTGTAATATTATTTGAATCAATTATTGTAACTTAATTGGAATTTATAGTTATCGAAATCAAATAAGAAAAAGAATCTGAATATTTTAATATATAATATTTATGAAAATCTTAATTATTGGATTACATAAAACTATTATATAAATAATCATTCCTAAATGTATAATACGTATTAAAATAATTTTTCAATACAGATGTATTATATATTTGTAAACTCATCTTATTTTAAATATTTAAAATCATAATAACAATTTATTGAAGTACATAAATATGTTTTGGTTGTGAGTGTATTTTGAGGATGTCTACATAATGTACAGTTGATATTTCAATTCAGATTCTAAATTAACACTAAAATTATTAAGAAATAGATCTCTTTTGAGATATTTAAAAATCATTTGTTCGTATATTGCATTATCTATAATCGAAGAACCAAATCCACAGTATATATGTTTTAAATTGAAAATTCTATTTTATTTTTTAATATTCAAAGTTCTATAGCTCTGCTCTCAGTTCTATGCCTAAGATGAGACAAAGCTTACTTCAAGATATTATCAAAAGACATAACATAGTGCAACCTGAGTGAAATCAACCTGGCCTAACACCAGAAATTCAAAATTACATGAAAGTACAAAATGAACCAATCAGAAGACAACAATTCTGAGATTTAAAAAAATTTGTGTAAATTATACGCATCATTTGCAACAATAAATAATATTCACATGTGAATCTCTAAAATCCTTAATTTCTAAGGAAAAAAATAATTAAGTTGGTGATTTCACAAAAAAATTTTGAAAAATCACAATATTCTATTACTTATTGCTCGTAATCCCTTTGACCTATGCCTCTAAAAATTTTTTTTTATATTTTGGGTATCAAATGGAGCCTCTTTACGGATTATCAGCAAATTCTATTTTTTTGTCAGTTGAGTTGACATAAAACGTCTTATATATATATATATATATATATATATATATATATATATATATATATATATATATATATATATATCTATATTATATAGTTGTAAGGAAAATTTCTACGATCAAGGTCCTCTCCTTCTCTTTTTTTCCTCGTTCCCTTACCTAATTTTGATCCTCTTTTTTTCCTTTTTTTACGTTATTTTACGTTATTTGTTCCTCTTCTTTTCCTTTTCCTTTTCCCTTCCTCCCCTCTTCTTTTTCTCTTCTTTTGAGTTTTCTCATGCCTTCATTTTCTCTTCCCTCTCTCTTCCTCAAAAAATCCATCACTTTTTTCCGTTATTTTTACGTTATTTTAGGTCATTTTTACTCCTCCTCAGGTAAATCCTCAAATTTTACCTCTTTTTTATGTTATTTTACGTTATTTTACGTTTTTGTTGCTCTCCCTTAGCTGCTCCTTAGCTCATCCTCTTTGATCCTCAATTTCATTCAAATCTCATTATTCAAAAAGCTTCTTGCTAATTTTTATTGTTTGCACCTACTGCTTTTACTTTAAATATATAGAAAAAACATATTAAGTTAATAATTTTTATGATAAATTTTATAAAATGTACAATTATTGTTTAAAAGAATAAATGACATCAAACATGGTAAAATGGAAATTTCGCAAGCCCCCTGCGCGCAAGCGTGTCAACCTCCACTACTAAGTAAAACTGTAAAACATATTAATACATTAAAATTATTTGAAATTCAAAATATTCTTTTAAGATTATAATTTTTATATTTTAAATTAGATCAATGTTTTTTAATATTTTGATTATTACTTTGAATTATTTCATAATGGGTATCTAATGAATCAAGTGTACCACTTGTAACGAGGATAAAAAATTACTCGTATACTATGATATAGTATACGCATATATCCATCTTCGTTGTGAGTTGCACAGCACAACGTGGATTTTTATGCTTGATGTGCGAGTATAAGAGTGAGACGGAGAGAGTCTGTGCTAATTATTATTGTTTGCACCTACTGCTTTCACTTTAAATATATAGAACAAACATATTAAGTTAATAATTTTTTTGATAAATTTTATAAAATGTACAATTATTGCTTAAAAGAATAAATGACATCAAACATGGTCAAATGGAAATTCCGCCAGCCACCTGTGCGCAAGCGCGCCAACCTCCACTACTAATTATTTTGTTGAAGATTTTGATGAAAATAAAGAAAATAATGCTTTATTTGAACTTAATAATATTTTCATTATTGAATATATGTCTTGTAAAGATTTTGGTTTACCTGAATCAAAAATAAATTTAATTACTTTGAACAATAGTCATCATGATGAAATAGAAAGCAAAAAAAAATTTTAAATTAATGTATAATAAATTAAACGATGAACAAAAATTAATTTTTGAAATTTTAACTGAAAAAGATAAAAAAAATATATTTTATTGATGGTCCTGGAGGAACAGGAAAAACTTTTTTATATAAGACTTTAATATTTTATTTTATATCAATTAATAAAAAAATTTTGTCTATGGCTTGGACTGGTATTGCATCTACTTTATTACGTAAAGAAATGACAAGTCATAAGACTTTTAGATTACCTTTAAATTTAAATACAATTCAAAATGCATTTTTAGAATTACAATAAGATAAAGAAAAATTAAGAGAAGCTGATATAATAATATGGGATGAAGCATCAATGATTCCAAAAAAAGCATTAGAAATAGTTAATAATACATTAAAACATGTTTGTAATAGTAATTTTCTTTTTGGTGGAAAATTAATTATTTAAGGTGGTGATTTTCGACAAATTTTACCAGTTGTTAAACATAGAAATAGAAATTTAATTATAGAAGAAACAATAAAAAGTTCATATTTATAGAAATTTTTTAGTATATTAAAATTAACAAAAAATATTCGATCTAAAAATAAAAAATTTGCTTAATTTCTATTACAAATTGGTGATGGCAAAATAAACCCTTTCTTAATTCCAAACAAATTACAAACTAAAATATTTGTTTTAAAATTTATTCAAATATTAATAAAAGTTGTTGCAAAGAAAAAATTATATTAGCTCTTCATAATGAAAATATTAATAATTTAAATAAAAAAGTATTAAATTTATTAAATAGAAAAACTGAAACATATTATAGTATTGATTACGCTAAGCATAAAGGTGTTGATCAAACTGATGATAACATTTATTTGAATTACCGAATAGAATTTTTAAATAAAATTAAAGAAGGTTTACCACCTCATAAATTAATTTAAAAGTTAATGCTATAGTGATGTTGTTAAGAAATTCAAGTATATCGGAAGGATTATGTAATGGTACACGATTGAAAATTATAAATTTATATACACATAATATTGAAGCTGAAATAATAACAGGCTATAAAAGTGGAAATAAAGTTTTAATTCCAAAAATTACTTTAAATACAGGAAATAATTTTTCATTACCATTTATTCTTTACAGAAAATATTTTCCAATTATATTAGTATTTGTAATAACTATAAATAAATCACAAGGTCAAAGTTTCGATAATGTATTTATAAGAAGACCATTGTTTTCACATGGTCAATTATACGTTGCTTTGTCAAGATGTAAAACTTTTAATAATATTTATATTCAAAATAATTAAGATGATACATCAAAAATAGATAACATTGTTTGGACGGAAATTTTCAATAAATAATTTATTTAAATTTTTACCATTTTTATCAATTTATTTCATTTAATTTTAACGATTAATTGATTTTTAAATTTCATTTTGTTGTGTAAATTTGATTCACTTAATGGGTATTTTATTTTTATTTAACTAAAATTAAAGATTTTTTTCTTTTGTAAAACTTGTTTTAAATTAAATTGAAAGCTAAAACAGTTTCTGCATAGCTGTCAGAAAGTAATTAGTCGAAAATATCGGAGTGGTAGCTGTTTCGTGAGCCGCGCCACTCATGATGCGATTTTTGTCGACAAAAGCTAACAAATTTTTCACTGTGAAGATAAGTACGTGCGTAGGGAAAGCAATCAGCAAAAGCCACTTCAGTGTCGGGTAGGCAGCTAAGTAAAGAGTAAGTAGACTCTTTCTCTTTCTCTCTCTTTCATATTAGAAAATTGCAATCAATGAAAATGTCAAATAAAGCAAAGGTGGACCCCTAAAAAGTCATTGATGTAAATTATTAAATATGTTATGCTTATTATATTTTTTTTGGAACATAATAGAAACAGAATAAAATTAAACTTAAATAAAATTATAAATCCCCATATATAAAATATAATTAAAATGTTTCTCAAGTTTTTTATAAAATTATTATTTAATGAAAATTAATGTTTAAACTTAATATTAATAGGAAAAATGGATGTATTTCAATGCCCGTTTTGCAAAAATTCTTATTCTACATCTGAATTTTGAAAAATACATATAAATAGAATTCATATTAAAACTATAAGTTGTAGAACATAAATTAAAAATATTAGAAGACATGAAAGAACTCACGAACAAAAAAAGGAATTATGTATTTATTGTAAGAAAAATTTTAGTACGAAATCTAATTTAATAGATAGATAGATAGATACTATTTATTGTATATCATATTATTATACAAAGGGCGTGTAATACAATTCATAAATATAATATTAAGTATTGCACATAAACAATGAATAAATGTAAAAATATTGCACATAAAACAATGTATAAATATAAAATATTGCACATAAAACAATGCATAAATACAATATATTGCAATTGATATCACAGTCAGTTACTAAACCTAATAATACTGAATAAGTAAGTCACAACAAAAGAAGTGATATCACAGATATCAAAAAAATATAGTAAAATACACGCAATCCTATAAATTAAAAGTCAGTCATACAATATCTATCAGTCATAGTATATAAAATTTTTAATTTAAAATACAAAATGAAAAATGATAAATAATGCAATAAAATAATAAAGCGTATGCAGTAGCACAAAAACGCAGTCAAAATAATAAAAACAAGTAGAGCATTCACTCACTAACCATTCAGCCAATAAATACAATCACACCTTAAGCCTATATAAGGGACGTCACATTATAATAAATTAACATATAAATAAAAATAAAACTTAGTTTACTGAAGGTCGAGCAAGTACCCCCTCAGAGCCGACTTAAACCTGCTGAGCGATGGAAGATTCTTTATATCAGCAGGCAGGGAGTTCCAAAATGCGCACCCCGAACCTGAAAGGAATTCCTTCCAGTCTCAGTACGCATGTAGGGCACCGCGAAATCCTTAATCTCTCCCCTAGTGGCTACCCTAGGTACATATCTAGTGAAGAGACCCACTAGATACTCGGGAGTATTCATGCGCACGATTTTGTACATAAGTACAGCCATAAAATACTGTCTCCTCGCATCAGTACGCAGCCAACCCAGCGCAGCTCTATGTGGAGAGATATGATCGCCCATTCTCACGCCTAATACATATCTCACACATGAATTTTGTAGTCTTTGTAATCGTCTTTTCAACCCCTGTGAGGCATCGAGCAGAACTACTGAGCAGTAATCGAGATGTGGAAACAGCAGGGCGGTTGCGAGTTGTTTGCGCAGAGCCTCAGTGGTATACCGACGAAAAAACCGTAAGCCATACATAGTTCTATTAAACTTCTTAGTCAGCATATTAACATGTGGCTCCCATGATAGCTTAGAGTCAAGCACAACACCAAGGCTCGTAACGGTATTAGAGAAAGATATGCCGACACCATCCTCAAGCTCAATCGTCCTTGGCTCACCAGCATAAAAGTCATTAATAAATCGACCATTGCCAAAAACGATCGCTTTAGTTTTGTTTGCATTTAGTGTGAGAGAAGCATCAACAGCCCACTCCGACACCGCCTTGGCCGCCCTCTGTAGAATGCGAATACCTTCATGCACATCCTCATAAGAGACCTGCGTATAAATTTGCAGGTCATCTGCATATAATAGGTGCTCGACACAACCGGGGTCAAGGGTGTCACGTATGTTATTAATGTAAAGGCAAAACAACAGAGGCCCCAGCACTGAACCCTGCGGAACTCCTAAATTGGTTGTTAGCCAATTCGATTCCTCTTTTAAATGCGTGAAAACCATTTGTTTCCTACCTGATAAATAGGAGCTAATCCACTTGAGTGCAGCCCTGGAAAACCCCATCGATCTCAGCCTTGCAAGTAATTTGGAGTGAGAGATCGTGTCGAATGCCTTACTAAAGTCAAACAGAAGTAGTAGCGTGACAAGTTTCTTATCTAGACCTGATCTTATGTCGTCAGTAAGTTTAAGTATGGCAGTCTGCGTTGAGTGATGCTTTCTAAAACCAGTCTGCATAGAGTCAAGTATCCGATGTGTCGTAATATACTCTTGCAATTGGTCATGAGCAATCTTCTCCAGGACCTTTGAAAGAAAACATAAGATTGCTATGGGCCTAAAATCTTTAGGCATTGTTGGTGCAGGACACTTTTTAATGGCACAATGCGTGCACGCTTCCAAAGGCAAGGGAAGACCCCCCGTGCAAAAGAGGAATTGAACAGAGTCACAAGATGTTCTCCGATAAACGGTAAAGCCTTGAGTATCACGCTCTGCGGAATGCCATCCTCGCCACAAGCCTGTGATGAAAAATGCGAAATTGCAAGGACCACATCAGTAACATTAATTGGTTTGAAGGCAAAGCCACTTTCACTACATTGGGAAAGAATTCTCTTACATTCCTCATTGTCATCGTGCGGCGAGACTGACACCCCCGCAAAGTGCGCATTAAGCTCATCCGGAGTAAATCCATTCAAGTCCCCTTGAGGTCCGGACAAGAGTCCCAGGTCTTTTAACTCCTTCCAGACATTACCTTTGGCAAGAGCTTCGAACAGTCTGTTATGATAGTAAGTAGTCCTAGCTTGTTCAGTCTGCTCGTCAATCGTTTTACGTAGTTGCAGAAATTCAGAGAGATATCTCTCATCCTTCGTCCGTTTGTATCTTCGATACGTGGCATCTCTCTTGCACCGCATCTGCGACAATCCTTTGTCTATCCACAGAAACTTATCTTTACCAATTTTAAGTGTTTTTAGCGGCGCCAGATTATGTATTGCTGCCGTAAGATTGTCACAGAGGCAGTCAAGTGCAGATTCCGGGTCAACTGTACCAACTGTAAATGGCGTCCAATCACAGCCGGCCAGACTCTGTACTAATAACGTCGGACAAATATCTTTATAGTTTCTATACTCAATTGCTTTTTTATCTGTTATGACATGACTACAGGAAATACATACATCAATTAAGTTATGCCGACTGTGAAAATTCGCCGGTAAGTTTCGTGCGTCAAGTACTGTGTCATTATCGTCAACAAAAATCAGGTCAATCCAAGTGTGAGACGTCGGAGTGTGATGCGTGGCACCGTGCTGGACCAGCTGCAACGAAAGCTCAGCCGATAACTTGTTAAGAAGTTTGGCATCACTGCTCTCACGCAGGAGATCGGCATTCAGGTCTCCCATTATAATTTTATGAGAGTATTCAGAGGCATAATTTCTCAAAACATCTAAAAAGTTTGTATTTTTAATAAACGAAATAGCAGGAGGCCGATAAATAACAGAAACCAACACGGGTTCAGAGTTGCCCATTTGCACAGAACAGAAAATATATTCAGGCACCTCCGGTTTACCCTCACTATGAATAGTTTGAGTATCCGAAGTAGCCAAAATAGTGCATTTTAGATTGTTTTTAATATACAAGGCTACTCCTCCACCGCGCAGGTTTCTGTCCTGTCTGAATACTTTATACCCCTTGACCCGAATGACGTCATCTGAAACAGACGGACCCAGCCAGGTCTCAGCAACCCCAAATATGTCGTAAGAAGGACTACCACTTAGGAACTCATGCACCTGTCCAATGTGAGCTCTCAACGAAGTCACATTCAGAAAGCACGCTCGCAGCTCACCCCTCCTCCCTGTACGACCCTCAAGAGAGGCCCGGCACAGTCATTGGGGAGAGGCCACATTCGATGTTACTCCGTCTTTAACTAAAACTAGGTTTGTCTCTACATTTTGTTGCTCGAAAACTTTGCTACATATGTTAATCGAAGGAGTTTCTGAGTTTTTTTCATTTACATTTAAATTTACATCATTAGATTCTTTATTATTAATCAATTTATCTAAGTCATTTTCGTTGCTAAAACTATATGCCCTCTCCTCTCTCTCTCCTCCTCACCAGAAATTTGCCACGTCTATGCCAAACAAATTTAAAGCCTTTTTCCTTGGCATACTTTTTTTAATTTTTTAAAATTTACATATTTATCTTTAGGCATAAATTCGTTTATGAATATCAAATTATGATGTTTAAAAGTGGACAATCCACTGAGGAAGGAGGGATCAAGATCTGCAGATGAAAAACCCGTAAATTGTCGTTTAGCCTCAAATACCTTCTGCGCCAGGTCCTCCTCGGAGAGTCTCACCAGCAATGAGAACGCACCCCTCGGACCGCCACCGATCCCACGTTCTGCAGACACCCCGTTCCTATCATCATTTTTAGTGATTTCCCTAACTGAAATTATATTCGCACGTTTGATTGTTGGGAGTATAGCACCAAGAACGGCACACGCATAATCCTCCAGCCCAACATTGACTGCTGAGCAATCCAGCCCGCCAGAGATCACCAACATACCATCCCCGGAACCACACTCCGTCTCAATCTGACGGGGTGCCTCATCATTAATTACTGTGTGTGCATGTGGTGTTTGTGTTTCTGTTATGTCAATAAATCTAGATGTGTGAGTTGTTTGCTCAGTCGCGAGATCGGTAACGGCCTGCGCCACGCCAGCCACCCCGGACGTAAGGTCCAAGATGCCCCTGTCCACTTCACTAAATTCATTATTAAGAAATGTTTGCACATTATTGAGTTTATTATTAATAGTTGTAATTATAGTTTCAATTTTGTTGTTTAGAGTGGACAGGAAATCTCTTAATATGACATATATTAGCTAAGCATAGAAAACGAAAATTTACATGCTTTATTTGTAATAAAAAATTTTCAAAAAATGATCATTTAAAAAGGCATAAAAAATCACGTAAATAATATTTTACTTGAAAATTCATAATTATAAAATTATTTTTTATAACAATAAAATATTTATTTGCAGTAAAAAAAAATTTGGTTCATAAATTGAAAATTATGATCAGTTTATATAATATAAAAACATTAAAAGAGGTATTATATTTTTTATAATATAAATTTATATTAAAAAATTTTTTTTATTATATTTTTAAAAATTTAAATTTAATATTTTCAATTTTTAAATGTTATACACTATTAACTACAAATATAAATAATTAAAGAATAATTTATTCTTATACAAAATACATGTATGAATTATGTATTTATAATTAATATTACATATAAAAATTCCAAGAAGTATTTTCCAGAAATATTATTATTTATTTATAAAAGTAAGTAAAAAATTATATAAAATTTTATAAACAATTATATTAAATAATTTCATAATATTTACAAAAATTAGAACAAAAAGATGAAAAAATTCTAAGTATATTAACAAAAAAAAAGGATAATACATAAAAATTTTTTAAATTTCTGTTTTCAAAATTTTTAGTCATAATAAAAACAGGTACAATTTTTTTAATATTCTAAATTTATGAATTTAAAAAATTTTTGAATTTCTGAATACTGTTTAATAGTAAGTATAAGTAATATTTTTTGTATATTTAAATATATTAAATTTAATATACATATTATTTTTAATATTTTATATTTCAGCGAACGTATTTAAAAAATGTTATTTTTTATTTTTAATATATAAATAAAAAAATTATTTTTTTTTATTTATTTATTAAAAAAAAAACATTTTTTTAAAATGTGAGTGGAAATAGGCCTCCTGGGGAAACCACTAAAAAAAACGCGCCTACATATATACCTCGGTATTTAAAAATACAAGGTGGTATGGAAAATATAGAAATATATTTATAATACAAACTTTATAAATTAAATAATTTAGGTAAAAAAAGAATTTATCAATGCTATGGACATTCATAAGATATTAGTATTTATGAAAATTGATTTTATATAAACAATAAAAACTTTCATTATATAACATCATATAAATAAGGAAAACAAAAATAGGTTTGTAATAAATATTTAAATATATTTTTAAGTATAACTTAATATATTTTAATAATTATATTTTTTACAGTTGATAAAAATAAAAAAATAAAGATAATGTAACTTAAATAACAAATAGGAAGTTGGCGAGCAGCGCGAGCAGGGGAGTGCCCCCCCCCCTAGTATATATATATATACATAGGAGTGATTCAATAAGTTATCGATAAATTTCTTTATTTGCTTCAGGTAATGATTCACAGTTAACAAGCTTAGTTTTTTACTCTAATGGTATTCAAACAATCTTGACATTTTCCATTTTAAATTTTACAAGTATGTTTTTTATAAATCTTTCTTGTTTTATTTCAATAGCTTTGGTTTCAAGATCTTGACTGAATTCAATATCCAAGCAATATTTAATGCATCCTAAATCTCGTATCTAAAACTCAACACTTAGTTTTCATTTAAACTCTTTAAATAAGTTTAAACTATTTTAGCTACAAGAAAGTCGTCGACATAAATCACAATGATTAATATATAATTACTATTCTTCATAAAATACATACATTTTTCTATATCTGATTGTCTTAATCTTAGTTTTTTTTATGTTTTGTTGAGTGTTATGTTCCACTGCCTTCCGGCTTGTTTTAGTCTGTACGAGGCCTTTTTTAATTTATAAATAAAACTTTTAAATCCTTCTTTTACAAAACCTTCGGGCTGTAGCATGAAAATATCTTCATCCGATTCCCCATTTATATATGCCAACGTATCATCCAAATGGTATACTGTTAATTTATGTTCGGCAGCTAACGCGAGTAGCAACCGTATCGTTTGCATTAGAGCTACCGAAGCGTAAGTTGCGCGATAATTAATGCCATGTTGTTAAGCATGACCTTTAGCGACTAAACGCGCTTTATATCTTTCAACTGTTCAATCTGGATTATATTTGGTTTTTAGTACCTAACGAGATCCTATCCTATCGGTGATTTATTTTCAGGTTTTTGTACTAAATCCCAAACATCAGCTTTCTTTAATTCTTTGAACTCTGTTTGTAGAGTATTTTGCCATTCTTTTCGATTCTCACCCGAAAGCGCTTCTTCTAGAGTTGGCTCCAGTGGATCATAGACAGCCAGTTGAGCAAAATCGATCTCTCTAGGTTTTAAATAAAACTTTTTTCTCGGTCTTCCAGCTTTTCCAGTTCTTATGATTTTTGGCCTACCAGAACCCCTTTGTGAATTGATAGATAAGGGTGTATTTTTAATAGCTTCTTCATTTTTCATTTCTTGATTTTTTCTTCAAGGTTTCTATTTACGTTTTTTTTATTATCTTCTTTATCAGATTCGAATAAATTTAATTCAATGAATGATTTTTCAAGTTCTTCGTGGTTATTAATATCTTGTACTTCATTTACGAATCGTACATCTTTACTTTTCAAGATTTTTTGGTTTATAACATTCCAGAGTCTATACGCCTTAGATTCTTGACTATAACCTACCAGTTTACATTCAATGGATTTTGATTCGAATTTACCTTTTGTTGGTGTTTTATCTAGGGTATAGCATTTGCAGCCAAAAATTCGTAAATCTTTTAATGACTATAACCTACCAGTTTACATTCGATGGATTTCGATTCGAATTTAGCTTTTGTTGGTGTTTTATCTAGGGCATAGCATTTGCAACCAAAAATTCGTAAATGTTTTACAGTTGGCTTTGCGTTGCACGAAACTTCAAACGGTATTGCATTTCCTAAAGATCTTGTAGGGCAACGGTTCCTCAAATAGGCAGTTGATAGCTTCAGCCCAAAATCTCATAAAAAGGTTTGCTTGTATTAACATACAACGTGCTATGTCTAACAGGGTACGGTTCATTCTTTAGGCTACGCCATTTTATTGTGACACATATGCGACTGTGAATTCTCTCTCAATTCCTGAGTGCTCTAGTTAATCAGTGAAGTCTTTACCTAAGTATTCCAGACCGTTGTCTGTGCATAATGTCTTAATTTTACATCCATGAAGATTGTCAGCATAAGCCTTGAATTTTAAGAAAAAAGCTTTCACTTCATTTTTCTTTTTTAAGAAATGGACCTCCGTCCGCCTTAAGCGATCGTCGATAAATGTAGTTAAGTAAATTTTGCCTCCAATTGATTTGGTTCGTATAGAACCACATACGTCTGAATGCACAAACTATAAATTTCGAGTACTTTTTCTCTCAGATATTTTTTGAAAAAGAGTAGCCGATTGTTTTCCTTTTATACATATTTCACAATCAGTCATTTCGCCAGAAAGTTCCAAAGGCATACCATATACCGTGTGCTTAGCAACCAATTATCTTAAATCTGGAATATTTAAGTGTCCGTATCGATGATGCCATTGTTGAATTAAGTTTTTTTGGTTTACAGTATGACAAACTTGTGTTCCAATCGGACTTACATTAAACAAGTCTTGTCTCCGGTATCCTTCTAAAATTAATTTATTATTTTTATTAAATACCAATGCTTTTTGTTTTTAAAATAATACTTTGCCATCATTATCCACTATTTTTGAAACGAATATTATTTGTTTTTAGATTTGGCATACACAGTGCATTTTCTAACCTTATAGTTTCATTTTCTTCTTTACAACGAATATTCAAGGCAACTGTACCCTTACCTGTAATAAGAGTACTCTTATCTGTGGCTTGCTTTACATTTTGGAAATCAGCTGATTCCATTGTACGAAAATCGACTGCTTCAGAGCACATATGTGATGTGAAACCGCTATCGATGCACCATTTCTTGTTTGTAGCTTGTCTCGTGGTTAAGGCAAAAACCAACGCTGAACACTCGAAAGGCAGTTCGTTAACTGACTCCTTTTTTTCACAACGTATCATCAACGCCTCTTCTGCTTGTGACGTAGGGTGATGTGCGTTCATCTTTTTGAACGAGTAATCAGAAGCTTTATGGCCTAATTTATTACAGAAATTGCATTTGTATTGATATTTATTTATGAATCTTTTATTTTTATTATAATTTAAATTGTTATTTTTATTAATGACATTATTTTCACACTTATTATGGTATTATTGATTACTAATTTTGTTTCCTACGTATAAAGCACCCGCTAGATTAGATTCACTGTGTGCAGCGGCGGATCCAGAAACCTCCCTTGGGGGGGGGGGGCGATACCGGGAAAAGGTAAAAAAAAGGTCTTATGGGTAGGAATATGAATTAATAGTCATAGTCATATGATTAAGAAGAACAATAAAATCTGATCAATACTGAAAATTGCATTCTCGATAGCTTATCATGTGTAAAATATATTGTGTTAAAATAGTTTAAATTGTAAATAATTTAATAAAAAAGATGTAACACAATAAAGCAGGCCAACTTGTATTGAATTAGAACGGTAAAGCGTATCTTTATATCGCGTTTTCTGAAAACCTGTATTTTTAAAATTTATCTGCAACATCTCAAAAACTACTGAATAGATTATATTTTTTATATAAAAATAGATTTAATTTTGTTGATGGTTATACCTAAAAGTAAATGATATTTACAATTATAGTTCTTTAAAAAGCGGAAAAAATGAAAAAATCAATTTATAAAATTATATATCATGTTAAAATTGTTGGTGTTTTGATTTTAAATGATTCTCACGGCTCCTAGAGTACAAATCCATTAATCACCTTTTTTCGAGATTGTTGCTTTATAACAAGTTTAAAGTATTTTAAATTTAAAAAATCATTCTCTTTACTTAAACACTTATTATGAGCGTTAAAAAATATGAATTTTTTATTTAAATCTTTCCATAAAAAAAAAATTGAAGAAAATCATTATTTTTTGGTCTTAGATGAGGTTCTATGCTTTGAAGTTGAGAAAACGTCTTTAAGCATATTTTTAAAAAAAGCATGCATACTTGTAATGTATAGGAATGGGAAAAGGTGAAGAAATTAGGTCATGACTTGTATAATTAACTATTTTAATTTTTCTGAATAATTTCAAGATAACTTCTTATAAACTGTATAGTAAAAAACATGCTATAAATAAAATTGTAATAAAATTCCCATAAACTCATAAACTATAAACCAAAAAACCATAAACCAATAAACCATAAGCCCATAAACCATAAACAGTAAACCAAAAACCCATAAAACATGAACCCCTAAACCCAGGAACTATAAACCTATAAACATAGAAAGCATAAACCATGAACCCATGAACCCATGATACATGAACCCGTATACCATAAGCCCTTCAACTATAGAGTCATAAACCATGAACCATATACCAATAAATCATAAGTTCATAATCTATAAACTTATAAACCCATTAACCATAAACCTATTAACCAGAAACTTATAAACTATAAACCCATAAACCATAAACCCATAGAACATCAACTTATAAACATATGAACCATGAACCCATAAACCATAAACCCACAAACCAGAAACCCGTAAACCATAAGCCCATGAACCATAAAACCATTAACCCATGAACCATAAACCGATAAACCTATTAGATATAAACACATAAACTATAAACCCTTAGACCATAAACCCATAAACCATAAACCCATAAATCAAATACCCATCAACCGTTAACCCATCAACCATAGACATATAAACCATGAACCATTAACCATAAACCCAATAACCAGAAACCAATAAACCCAGGAACCATAAACCATAAACAGTAAACCCAAAACCCATAAAACATGAACCCATAAACCCAGGAACTATAAACCTATAAACATAGAAACCATAAACCATGAACCCATGAACCCATGAACCATGAACCCGTATACCATGAGCCCTTAAACTATAGAGTCATAAACCATGAACCATATACCCATAAATCATAAGTTCATAAACTATAAACTTATAAACCCATTAACCATAAACCCATTAACCAGAAACTTATAAACTATAAACCCATAATCTATAAACCCATAAACCATCAACTTATGAACATATAAACCATGAACACATAAACCATAAACCCACAAACCAGAAACCCCTAAACCATAAGCCCATGAACCATAAACCCATTAACCCATGAACCATAAACCGATAAACCTATTAACTATAAACACATAAACTATAAACGCTAAGACCATAAACCCATAAACCATAAACCTACAAACCATAAACCCATAAACTATAAACCAATAAACTATGAACCCATAAACTATAAACCCATAAACTATAAACCCATACATAAAAGACCCATCAACCGTAAACCTATAAACTATAGACATATAAACCATAAACCATTAACCTTAAGCCCAAAAACCATGAACCAATTAACCCAGGAACCATAAACCTATAAACCATAATCCCATAAACGTGAAAGCCATAAACCCATAAACCATGAACCTAGAAACCAGAAACCCATGAACCATAAACTATAAACCCATAGATAAGCCTATAAACTATAAAGCCATGAACCAAAACCCCGTAAACCATAAACCATAATCCTATGAATCATAAGTTTATAAACTATAAACCCATAAACCCATAAACCCATGAACCATAAACCCATTAACTATAAGCCCATTAACCACAAACCCATATACCATAAACCCATGAACCCATTAACCATAAACCCATGAACTATAACCCCATTAATCGTAAACCCATAAACCATAGACACATGAACCATAACCCATCAACCATAAACCCATATACCATAAATCCATGAACCATAAACCATTAACTCATAACCTATAAAACCATATACTATCAACCCATGAACTCATAAACAATAAAACCATAAACCATAAACTAATCAGCCCTAAACCAATAAACCAAAGACCCATGAACCATATACCAAAAACCCATAAAACATAAAACCATAAACCCAGGAACCATAAACCTATAAACATAAAAACTATGAACCATGAACCCATTAACCCATGAACCATGAATCCGTATATCATAAGCCCTTGAACTATAAAGTCGTAAACCATAAACCCATAAACCATAAACCATATACCCATAAACCCATGAACCATAAACCCATAAACCATAAACCCATAAACCATAAACCCATAAACCATAAACCCATAAACCATAAACCCATAAACCATAAACCCATAAACCATAAACCCATAAACCATAAACCCATAAACCATAAACCCATAAACCATAAACCTATAAACCCATAAACCATAAACCCAATAACCATAAACCAATAAACCCAGGAACCATAAACCTATAAACCATAAACCCATGAACCCAAAATTCTGAACCCATAAATCATAAACTCATAAACAATAATTCCATAAAACAATAATTCATAAACCAAAAACCTATAAACCAGAAAAACACAAACCATGAACCTATAAACCCATAAACCATGAACCCGTTAACCATAAACCCATAAATCATAAACCCAGACACCATAAACCATAAACCCATAAACATATAAACTATAAACCAATGAACCATAAACCCACTAACTATAAACCCATGAACTCATAAATAATAAACCCATAAACTAAAAACACATAAACCCATGAACCATAAACCCATAAAACATAAACTATAACCACATCAACTAGAACCCTATAAACCCAGAAATCATAAACCATGAACCCATGAACCATGAACCCGTAAACCATAAGCCCTTAGATTCTAAACTTTAAACCCATATACTATAAACTCATAAGACCATAAATTATGAACCACAAATCAGAAACCATAAACCCATTTACTCTAAACCACTAAACCATAAACCCACAAACCCATAAACCATCAACTTATAAACATATAAACCATGAACCCATAAACCGTAAACCCACAAACCATAAAACGGTAAACCATAAATCCATGAACCATAAACCCATTAAGAGCATGACGAAGCTGCCCGCCTTCTAATAATATTTCCAATCCTAACTTATAAATAAACGATGCGTTTAATCGAGTTTTTTTGCTACAAAAAAAAAATTTGTGAAATCAAACTCTAGTACAGACAATTCAAGAAATCCACCAAAATATTATACATACAAAGTTATAATAAAAACTTTCAATGTATTGTATTTTAAGGTTAGGTTTGTCGAGTTTGATATCTAATTTCCAATCCAAGCTCGTACAAAAATAACAAGTCCAGATGATTTTTTATTTTAACAAAAATTATTGTATTAATATAGCTTTAGTGCGGACAAGTCATTATATTTGTTAAATTTATGAATTTAAAAAGATATTGATAAAATAAAAAAAGAAAAACTCGATTGCTGCAGCTCCGACATCCCGTTAACCCATTAACCATAAACCGATAAACCTATTAACTATAAATCCATAAACTATAAACCTATTAACTATAAATCCATAAACTATAAACCTATTAACTATAAATCCATAAGCTATAAACCTATTAACTATAAATCCATAAACTATAAACCTATACACTATAAACCTATGAATCCATTAACCCATAAACCATAAACCCATGAGCTATAAACTTATGAACCATAAACCCATAAACCATAGACCCATGAACAATAAACCCATAAACCATCAACTTATAAACATATAACCCATGAACAATAAACCCATAAACCATCAACTTATAAACATATAAACCATGAACACATGAACCATAAATCCACAAACCAGAAACCCCTAAACCATAAGCCCATGAACCATGAACCCATAACCCATGAACCATAAACCGATAAACTTATTAACTATAAACACATAATTTATAAACGCTTAGACCATAAACCCATAAACCATAAACCTACAAACCATAAACCCATAAACTATAAACCAATAAACTATGAACCCATAAACTATAAACCCATAAACTATAAACCCATGAATCAAAAACACGTCAACCGTAAACCTATAAACCATAGACATATAAACCATAAACCATAAACCTTAAGCCCAATAACCATGAACCAATTAACCCAGGAACCATAAACCTATAAACGATAATCTCATAAACATGAGAGCCATAAACCCATAAACTATGAACCTATAAACCAGAAACCCATGAACCATAAACTATAAACCCATAGATAAGCCTATAAACTATAAAGCCATGAACCAAAACCCCGTCAACCATAAACCATAATCCTATGAATTATAAGTTTATAAACTATAAACCCATAAACCCATAAACCCATGAACCATAAACCCATTAACTATAAGCCCATTAACCACAAACCCATATACCATAAACCCATGAACCCATTAACCATAAACCCATGAACTATAACCCCATTAATCGTAAACCCATAAACCATAGACACATGAACCATAACCCATAAACCATAAACCCATAAACCATGAACCCATATACCATAAATCCATGAACCATGAACCATTAACTCATAACCTATAAAACCATATACTATCAACCCATGAACTCATAAACAATAAAACCATAAACCATGAACTAATCAGCCGTAAACCAATAAACCAAAGACCCATGAACCATATACCAAAAACCCATAAAACATAAAACCATAAACCCAGGAACCATAAACCTATAAACATAAAAACCATAAACCATGAACCCATAAACCCATTAACCCATGAACCATGAATCCGTATATCATAAGCCCTTGAACTATAAAGTCATAAACCATAAACCCATAAACCATAAACCCATAAACCATAAACCCATAAACCATAAACCCATGAACCATAAACCCATAAACCATAAACCCATAAACCATAAACCCATAAACCATAAACCCATAAACCATAAACCCATAAACCATAAACCCATAAACCATAAACCCATAAACCATAAACCCATAAACCATAAACCCATAAACCCATAAACCATAAACCCATAAACCATAAACCCATAAACCATAAACCCATAAACTATAAACCATATACCCATAAATCATAAATTCATAAACTATATACTTATAAATCCATAAACCATAAACCCATTAATCAGAAACTCATAAACTATGAACCCATAAACTATAAACCCATAAACTATAAACCCATAAATTGAAAACCCATCAACCGTAAACCTATAAACCATAGACATATAAACCATGAATCATAAACCTTAAGCCAAATAACCATAAACCAATAAATACAGGAACCATAAACCTATAAATCATAAACCCATAATCCATAATCCATAAACCTATAAACCCATAAACCCATGAACTATAAACTCATTAACTATGAACCCATGAACATATAAACTACAAACCCATAAACCATAAACGCATGAACTATAAACCTATGAACTATTAACCCATAAATCCACAAACTATAAACCCATAAATTATAAACCCACAAACAATGATTCCATAAACCAATAATTCATAAACCATGAACTAATAAACCAAAAACCTATAAACCTGGAAAACATAAACCATGACCCTATAAACTCATGAACCATGAACCCGCGAACCATAAACCCATAAATGATAAGCCCATAAACCATACACCCATATACTATAAACCCATAAAACCATAAACTATGAACCACAAATCAGAAACGATAAACCCATAAGCATAAAAACCCATAAACCATAAACCAATTTACTATGAACCTATGAACATATTAAGTATAAACCCATAAACCATAAACCCATGAAACCATAAACCCATGAACCATAAAACGATAAACCATAAACTATAAACAAATAAACCAAAAACCTACAAACCCAGAAACCATAAATCATGAACCCATGAACCTTGAACCCTCAAAACCATAATCCCTCAGATCCTAAACTATAAACTCATATACTATAAACTCATAAAACCATAAATTATATACCACAAATTAAAAACCATACCCCATTTACTATAAACCACTAAACCATAAACCCCTAAACCTTAAGCCCGCGAACCAATAAACCATCAACTTATTAACATATAAACCATGAACCATAAACCCATTAACCCATTAACCATAAACCGATAAACCTATTAACTATAAATCCATAAACTATAAACCCATAAACTATAAACCCATGAATCCATTAACCTATAAACCATAAAGCCAAGAGCTATAAACTTATAAACCTAATAACTATAAACCCATGAACTATAAACCCATAAACCATAAACTTATAAACTATAAACCCATAGACCATAAAGCCATAAACTATTAACCCATTAACCGTAAACCCATAAACCATAAACCCATTAACTATGATCCCATGAACCAATAAACTAATTAACCCATCAACCAAAAACCGATAAACTTATTAACTATAAACACATAAACTATAGACCCACAAACTATAGACCCATAAACTATAAACCCATAAATCAAAAACCCATAAACCGTAAACCCATAAACCATAAACCCATACACCATAAACTTATAAACCCATAAAACATGAAATCATAAACATATATACCCATAAACCCATGAACATATAAACTATAAACCCATGAACTATAAACCCACTAACTATAAACCCATGAACCCATAAATAATAAACCCATTAACTAAAAACACATAAACCCATGAACCATAAACCCATAAACCATAAACTATAACCACATCAACTAAAAACCTATAAACCCAGAAATCTTAAACCATGAACCCATGAACCATGAACCCGTAAACCATAAGCCCTTAGATTCTAAACTTTAAACCCATATACTATAAACTCATAAGACCATAAATTATGAACCACAAATCAGAAACCATAAACCCATTTACTCTAAACCACTAAACCATAAACCCACAAACCCATAAACCATCAACTTATAAACATATAAACCATGAACCCATAAACCGTAAACCCACAAACCATAAACCGGTAAACCATAAATCCATGAACCATAAACCCATTAAGAGCATGACGAAGCTGCCCGCCTTCAAATAATATTTCCAATCCTAACTTATAAATAAACGATGCGTTTAATCGAGTTTTTTTGCTACAAAAAAAAAATTTTTGAAATCAAACTCTAGTACGGACAACTCAAGAAATCCACCAAAATATTATACATACAAAGTTATAATAAAAACTTTTAATGTATTGTATTTTAAGGTTAGGTTTGTCGAGTTTGATATCTAATTTCCAATCCAAGCTCGTACAAAAATAACAAGTCCAAATGATTTTTTATTTTAACAAAAATTTAGTGCGGACAAGTCATTATATTTGTTAAATTTATGAATTTAAAAAGATATTGATAAAATAAAAAAAGCAAAACTCGATTTGTGCAGCTCCGACATCCCGTTAACCCATTAACCATAAACCGATAAACCTATTAACTATAAACCTATAGACTATAAACCTATGAATCCATTAACCCATAAACCATAAACCCATGAGCTATAAACTTTTGAACCATAAACCCATAAACTATAAACCCATAAACTATAAACCCATCAACCATAAACTATGAACCCATTGACCATAAACCCATAAACCATTAACCCATTAACCGTAAACCCATAAACCATAAACCCATTAACTATGATCCCATGAACCCATAAACTATTAACTTATAAACCATAAACCCATGAACCATAAATCCATGGTCCCATAAACCCATAAACCATAAGCCCATAAACCATAAAACCATAAACCGGAAACCCATACACTCAGAAACCATAAACTATGAACTCGTGAACTATGAACTCGTATACCATAAACCCATAAACCATAAACCCATAAACTATAAACCCATAAACCATAAACCCATAAACCATGAACCATAAACCATAAACCCATAAACTATCAACTTATAAACATATAAACCATGAACCCATAAACCGTAAACCCACAAACCATAAACCGGTAAACCATAAATCCATGAACCATAAACCCATTAAGAGCATGACGAAGCTGCCCGCCTTCTAATAATATTTCCAATCCTAACTTATAAATAAACGATGCGTTTAATCGAGTTTTTTTGCTACAAAAAAAAAATTTTTGAAATCAAACTCTAGTACGGACAACTCAAGAAATCCACCAAAATATTATACATACAAAGTTATAATAAAAATTTTTAATGTATTGTATTTTAAGGTTAGGTTTGTCGAGTTTGATATCTAATTTCCAATCCAAGCTCGTACAAAAATAACAAGTCCAAATGATTTTTTATTTTAACAAAAATTTAGTGCGGACAAGTCATTATATTTGTTAAATTTATGAATTTAAAAAGATATTGATAAAATAAAAAAAGCAAAACTCGATTGCTGCAGCTCCGACATCCCGTTAACCCATTAACCATAAACCGATAAACCTATTAACTATAAATCCATAAACTATAAACCTATTAACTATAAATCCATAAACTATAAACCTATACACTATAAACCTATGAATCCATTAACCCATAAACCATAAACCCATGAGCTATAAACTTTTGAACCATAAACCCATAAACTATAAACCCATAAACTATAAACCCATCAACCATAAACTATGAACCCATTGACCATAAACCCATAAACCATTAACCCATTAACCGTAAACCCATAAACCATAAACCCATTAACTATGATCCCATGAACCCATAAACTATTAACTTATAAACCATAAACCCATAAACCATAAATCCATTGTCCCATAAACCCATAAACCATAAGCCCATAAACCATAAAACCATAAACCGGAAACCCATACACTCAGAAACCATAAACTATGAACTCGTGAACTATGAACTCGTAAACCATAAACCCATAAACCATAAACCCATAAACTATAAACCCATAAACCATAAACCCATAAACCATGAACCATAAACCATAAACCTATAAATCGTAAACTGATGAAACCATAAACCATGAACCTACAAACCATAAACATACAAACCATTAGGCCGTAAACCATAAACCCATAAACCATAAACCCATGAACCATAATTATATCAAAATGTACAGAAATGCATGAAACTTCAAAATATGATAATTTAACATATATAGAACAAGCTAAAATTTTTTCAGTATTTTTTATCGCGAGTTTTTTATTAAAAATCTAGTTTAAAAATAGTCCCAAATAACATTGCTCTTATGGGAGACTGAAGCAATTTATGCTCATGTCTTGAATTTTTCATATACACAATGTACAGAATCAAAAAAAAACTGATATTATGAAAGAATAGGTTTTAAAGAATAATTTGATATTTTGTTTTTTATACCTCATCGGAAATTTCGCAAAGATAAATGTACTTAAAGTTTATATTTTCATTCATTATCGGAACACTATCACAAAAAAATGAAAAAGTTGGCAGCGCCGTACAAATATATATAGATATACTTATCTGGTAGTCTTTATAACAGCTGACGATCTTACGAACGTAAGATTTGAGGTTATAATACGAAGGAAGACTGTGATGCGTCAATAATTTATATAAAAAGTAAATGAATAATTTATATAAAAACTAAAAAAGTTAATATCCAATGATATTTTATGGTTTTACATTTATTTTTTATGTAATTTATTTAGACTGATTTTTTTTTCTAGGATTGGTAGCTCTACGTCTTTCAATGCTTTTAACCCATGGCTCCCCTGTCCCCGCTACCCTCCCTTTGGCATCATAGAACATCCTTAAGCGCACTTTGAGCGTTTCTAAAAAGATATTAAATCTTTTTTTAATTACCGTGAAATCAGTAAGTTATAAATATAATTTGTATAAATCTACATAAATAAAACCGTTAATAATTAGTAATAAATATGTGCATTGACTTGTAATTTGATACAAAATTTTTTTTTTAATCATTATTTTTTAAATATTTTTAAAAATTAAATTTACGTATTTTTTCTGTAATAATCCAAAGAGTTGATGAGTCATTTCAAAATTACATGATTTTATTGTAAATTCGGTTGGTCCTCATTTTTATTTTAGAATTTTTAAATGACAGTCGAGTAACAGTAAGAAAATATTTTGGTTACATCAACGAATATAGACGCTTAAAGGAGCGTACTTTTAAATGGGAAATTTCATCCAAAAATGAGTTAGTTCTGTTACGCGGCTACTTGGGGGCGCCATTAAATCCCATGTATTTTTATATCTGTATATATTATATATATACTGTCGCCAAGCTACTTTAGCCCCCTTCGTCTAAAATCGACTTATCTAAAAAGTTTTATAACTCTGGAAAAATGGTCTTAGCCTAAAAATTTCAACGGAATTCAAAAGATTACTGAAAATTCTTTCAAAAACCATTGGTTTGATGTGGAAAAAACATTTCTTTCGTATCTCTTATTCTTGTTTAAAAAGATTTTTTTTTTTAACTTTGTTTTGACTTTGTAAAATAGTGTTCAATTTTAGTACGAATCGTTACATTAATGCAAAACTAAATAGATTTTAAAACTTATATTTCGTCGATAAAAATGCAATGTCGAACGTCTCGATTCGATCTTTTAAACCGGAGTTATTATATATATATATATATATATATATATATATATATATATATATATATATATATATATATATATATATTATATATATATATTATTATATAAATATTATTTTAAACCGCATAAGTGAGTCTCACGTTTATTCAAATTTCATAATGGTCTTTTTTGTATTTAATACATTTTTAAAAATATACATTAAATAAATAATGGTTCATAATGATTTATTAATTATAAAATTTAGAGTTAATAGTGAAAAAAATTATAACAGTGAAAGTGGTACTGGGGAAAAAATAGAATAAACATAAAACTTGTAAAATTGTAAGAGAGATGAAAAAATTTTAAAACTTTTTACTTATAAGTTTGTGCATTCATATTTACAAGTACAAACAAATATAACAGAAAAAAAAATTTTATTAACAGATGTATCTATCATATTTAGTAAATCAAAGAAAAATATTAAAATAATTGCGAATTAAAAATATGTGTATCCCAATGCACGGAGAACCCTTTTCTCTTCGAATCGCGGAGCTTGAAACTGCTAACCTATGAATTCTGGAACCAAGATATGTAGACTCAGTATCAGAGCGAAGCCATGCTGTTATTCAGTGAACTACTCGCCGATTCACAGAGATCTCAATCACGCAATAGTTAGCTGAACGTGCACGCTTATTTGTCGTGCGTTTACAAAGATTTTCAGTGTACGATTTCTTATTTCCGCAGTGTGGCTACAAAAAATAAGCGGGAAGGATTTCCATTCCCCAAGATTCTTTGAAACGTTAAGAGTAAAACGTCAAGCATGAACACAAAGAGTACCCCCCGTTAAGATAGGTAAAATGCCCTCCCTCATATATTTTAAAACTAATATTTTTTCTTGTTTTTATAGTAATTAAGATTAGGTTTTGTTACATTTATAGTTTCCTGACACATACCCTAACCTCAACATAACCTAAAAATCACTTTTTTTATAAAATTTTTTTTTATCTGGAAGGATGAATGATATTAATCCCGCGAAAAACATATGACTAGGTCTTAGCACTCTCTTCAACTGTGATTTTTTGCGAGTGCTAGAAAGCAGTTTTTCTAACCTAAAAATAACATTTAAATCATAAAATCTCCGTAACTTTGCTCTGGGAGGGGCTACAAGTAATTTTCTGGGCTTAAAATTTGTATTTTTGAAAAACAAATAAAGTTTATAATGACCAAAAATTCGATTCTGGCATGGCGCCATGGCGAAAAACTCGAAAAACCATTTTTTCATAGGTTTTCTGTCGGTTATTGGTCTCTAGCAACTCACAAATCATTTTTAAAGAAAAAAAAATAGCTTCATTGGATTCTACATGAAAAAATACATTGAAAATATGCATAATAACTTTAGGAATACTTGGATGCTGTTACAAAACAAGTAAAAAAAAAAATGATTCTAAAATTATTACATAGCTACTTTGCGTCGCTGCTGCATTTTATGTTTTTATGACCTTGGTCATCTCTTTAGAGTCTCAAAGCTACTATTCAATGTATCCATAGGCAAATTATGTCTACTACACCCGAAAAACAGAGACAAATACTAGACAGATAACGTTAACTCCTATATGTACATATATCTACCTATATTATATAGTTATATGAAAAATTAACCCTCGGACCCCCCCACACCCCCACACCCCCATTATATATTTTCCATTACATTACATATATTTTCCATTTCGGATTACATGTTATTGTAATAAATAAATCTGGTTTTCCTACTTTTCTCATTATTGCCATAGCGTCTTGATAATATTGTTGCATATATCTTGGACTTCCAATATATGTAGCTGGTAAAATAAAAAGGTTTCCTAGTCTTTCTTTAATTTTAAAATTTTTTGAAATGTTTAAAGCACTATTTTTAACGTGATCCAATAAACCCTGATAACATTCTATACGTAATTGTTTTTGATTATTACGTAAAAAATTCATTCTGTTATTTTCTATCATTATATAAGCATGAATAATATATTGTTGTGTTAATCTACCACAATATAAAATTGGATTAAAATTCATTTCATCTTTTCTGTATGCTGTTCTATATAAATAATATTGGAGAATCGTTAACTTTTCATTTTTTAAATTAGGACGTTTATTATATCCTATACTCCATCCTAAATCACCATTAGGAAATAATAAAGGAAATACCATTGGATCTACATGGTGAGATAATTTATTCAAATATGTAGAATTAACTTTTTCTTTACAATTATTATTAGGATATATGCATAAATCATAATTATCTGGCATACCTGAATTGGATACAATTATAGCTCCACATTCTGATGTTAAAGGTTCATTATAAGTATGTTTTTGTTTATTATTTTTTCTTAAAAAATATAATTTATAATTAGGAATTTTTTCTATATTAGCTATTTGATGTAAATGTTTAAATTTTTTTTGCTATTGGATTATTATTCATTATTTTAGTTATTGTATACATATGTTCTTTAATTAATTTTTCATTATTTTTAATCTTTTTCAATAGCAGTTACGTCATCATATATATATAATTGACCACAAATTGGATCTTCTTTATTTTTTGGAAATAAATTATTTGGCGTGCTGTGACATATTTGTCCTTGAATTTTTAAATTGTAAATTGCTTTTTCATTATTATGTATAACGTTTGCATTAAATGTCGCAAAACTAAATAAATTATTATAATATCTAATTAAATATCGAAAAGTTTTATCATAAAATAATAAAGATTTTAATTTATCATCATATTTACTCATGTAATAAAATTATTTTTCCTTTTTGACAACAATTAAATTTTTTAATTTCTTCTTTCCAAAACATTGCAGAACAATATTTACATTTTAAATCCATTTTATTAAATATATTTTTAAATTTTTGTTAATTTTATAATCATTATTATTATTTATAATTTTAATTTTTTTATTTTTGATTAAACTTTGTGATTCTTTATTATTTAAATTATTATTTAATAAATTGAAATCATTTATTTGTAAAATTTGTTCATTTTCTTTGATTTCATTTTTGTTTACATTATTATTATATTTTTTTAATTTTTTGTTTTTATAAAAAACTGTTTCATTTACATATTCTTTTAATTTTCTTTTATTATACTTTTTTGATTGTTAATCTGAATAATTTTTTGTTTTATATTATTATTGTTAAAATTAATTACATCATAGTGGCCTGCATCATAATCTCCACTAAATAGTAAAAATAATTTTAATTCATTTAAAGGATTACCGTATTTATTAATTAAGAGGCGGTCGGAACCAAATCGGTGACTTAGTTCGGTGCTTAATTTAGAAAAAGAAATGGTATACTAAGAATTAAAAAAAGAATTATAAAATATATTATAAAAATTGATACAATATGATTTTTTTTATACAATGATGAAAAATTATTATGATTACATAAAAGATTAAATTATTTTTTGCTTTAATATTTACCTTAAATTTATCAAATATTGAACCTTTAAATAATGAATGTAATTAATGAATTTATCACATCTATATACTCTTCTTGCCTTAATTGGTTGACTAAAGGAGCTAATGTAGGAAGTTTTTTATACCAGTTGCATCTAATAATCATCTAATAATCATTCTAAAATGTAAAATATATTAAATAAAAATATATTATAATAAAAAAATTATTATATAAAACAATGCATAAGTGTTATATTTTATATTGAAATGACAACTAAAATGGGGGTTGGCGAGTGGAACGAGCAGGGGGGTACCCCCCCTAGTATATATATGTACATATAGGAGTTAACGTTATCTGTCTAGTATTTGTCTCTGTTTTTCGGGTGTAGTAGACATAATTTGCCTATGGATACATTGAATAGTAGCTTTGAGACTCTAAAGAGATGACCAAGGTCATAAAAACATAAAATGCAGCAGCGACGCAAAGTAGCTATGTAATAATTTTAGAATCATTTTATTTTTTTACTTGTTTTGTAACAGCATCCAAGTATTCCTAAAGTTATTATGCATATTTTCAATGTATTTTTTCATGTAGAATCCAATGAAGCTATTTTTTTTTCTTCAAAAATGATTTGTGAGTTGCTAGAGACCAATAACCAACAGAAAACCTATGAAAAAATGGTTTTTCGAGTTTTTCGCCATGGCGCCATGCCAGAATCGAATTTTTGGTCATTATAAACTTTATTTGTTTTTCAAAAATACAAATTTTAAGCCCAGAAAATTACTTGTAGCCCCTCCCAGAGCAAAGTTACGGAGATTTTATGATTTAAATGTTATTTTTAGGTTAGAAAAACTGCTTTCTAGCACTCGCAAAAAATCACAGTTGAAGAGAGTGCTAAGACCTAGTCATATGATTTTCGCGGGATTAATATCATTCATCCTTCCAGATAAAAAAAAAATTTTATAAAAAAAGTGATTTTTAGGTTATGTTGAGGTTAGGGTATGTGTTAGGAAACTATAAATATAACAAAACCTGATCTTAATTACTATAAAAACAAGAAAAAATATTAGTTTTGAAATATATGAGGGAGGGCATTTTACCTATCTTAACAGGGGGTACTCTTTTCAGTAAAAAGATATTCTTATTATTAATGTTACCATCACTGTATAACAATAGTTATACATACAGTCACAAGAGGACGCTTAATCGTTCACTGTCGTAGGGCTTTAGGTTTTCACTGTCGGGTTTTCGTGTAAGATGTAGGATTTTAGGTTTTAAGTATGTGTTGTGTGAATAATGCCAGGTTCCATATCCTGACATATGATTTATCTGACTCCAATATATAAACCCAATTGCGTGTTCCCAGGAGGTTGAAATAAATTACAACCAAATATTTTAATTAGTTAGTATTTATTCTAAGCAATATGCTGGGTAGTTTGTTAGCCCAGTCAGCTGTCTGTGTTGGCATTTGATAGCGTTTTCAAGAGTTCGATGCCATCTCTCAATCATACCGTTAGACTGAGGATGGTATGGCGCAGTACGGATTCTTTTGCATCCGATGAGATCCATTAAAGCGTCGAATATCTGGGATTCGAATTGTACACCTTGGTCAGAAGGTATATACAATTGTGCGCCAAAACGAGAGATTCAGTTATTGAAGAAAGCTTTCGCTATTGTTGGTGCTGTAGTCTCGATTGATGGAACTGCTTCTGGCCATCGAGTATAACGATCTATCATCGTTAATATATATTTACATTTATTACTCTCCGGTAATGGATTTATTATGTCTATATGGACATGAGTGAATCTACTTTCAGTAGCCTTAAATTGCTCTGGAATTAATTTATTATGTCAAGTGATTTTTGATTGCTGACAAGCAATGCAGGACTTACACCATTTCGTGATGTCCCTTCTCATATTAGGCCACACAAACTTCTTTCTAATCAAGCTTTCTGTAATTTTTGCACTCGGATGTGCTAAATGATGGAACAATTCAAAAACTTCTTTCTCTAGTTTGCTAGGTATATATGGTCTAATCATTTGACCTTGTAAATCACAATACAGAGTCTTGTCAGTTTGATTCTGCGAGAATTTTAATTTCTGCAAATGCAATGGATGATGTGGGTCTGCTGTTATTTCAGACAGTTGATCATCATCATTCTGTGCTTGCGCCAGTATTTCAAGATCCATAACACTCGGTACGCTGAATGCGTCCATCCTCATTACCACCTGAGCAAAGTCAGGATGATACATGAGCTCTGGATCATTCTAATCGAATATCGTTGGCGAACAAATGCTGTCTATGCGTGACAGAGCATCTGCAACAGGGTTCTCAACACCTGCTACATGACAGATTTCGCAATCGAATTCCGAGATGTAAGCAGGCTGCCTAATGCGTCTTGAGCTCGCTTTGTCAGCACTCTAATTTTGTGAATTTATAGCTGATGGCTAGTAAGAATTACCACGAGGCGACGCATGAATTACTTGGATAAATAAAACTACTATAATTTTCATCAGAACCGCCCGGCAAACTGTCCGCCTATTCAGATTTAAATGCCTTAAATGGAAAGCACAATAGAACTTATCTAGCCTATTGATTCTCTAGGTCGGGGGTGCGCGCGTATTTTATCTTATTAGCATAAGAGAATCTCCGCTCGTTGTTAATCTATGATGCCTTACACATCATTCATCACTTAAGTCATAAAACACATTGAAATTTAAATATATAACGCGTGGGTGGAGGTTCTCCTATGGTTGAGATTGGTTGCAAAAAATAAAATAAGAACTTAAAATATCGTCTAAATCGCGCCCGATCCGCGGCGACAATGCAGGCGTTTTAATGCTCACAAGCTATTGATTTTAATATTCCAACTGCCTCGAACATTACCACGAAAAGATAAAAAGAAATTAACGCCGCACAGTCGCCCCATTTCGCGCAAGAGACAGCACCATTATACTATGCAAGATAAAATTTATCAAAATCCACACGTGCGCAGTCCCACCTTGACTTCAATAAACTACACTGAAAAACTTTTTGGGGCGAGAGACCTCTGTAGTGTAGGGCCGGGCGCCTCTATAAAGTAAATGAGTCGTCCCGTCTTGAGCATGAAGGTCTGAGACCTTTGTCACCGAGGCCGTACGTTTATTATGTTCAGCTGATGTATATACGCGGATTCGGTTTTTCTCGGCTTTATGCCTTCAATCTTCAAAATAAAGGTCTCAGACCTTTATACGTAAGACACGACGCCTCATCAAATCGCTCCATTAATAAAGGTCTCACACCTCACGATTAACTAAGGTCTCTCGCCTCAAAAAGTTTCTCCGTGTATTAAAACTTACTTCACACTCAACTTTTCGATATGTACGACAGCACACGTAGTAGTTTCAATTTTTTTGTACAAATCTATCAATTTAATTTAAAAACAAAAAAAAATTTAATATCTTTCAATTTAACTAATTCGCATAAATTTCGCACGATAACCAATCTTACTTTAACTATGAACAAAATGGTTCTTTATAAACGCGCACACTAAAGGTTTTACACTGACGTCATATCCGCGCTCAAAAACTTTGTACACGAAGGTTATTCTTTTCTTTCTTTTAAAATATTTGTTTTAAGGTGTGGTGTACCGTATTTCGTTTACAATAATTCGTTATATTTTTTTTTTTGAAAAATTAATTATGAAGAAGTTGCGAATTTCAAATTTTTCGACGTTTTTAACTGTTTATTTGCCAGTTGAGATTTCAAAATGGCGGGCTTTTTGTTTAGCGTCGCAAAAATGGCGATTTCACTGCAAATTTCGCGTCTTTATAAACTTCCTCGCTTCCGGTCTGTTAATAAAAGATTTTAAATTTATTTCACTTTTCAGTTGTTTTTTTTTATAAAACGAAGCACTTATTAATTTCGATTCTTTTGTACGCACACACGTATTTCACTTTTTCTTACTTTTCTTATTTCTTTCGAATATTTGATTTTGATTTTCGTTGTTCTTTAATATCAAATTATTTCAGTTTTCTACACGAACTTTTGTACTTTCATTCTCTTTCTTTTTCATTATTTCTTTCTATTATTTTTCTTAATGTTAACGAAATTTCTTTTATTTTTTTTTCCAAGATTTTTTTATTTTATTTTCTTTTTTTGCAATTCAATTACTTTAATTTATACGCACAATTTTTTTTTTTTTTAATTTCCATTTCTTTTTTCTTAAACAACTTTAAATCTTTACTGTGAATTTAATTTTACCTATACTTTTCTTTATATATTTTTTACAAAAATACCTTATTAAAATCTTGATACGATGAAGAGTGCTGCGTAGAACGGAGTCCGGAAGTCTCTTTTGGCAAAGCGTAGTTTTTGCTGCTGGCTATGGCGTCGTTTTTAGACCTGTTGTTTCAATCTCTCCTGGTCATTGGTCATCACTGTAAAGTTTTAGGTTTCCACTGTCGGGTTTTCGTGTGGGATGTAGGATTTTTGGTTTTAAGTATGTGTTGTGTGAATAATGCCAGGTTCCATATCCTGACATATGATTTATCTGACTCCAATATATAAACCCAATTGCGTGTTCCCAGGAGGTTGAAATAAACTACAACAGAATATTTTAATTAGTTAGTATTTATTCTAATACTTTTCGCCAGCCGACTGCTAGCACGCTGTGTACCATACAACAGTCCGTACACCACTGATCGTGATGACTTAGTCGGTTCGTCTCTCTACTTGAGACTGATCTTGCGCTTGCGCATTTACATTTATATCGTGGTTACTTGAGCGCCGCAACTTAGCTATGCTAACGCCACACTGTGTTTTAACTAAAATAGGGTTCTGTGTGTGCAGTAAGTATTGCTTGCTTTGTTTCTCGAAGCATCACACAACAACATGTGGCGCTTGCGCGCGCAGACGACCCTGCCTGTTCCACGCTTCTTTGAATTTTACGAAATTGCTTCTTTCGCATTTCATAAATTTATGAAATATATATTGAAAAAATGTGAAAAATGTATTAAATTATATATTTATAATTTCATTATTCCTTTAACTGCTTACAACAGTATAAAACAATCTACGCAACATGTGACGTACATAAAAAAAATAATTGCAGGGTTCAATGTTCTTCGCTTAAGCAGTAGAAAGTCGAGGGCGCGCTTGCGCGAAAAACATTGACGCCTGCCAATATTATCCCTTCGTACGTCACTTTTTGTTTATATTACTAATATATACAGATGAGTCTTTTCATAACAATTTCGTATTGATCGTAGAATATTCTTTTTTTTAATGTGCGTTTCTAACTACCTATCCAACGCGCTCAATTAGAAGCATTTATCATAATAAACAAAAAAATTATCCCATTTATTCATAAGCAAAAAAATTATCTACTTTTAAATTAACTATTTAATAATAATTTTTTTTTTTAATTATTAATTTTCTCGACTTATAGTTTAAACTTCAAAAATCCATTCCACTTTGTCAAATGTCTCTAAATTGGTCGCCTGATGTTTTATGATTGTTTTAAAAAAATTTTTTTTGGGATAAAAAAATGGAATTATTCATAAATGATCAAACCGATCGAGCTGAAATTTGTTATGTTTATAAAGAACCATAATGGCCTGACTAAAAAAGTATTATAAATCACTTATAGCAACTATTGTTTAAATTATTAACATTTATAAAACAGTGCAAAAAAGGTTTTTCGCGATTATCTCGAAAACTTGTCTACCGATTTTCACGTATACCTGAAATTTTAGTATTGGGTATACCCAATACTAAAATTTCAGGTCTATTTAATGCCTATAACTTTTATTTCTAACATTTTTCTCTAAAACGTCATAAAAAAATTTTACGGCGAAAAAACTGCATTTTCCAACTTTGAACGTTTTTTATAAAAAAAAAAACAGGGCAAATCTAGGTGTACCTTTTTATGTATTTATCATCTACTAACCCTCTTCTCCCTACTATGACTTCCCACCTTGAAATATCTGTATTTAATTTTTTCAACGTTTTTCGTAGAGCAACTGGACAGGCTTTCTTTTAAGAGCGAAAAATAATTTAAAAAGTCATTTTCGCAATAAATATATATGCAAAAAATGGCCATTTTTTATGGTTTTTCACTTTTTCAATAACTAATTGATAAAAATAATCGCCACACGTCTCAATTTGTAGATTTTTTTATTCTTGATTACTTTCATCAGAACTTTTTTCTTTACTACATATCTTAACTTTAATAATTAAAAAACCTGTTTTGACCAACTTTGCACCCTTCTGAAGCATACTCAAATTGACGTCATTAAAATGTCTTTATTGATTGGACTACATATGAAAATCATGTTTATAAAAATAATAAAATTATTTTTCATCATTTATTTAATAAAGTTTTTACTATTTTCTATATTGCAGGGTTTAAATAAATGATAAAAGGTATTTAATTCTAAATTTTGTCTCTTAATTTTAATGATAAAAACTAAATTCAATGTAAGAAATTTGAACAGTTTAATTAAAAAAAAAAGATGATTTGAATTATTATCAATTCAGATGATTGGAACTTAATTTTTAAAATTTTTCGTAAAATGCTTTGTTGATGTTCAGGCTTTAAATAATCCCGAGTAGAAACTATAAGGGCCAACCGTGCTTGTAATCAATACCCTATCCGGCTAAACTTAAGATTTAAATAAGGGTCTGTCACCAGGGAAAGATCCGTGCCGGCCACTAAAATCTTTATTTCAGGCTCAACTGACAAGTGCCTGTGTAGCGCCTGTAAATGACTTTTTTTTAATTTTTATAAAACATATAATTAGCTCATATTTTGTTTCCAAAGTAATAATTCAAGTATTTTATTCAAAATAAATAAAGCAATTGTTCATTTAAACGATAAAATTATGTTAAGAGGAGGTCACGTATCTCTGTCCTTTTCTAATCAAAGAATTGAGTTTTTTACAGAAACTAATAACTTTATCAAAAAATGAAGAGAAAGCCGCATCTCGTAATAAAAAAAGCAATATTTTCTTTGATAAGAAAGAATTAATTTTATTGCTTCGTTTTCAAGAAAACCTTGAAAAACTTAAATCATAGAGGTTAGGGTGGACAGTTTGGTTTTTCAAGGTTTTCTTGAGAACGAAGCAATAAAATTAATTTTTTCTTATCAAAGAAAATATTGCTTTTTCTGATACAAGATGCGGCTTTCTCTTCATTTTTTGATAAAGTTATAAGTTTTTGTAAAAAAATCATTTCTTTGATTAGAAAAGGACAGAGATACGTGACCTCCTCTTAATAAGTGTTTTATAAAAATTTCACAAATTAAGTTATAAATATAAATGGCGACATGAACTAAAATATTACGGTACCACTCCAGTGTTGATAAGTTTTGCCATAAATAAGGGTACTAGTGTCCGGACCGGAACTTTCCCTGGTGACATTGGGGGAATAACCGAATCTGGATGGGACAATAATCTTCAGGCTCCGTATCCAGGACGGATGTACGCCGTAATTACATTTCTACTCGGGATGTGAATAAAAATCGAACGCAAAAAGAATTGAATAAATTTTATTTTTTTATAAATTTATTCCTTGATACTTATTTACAAAACCTGAACATAAACAAAACATTTTATGAAAAAATTTTAAAATTTAGTTCTAATTATCTCAATTGATAATAATTCAGATTATCTTTCATTTTTTAAAATTAATCTTAGTGGAAATAACTAGGAATAACTGGAAATAACTATTATAAACTGTGTAGTTTAAGACAGAAATAACAGTTAGCACCAGTTATTTCCAGTTGTTTCCAATTATTTCAATTTTGTTATAAAAATAATTTTAAAAATCAAAAGTATTAGTTACAGTTATTTTCAGTTTTTTCCAGTTATTTACAGTTGTTTTCAGTTATATACAGTTATTTACAATTATTTACAGTTATCTCCAGTTATTTCCAGTTTTGCTATAATATAATTTTTAATAATTTTTTTAGTGCTTTTAATTTTTAAAATCATATTTCAACTAAATTAGAAATAATTGTAAATAACTGGGAATAACTGGAAATAACTGGTGCTGTTATTTCTGTCTCAAACTGAATGCTTTATAACAGTTATTTCCAGTTATTTCTAGTTATTTCCAGTTATTCCCAGTTACCTTATCCCCAGTTTTACCCAGTTTTATTATCCACAAGGGAAACTGTTCAAAATTTTTATATTAAATTCATTTTTTAATATCCAAATTAAAAGACAAAATTTAGAATTTAATATTTATTATTTATTTGGTTGCTGCAATATAAAAAATATCAAGTACTTTATTAAATAATTTTAGAATTTTTGTAAATATGATATTTACATAATTTTTAAATAATAATCACATGATTTTCACAAAATTCTTTTCAGTAAAGTAAATTTTAAAAGTCAAATGACATAATTTTCATATGATATGAAAATCATATGAAAATTATATGAAAACACGCCAATTTTTATGAAAATTTTGTGAAGATCACAAAATATTTTTAGAAAAAAATGAATATTTAACACACCTTTACTTTTCCGACGCTCTTCAGATTTTTTCAAAAAATCTTTAGCATAATCTATTGGGATTGCAAAAGAAATTCCAGCTGTCACTTTCATAGCATTTATTCCAATAGCTTCACCATCTAAATTAACTAAAGGTCCTCCAGAATTACCAAACTAAAAGTAAAGAAATTAATAAAATTCATAAAATTAATTTATAACATACCATTACTAATGAGGATTTAATTTTTATAATTACTTTAATGAAAAATAAATAAACTAGTGTAACTGTGTATCAATCCTTAAATTTTCATATGTTAAACAAACATAACAATATTCATCGTACGATCAGTTTAGAATACTTTCGTTTAAAAATTAAAATAAAAAAAAGGATGTTTTAATTTTTTTAAAGATGCTGTCTTTTCAGAATTATTTAATATCTTTCAACTGAACTGAATTTATTTATTAGAACATTTAGCACAGATTTCATTTTTAATAGAATTTATTATAACATCAATCGAAAAAATGATCTGATTTTATCAAATATTTTTAGTAAAACTCTATAATATAAGTATTACAATTTTTGCACTGATTAAAATATAAGTCATTCCTAAGCAGTCAACAAATGAAACTAAACAAATTAATATTGTATTTTCAAATTTCATGTCTATTTTTTTACATTAATGACATTAAATTTAATACTTTTGAAAAATTCTGTAAATTATTATTTATTTCAAAGTCAGGTATATTTTTAAATCATATTTATTTCTTACTGTTATGGCAGCATCAGTTTGAATGTATTCCATATGTTTATCATGAAGTCCCAATTCTTTACTTCCTCTGTTGACACTACTGACTACACCACTTGTTATTGTATTACTTAGAGCCAAAGGTGATCCTATAGCAACAACAAATTCACCAGGTCTCAACTTTGAGGAAGAACCAAGTTTTATTACTGGTAGATTTTTCTGATAACATTTATAAAAATTTAAGAAAACTATAAATCATTAAAAGATTTATTTTTAAAAACAATGTAATAATTTTCATTAGTTTAAATGAATTTTCTTTGTTTTTGTGATAATTTATTATTATAAATTCAAACAAAAATTTTAATAATTAAAAAAATCTTAATTTTAAGTATATATTTACCTTATTTATACGAACAGTAGCAAGATCACTATCAAAATCAACATCTTCTACAATTCCTGTGTGAGTACTACCATCTTGAAGACGCACCTACAATAACATTAATTTATAATTCATTTTAAAAAAAATTAAATTATATAGTCTAAAATTGAGAGGATTAAAAAACAAAGGATATAGGATTTAATTGAGGAACTTACATGTACCTTAACTACTGAATTCGGTTTATTAATCACAACATGAGCATTTGTTAAAATCAAACCATCTTCTTTCACAATGAAACCTGAACCATTACTTGAAATTGCTTGTTTGCCTGTGAAAAGATCTAGCCTGTTTTTAAAAACAAAAATCACTTCATAGCTATATACATCTATAGTATAAATTTATTTTCATTAATTAATTGTGTATCAAACTTACCTTTTGTTATCTTTTATTTCAATAAAAACAACTGATGGAGCTGATACTTCAACTACATCAGCAATAAAATTATATTTTGTTCTATTATTAAAAACTTCATGCGGAATATTTTGAGCACATACGAAAGGAAAAACAGTTTTTATAAGTTCATCAAAAATATTTCTTCTTTTCTCTTTTGATTTATAAATTGCAAAATAGATACTCGAAGTGAAAAGAGTTGCATAGGTTAGAAATCGGTTAAATGATTTTTTATTATTTTTATATTTTGATTCATGAAAGAAAAAATTTCGAAGTTCAGATGAATTATTGGAAAAAACCAGTACTGATAGCTGCGTGAATGATAATTTTCTTTTAATTAAAATATTCTGCGCCCTTCGTAGTAAGGATGCTGCCATTTTAAAAATAATCGCGAGTCGTCAGCTAGACTTCTTAGGGCCTTTGCAGACTAAAAAAATAGCGCGAGGAAATATGAATAAGGCTCGAATTGAGGCTCGAATTTATAGTCGACACTTAACACTCAGCACTCAGCTCTCAATCCTACTAAAAAATCTCAGGTGAGAAATGACCTGACTTCTCAGGTGATTAATCATGCCAAAATCTCATGTGATGATTTTTTTGGTTTTTACACGTTTCAAACCATGCTTAGCCAATTGCGAACTATTTTTGAAAATTTTTCAAAAATTTTCAAAAATAGTTCGCAATTGACTAAGCATGGTTTGAAACGTGTAAAAACCAAAAAAATCATCACATGAGATTTTGGCATGATTAATCACCTGAGAAATCAGGTGATTTCTCACCTGAGATTTTTTAGTAGGGAACCCTCAGATCTTGCAGTTTCATTGTTCCGTGCTCCCTAAAAACGTGTGTCTACGTTGTTATGAACTCAGCCCGAAACTATATGCATATTAAAATAGATAAGAAACTCGCTATTTATTCTCGTTATGATATTAGAATTCTAATATTGATTAGTGAAGGTTTTACAAGATTCTATTAATTCGGTAATAAACTTTAATTGCGTGAATGATTAATGATTTGATTATTGATAAGTTTAAGCAACCTAATGATAATGGTAATAATAATAATGATAATAAGAATAATAATAATGTTAATAATGATAATAATAATAATAATAATAATAATAATAATAATAATAATAATAATGGTAATGATAATAAATAATTTATTTGATAATATTAATTATATTAATAATAATTACTAAGCTTGTTCAGAGAAAAAAGGGTAACAATGGAAATGTTGATTCTAAGAACTAACGGACTTTTAATGTAAACAAGAGTTTCAGACCTTTATGGAGTATCAGGTTTCAATATACATAGAAATTACGAAGAAGGGCCACTTGAATGTCACGGAAAACTATAAATAACTGCCACCCAAACTATAAACAAACCCCAAGGTCACCTTCTGGGAAATAACGCAAGAATTGTCTAACTTCTTAGAAAATGATGCAATCAACATTTAACCGTCGTCCAAGATGTAAACAACTACAAGGTCACCTTCCAAGAAATGATATAATCTTACTAAAGAAGGGAGGGTTCCACCAATGGGCTTTTCGGCCGTTAATAAGGAACGCCCACAAAAGGACTACCTCTTTGACGGTTAAACGTCAATCATAATTTGACGGTTAAAACCGTTACAAATCTTGAATCCCTTCCACTTTGCATGCAAGACAGGAGGGTATAAAAGACAACCAACAAGTACCCAAGAGCAGCAGCATTCGACGCATAGTCTTCTTACCACGCACATATATTGTTCTATTACTCGAGTTTATTAAAGTTCAATTATTAAAATTTAACTTGCATTGTTTTTATTTATTTCTTTCGCGTCACCTTGAATTTCTATTCTTTACCGAACAGAGAATCCACCTATAAGGAAGACGACCAGAGGCTAACGCCACCTATCAGCATCATCTCTGATTTCCACAACGAGAGGATCATCTATATTCCATTAGTTCATGGAATAAGGCTCGGGTCGTAACAGAGAAAAATTTTGGTGACAGCGGTGGGATTGTTCGGGGTGTTCGCGAGGAAATTAAGCTGAATTAAATTTTTGGGATACTGAATAAATGGTTCTCTTGAAAGTGATAAAAATCATTTTTATTTACTTACATAAGAAAGCCAGTGTTCTACTCAGGGTTTTGGAGATTGTGGTTTTTCCTGAGTCATTGGGTAAACACCAGGACACCACGCGGTTGGCAACGGGTCCACAATCAAGTCAAGAAGTTCTCCAACCAATCAGGGATTGTCCACATGCAATGGATAAGGAGTAAAAGTCTTGCCCCTTACTCTCTGGTAATAACCCCTTCGATTTTGCAATAGAGTTTCCTCTCTTGATAAATCTGTGGTCATTTAAAAATTCAATAATAACTTAAGAACGAATCTAGTAATTTATTAAGTTGATGCTTATTTCAAATTTAAATAATCGATTTCGGTGTTTGTTTATTTCAAAATATTTGTGAAATAAATTCACTTCTGAGGATTAGAAGTAGTAAATAATTAAAACTAGTTTATTAATAATTATCTATTGTGTTATGTCCTTCATTTATTTGTATTATAATAAAACACAACGTAATATAATTATCTTTAATGGAATACTTTATTTTTAACAATAATACTTTTACAAAAGATGAGATGTTAGAGAGTGAATATATCTAGCAAAGAGTACGACCGTTCAGGTCGACGTCCAGTAAAGATCTATCTAATTCTCGCGAGCGTTGTCGCTCGCTCGCTATACATTTATTACGTAGCATCGTTGTCGGCGATGGCAGCACTATCGTTAGTGCTTTACAATACTTTAGATTATAAGCAGATATATTACATTCCTCCCTTTTAAATTTGTCGCGTTACAGATTTAACATTTGTCTTGGTTTAATGACTCGCTCTGATCGTCGTAGAGGAACATTTTCACATATCGGCTTATTTAGATTTGCGTTTGCTTGTTTACATAGATTCTCTTTATTATTTAAAATTTCTTTTACATCTTTATCGTTTTTATTTACTATTTCCTCCTCCCCATTTATTTCTGTACAATCAGTTAAGGCCATATCATTTATTACAGAATTATTTAATCTATTTTCATGAAAGTCTAAACTACAGGGACGGAGTTGATCTACATGTCTTTTCCAATGTAAATTATTATCAGTTGTAATTTCGTAGGTAACTGGGCTTAATCGATTTGTAATTATTGATTTTTTCCAATTGTTATTTCTGTAATCTTTGGCCATTACAACTTGATTTTCATTAAATTCAATATCTCTATTACCCCTGAAGTATTTTTTTTGATCTGTTTGTTTTTTCTCGACATTTGTTTTTGTTTTTTCCGTTAAAATGTCCCAATGTGTCCTGAATTTACGACCTATTTGCAATTCAGCAGGGCTTATACCCGTAGTACAATGTGGTGTAGATCTTACATGAAACAAAAATTTAATTAAAGCTTCTTCTTTCGATAATCCTTGATTTAATAATAACTTGAATTTACTCTTAAAAGTTTTAACGATATTTTCGGCAGCGCCGTTCGAAGCTGGGTGATAAGGTGCAGTTTTCCTATGTACAATGCCATTATTTTTCGTAAATTTTTCAAATAAATTAGAAGTGAATGTAGGCCCATTATCAGTCACTAATTTTTTAGGTAGTCCCCAAGTACATATATAATCGCTTAAAACTTTAATAGTTGTATCCGCTTCAATATTTTTCATTTCTCTTATGTCGCACCATTTCGAATACGAATCAACAATTGCAATATACATTACGCCATTTATTGGCCCTAGGAAATCAGCATGTACTCTATCATTTGGTTTTTCCGGCCAGTCCCACACGTGGAGAGTAGCTTTCGGTGGATTGCTCGCGTTTTCTAAACAAATTTTACACTGTTTGGTGAGCTCCTCGATGTCGCGATCGATATTGGGCCACCAAATGTAAGAGCGCGCAAGTGTTTTCATTCTTACAATGCCCATGTGAGCCTCATGTAAGTCATTTAACAATATTTTTCTTAGCGAGACCGGAACTATCAATCTGTGTCCCCACATTAAGCAATTGTTTTTAATAGTTATTTCATGCTCTTTTTGTTTATAAGCAATTAATTCATCGTTAACTTTATTTGGCCATCCATTCATTACATAATCATAAATTTTCTTTAAATTTTTATCATTTTTTGTTTCATTTTTAACGATTTCTTGGTCTACAATATTTACGTTATCTTTATAATAATTAAAATAATTAAACTCTTCAAGGTTACTAGGTTCTTTAAAATTTGAATTATTTTTAGGAAGTAATCTAGATAAGCAATCTGCACTACAATTTTGTGTGCCTTTTATATGTCTAATTTCAAAGTCATAGTTCATTAATATTACTGACCATCTTTGTACTCTACTAGCTGACATTTGAGGGATGCCTTTTTTATCTCCGAATATATATACAAGCGGCTTATGATCAGTTTCTAAAATAAATTTCCTTCCAAATAGATATTGATGAAAATATTTACAACCGTATACTATGGCAAGAGCCTCTTTGTCTATTTGGGAGTAATTTTTTTCAGCAGTATTTAACACTCTCGACGCATATGCAATTGGTCTTTCTGTATTATCACTTAGGATGTGAGTAATAACAGCTCCGACACCCGTAGGCGAAGCGTCGCACGTTAGTTTTATCGGTAGCTGGGCATCGTAATACATTAAAACATCATGTGACTTTAAACATTCTTTCGCGGCGTTAAACGCGTTTTCGCAGTCCGTAGTCCAATTCCATTGTACATCCTTTTTAAGTAGTTTATATAACGGATTCATAACGTTAGCATAACCTTTAATAAATTTTGAATATTGATTTATCATTCCGATAAACGACTGTAGTTCTTTCACGTTCGTCGGTTGCGTCATTTTCGTTATAGCTTCTATTTTATCGGTTGATACGTGAATACCGTTTTGATCGATAACATGTCCTAAAAACTTTAATCGCGATTTATTTATTTCACATTTTTCCCAACAAAGGGTTAATCCCGCGTCTTTTATTCTATTGAGTACCAATCGTAAACGTTCATCATGTTCTGTTTGATTTCTCCCACCTATGCGTACGTCATCAAAAAATACATTTACGCCTTCTATATCACCTAATAGTTTTTCCATTTCGCGTTGAAACCAGCCCGGTATAGACGATGGTCCGTAAGGAATACGAGTGTATTGAAATAATCCGCGGTGCGTATTTATTGTTAAAATTTCGCGCGACTCTTCTGCTAGTTCAATCTGGTGATACGCCTGTGAGAAATCGAGTTTCGATTGTACCGCGTGCCCGACCATTTGGGTGCACATGTCATGTATCCTTGGAATTGGATGTCTGTCGATTTTAATATGTTTATTTACCGTGGCTTTATAATTCCCACATAAACGAATTTGACCGTTTTTCTTATGAGCGATGACTATTGGTGTAGCCCACTCACTACTTTCTACTGGAACTAAAATTCCTTCCTTTACTAACTTATCAATTTCAGCATCTATTTGCGGACGAATTGCATATGGGACGGGATATGCTTTTTTAAACATTGGTTTAGCATCATCTTTTAAATGAATTTGCATTTTCTTTTTATTGTACAAACCTAACTCTTTAGTAAAAACAGTATCATATTCCGATATTAACGTTTGTTCGTCAATTTTGTTAATCTGTATACTATCATTCATTTCATTTTTTATTATTTTGAAAATTCTTAACCATTTTCTACCGACGATTGGGTTTGCACCTTTCTGCATAACCATCAAATCTAATTTAAATTTCTCTTTTTTATACTCTACATTTACAGATATTGTACCACGAGGTATCATTGGCTGATGCACATAACTTTTGAACTTGCGTTCAGTAGATTTCAATTTACATATTTTTTAAAAATTTTTCTCATAAAATTCATATGAAATCGCGGATATTGGTGAACCCGTATCTACTTCAAATTCAATAATTTTATTTTCTACTTTTAACTTTAACATAACCTTTTTATCTAATTCTGAGTCGGACAGATAATACAAATCATCATTTTCGTTAAAATTAAAATAATCATTTTCACATTCATCAATAAAATTTTGCTTTTCATCTTTTTTCTTTTTACATTCTTTTGTATCTTTATTATCACTTTCTTTTTTAAACTTTTCTTTATCGTTATTTTTTGTGCATACATTAGCCAAATGACCCTTTACATTACATTTCTTACAAATATACTCACGATACCTACATTGGAATTTCATGTGGTTCGTTCAACCGCAGCAATAACAAAAAGACTTGACCGTTGAGTTCTTATTCCGAGAATCAGCTCGTTGTTCGTTCGTCGTTAACGTTGATGGCGCTTTATTTGACCCTTTGGCGCGTATAAAATTCACGGAATTTGAGCCTTGAGCTGTGGACATGCCAGCGGCGTCTCTGGAAGCAGTACTTAAGCTAAAGTGTATATACTAATATACGGAAGTACGTAATTGAAGTATGTATACTGATTTTCAACTGTGAATAAACACGCAAAATTATAACCTCATATACCTGCATCTCGGAAATTTGGATAAGGGATTGCAAAGTTAAGAAAAACGGCACCTCACAGTTAAAAATGTAACTACTGAAAAAATTATTCGAATCGACTATTAATTCTGTCTTTGACTGTTAGGTGGCGTTTTTCTTAATACGCGAACTCCTACGAAAATTTTAGTGACGCGGGTATATAAGGTCATAACATTTCCAGTTTGTTCGCTCAAGCTTTTCGGTTTGCAGAGAGCTGATGCTTATTTTGTTTCTATATTCCTAAAGAAAGATACCCTATTAAAAATAATAACGTAATAAAATAATACTTTTATGGAACATTTTAGTAAGTACTTTTTTTAAAATTTTGATAATAAAGACGTCTTTTTTGTTCCAAATCCATACACGTCCAAAGACGTCTTTTGAAGATGTCTTTAAAAGACGTCATTATTTTCAATAGGGAAGCAAACTAATTTTATTGATTTAGGTAAAAGTCTTTTTTTTGCAAGCACTACTTTTTGGGGTAAAAAAAACAATCTTAGTTTCTATATAAACAGATTATATTTTACGCTTTTTGTATACAAAAATAATAACAATTAACTATTGGTTAACAATTAATAATTATTTGTCTTATATTTACTGGTTATATGTAATTATTTATTACATCCAAAATTCCAGTTATGCATTCTAGTAAATATTTTTCTGGTATATATTTTAAACTATGTTGTATGCCAATCAAATAATCATTATAAATTTCATTATTTTTAGATGGTTGCGTCAAATTTTGAATGCTCTGTACAGCTGCCTCTGCAATTTCTACATTTTTTTTCTAATTTTTCTAAAATTTTATTTTTTTCTTGATATTGTTTACTTGTTGGAGGAATAATTTTTTTAGGTGATTCGTTAGATTTTTCTTTTTTCTTTTCATGTATATTTTCTTCATTTTCTTGTATGATTTTCATTTTACCAGTTTCTACTGGTTTTTTATTCATGTTTTCCAATTTAAAAATATCGTGTCTTAAAGTTGGATCATCTTCCTCATTGATCATGTCATTAAAATTATCTTCGTCATCATGTTTTTTAGCAAAATTACTATTTTTGATATGAGGAATGAGAAATTTCAATTTATCAGCTAAATAATACTCAGAGTTATCATTTAATTTTTTAACAAAATATTTTCTGATAGATTTCCAACGGCTTTTAATATCATTTTCTGTAACAAATATAAAAAAAATGTCCTTATTATTAATTGATTTTTGTTGATGAATAATTAAATAAGTTTTTGCTTAATCATTTTTGTATTTATTAAATTTAATTTTTAATTGTAAAAAATTAGACATATAATTATAAACATGAAAAAAATATCTTACGAGATATACGAATATCCAAATCTAACTGAATTTTATTAGCTATTGCTCCAAAAGCTTCTTCTTTGATATTTTTATTATAATAATGTACACTCGACGGACACTGATTCGCGTCCCCATTTTCGCGCCTTTAAACGTTATCCATTGAGTTTAGGATGGTTGCGCGATCATGTTTTAAAAATAAGTTTCCATCTAGATAAATATAATTCATGCTAACTATAAGACAAGGGAACATAAATAAAGAAATGGGGGTAAAATTCAAATGGGCATTAATTCGAATATAAAAAATGATAAATGATAAAACAATAAATAAATGTTAAAGTAAGCATATTTTTATAAAGCATTCTTTACATATATTATGTAACCATATGCGATGACAATCATAAGAAATCATAGCTTTTTCATTACTTCAGTATTAAATAATTGCTCATTTAAATTTTACCGCCATTTCTTTATTTATCTTCCCTTGTCTTATAGTTAGCATGAATTATATTTATTTAGATGGAAACTCATTTTCGAAACATGATCGCGCAAGCTAACCTATATTTCAAAAACTCAACGGATAACGTTGCAGATATTCAAAAAGGGGGTCGCGAATCAGTGTCCGTCGAGTGTACATCATTTTTAGCATATAAACATGAATATTCTTTTACAGCAATACAAATTTTTTTATTAATTACGTTTTCTATAGAATTTCTTGACATTACTATTTGTGAAATAAATACACACAGTTTTATACAAAATATACAAATAGTTATGGTTGTAAATTTATTATAATTATAAACAAGGTTAAAATAAGTTTAAACAAAATTCAAAGATATCAAATGATACAGTGAAAAGCTAACAGACATTTTTTTATTGAACTGATTTAATAAATATCAAAATGTCTGAAAATTCGAATAATATTGATGGACTTATTATTGAAATGATTCATGCAGAGAATTTTTTTATGATAAATCAAAAGAATCTTATCATACTGAATATCGAGACAATAGGACAAAAGCTTTGGAAACAATTTACCAAGCCATTTTTCAAATATTCGAGGTTGATGTGTCAGGTAATAAATATAATAAAATTAATAAAATTTTTTTAATTGTATTCTATAAAAACATTAATAATTATCCGACATAGCACCGAAAAAGTAAATAAAGGTCTTTTTGAATCTTACAAGAAGCTTCCAGGGAAGATTGTCGTAAGGTTCCAAAAGTACTTCATGGAAGCTTCCACGGAATAATGCAAGAAGCTTACATGCAAGCTTCCGTGAAAGCTTCAATTAAAGCTTCCTGAAAGCGTAAAATGTCCCATGCACTTTTCTTTCAGAAAAATTCAATGGAAGATTCCAGGAAGCTTCCACGGAAGAAATCAGTAAGCTTCCATGGAAGCTAGCATAAAGGCCTTTTGACTCTTACAAGAAGCTTTCAAGGAAGATTGCCGTAAGGTTCCAAAAATACTTCACGGAAGCTTCCATAAAAAAATGTTAGAGGCTTCCAGGAAGATTCCAGTGTAAGGTTCACGGAGGCTTTAGGGAAGTCAACAATTCAAATATCAATTGGTTAATTTTATCGTTTTTCACCGTTCGGAAGATATTTTGTTACGATTCTGTTCAACATTCTATTATTTATTTTATATTTTACAAATATTTGCTGTGAAAAACGCTTATTTACTTACAACATACTATTTTATATACACTGAGAGAAAATTCATGCCAATAGAGCATTTAGTTTACGTATCCAAAGTTAGTAAGTAATATCCTATGCTTTCATAACAGCGCCATCTACTCTTACGAGCTTGATGCTATCCAAAAACTTTTTTATTACATGCTTTAGTAACTCCCCACTCTAATATCCTTCGATAGCTGGTGCTGTATCCTCTCATGGGACGTGAAGGGAGTAAACGTGGCTTGTCCACTATTCTTTCTTTACTGCTAACTATGACATTCTTCTATTGCTCAAGTTGCCTCCTCTTTTGGATGGCGACGCGAGCAAACACGGCTGGTCTATATCCAAAATCATGTCGCAAATTTTGTTAACGTATTTTCGTAGCGTGAATCTTTTATTTCTTCTCTTTTCTTTTTTTATGAAGGGAGATACGTTATAAATATAATCTGTTAAACTTTGTAACTATCAATAATTAATTTTTAACTTAAAATTTAATTATTTTAAACCACTGGGGGCAGATGAGCATGTACGATTTTACGCCAAAGATATTTGAAGTAGCGTTGGTCTAATGCGTAACGTTCGTGCTTTTCCTTTTGAGTACGCGAGCTCAAGTCTTGGTTAGAACCACTTTTTTAAAACTTTTTTTAATTATTTTAATTTTTATTTTCTATTTTTTTATTAATTTTAAAATCTATTTTTTTACAAGTTACTTAAAGTATGCTCGTTTTTTTTATTAATATTTTTAAATAAATTATTTCATATAGAAAATAATTTAAAATATTAATAAACAAATAATAGTGATTTTTACAATACTATAGTTCAACTTTGTCTTTATAAACATATTTCAATATATAATACATACACTGCCGTCCGGTTGCTTTTGCCCGACCTAGAGTAAAATTAATTAAAATAAAAAGTTTTATATCTCTGGAACTAATGATCGCATCTTCAAAATCCAAATGGCGTTTGAAAGATTGGTCAAACATCTTTGAAATAAAGTAAGTCTGGTATGAAAAAAGTCATTTTCTAATTGCTTATAGCAATGTAAAAAAAAATTTTTTTTTACTAATTTTTTTTGCCCACATAAAAATGAATGCCATTTTTATGGAAATTATGATATCAAAAAAAACCGAATGGGTTTTAAAACTCTAATAGTCCTCTTTAAAATGAGCTAAGTAAAATGTTTCTATGACTTTTTAGACCACAGTTATGGTGATTTTTCGAAAAAAGACCTATTTTTTCAACCATGATTATCTCATAAATTGAGAAAGATAGAAAATTTTGTATTAAAGAAAAAATGTTTCATTTCTAGTCTACAATACATATATTTAGTGACCAATAAGTTTCGGGGAAAAATTTTTTTTTTTACTCGTTTAATTAAAAATTTTTACTAATTTTTCATGAAATTTACCTAAAAAAATAAGTAAAAAAAAAAATTTTTCCCCGAAACTTATTGGTCACTAAATATATGTATTCTAGACTAAAAATGAAACATTTTTTCTTTTATACAAAATTTTTTATCTTTCTCAGTTTATGAGATAATCATGGTTGAAAAAATAGGTCTTTTTTTCGAAAAATCACCATAACTGTGGTCTAAAAAGTCATAGAGACATTTTACTTAGCTCATTTTAAAGAGGACTATTAGAGTTTTAAAACCCATTTGGTTTTTTTTCGATATCATAATTTCCATAAAAATGGCATTCATTTTTATGTGGGCAAAAAAAATTAGTAAAAAAAATTTTTTTTTACATTGCTATAAGCAATTAGAAAATGACTTTTTTCATACCGGACTTACTTTATTTCAAAGATATTTGACCAATCTTTCAAACGCCATTTGGATTTTGAAAATGCGATCATTAGTTCCAGAGATATAAAACTTTTTATTTTAATTAATTTTACTCTAGGTCGGGCAAAAGCAACCGGACGGCAGTGTAAATAATAATACCTCAGTTTTTGGTACCTAAGTTACTCTAGGATACCAGTAATGGTAACCTTCCATGAACATTGAAATATTCTTTCTGTTACATTCCGTGGAAAGCTGCAGGAAGTTTGAATGGAATCTTCCACAAAATATTACTCGAAGCTTCCTTCAAGATATAATGCAATCTTCCAAATAACGTTTCTGTAATATTGCATGTAATCTTTCCGGAAGCTTACTGGAAGCTATTTTGTAATTTTCCATTTAGCCCTCATGGAATATTACATGTAAGCTTCCCTGAACCTTCCGTAAAGCTTACATGAAAGATTGCAATGGAAGCTTCCCGAAACTTTCATGTAGCTTCCGGGAAGCTTGCTAGAAGCTTACATTGAAATCTTCCTCGAATCTTTCGATGGAAGCTTCCCGAAGCTTTCGTGCTATGTGGGATATAAATCACAGAACAAGAGATTATGAAGCGATGGACCTACTTAGTTAGAAAATTCAAGGAAGAACATAAGAAATTACAAGCTTATTGTCCTTCTGGATCTGAAAGGAAAAATAAAGTTATTTGGGAATTTTGCGACGCTATAATGTGGTTACTTCCATATTTAGAGCATATGCCACAAATAAGTACTGATGATATCGATAACATATTAAAAGCAAGCTCATCAAGCTCTGAACAAAAGTTCACTTCTAAAAGAAAATCAGATGATATTGGGTTGTTAGAAAATTTATTAGAAAAAAATTCAAAAATTATCAAATTAATTGAAGAAGTATTTCCCAGTGAGCCTGTCGACAATCCTACGGACTTAGAAAGTATTAATAGATTCATGAAATTAATAAATATCGGATTTGATGAAGTTCCTTCTGAATTAAAGTATGAGTGTTCTAGACAAATTATAAAGTATGTTATACAATACAAATCTGATAAAAATATCATTTAAGTTTTATATTTAATTCTTTTAATAATAAATAAATTTTAATTCAAACAATCATAAATTATAATAAGAATTATATAATAAGATATATATTATTTACCATGTACTTAAATTGTTTAATAAAATTTGTTACTATATATTTCAATTGTTTCATTTTACATTTCAACTGTTTCATTTTACATTTCTATTGTTTCATTTTATTTCTTTCAGTATTTTGCAATATACACAATTGTGACTAATAAATTTAATGTTAATAGGTTATAAATCTATGAAAATGTTTAACAACTTTGTGATAAAAGATATCGTAAACTCGCGACCATTTCTTAAAAAAGAAATCAATGAAAATATGCAATTTAATTTACAATATATAATTAAAAGCAATAGTCAACAATTTATTCCAGTAGCTATTCGTCATAGCGAGATTAATATGGGTGATAAATATTCAGTTAAATTTTGTTTTTGGTTCTCAAGATCAAGTGAAGGAGCAATTCAAGTATACGAAGATGAATTTAATCATTGTAAAACTCTAAATCATATTCTTGCACTTAAATCAACAATTGGAGGTGAAAAATGTAAAATTCTAGGAACAATTGAAGATGCAAATTGTACTACAAATAATGAAGTATTAAATAATTGGAGTCTTAAGGCGACTACGGAAGTTCGGTTCGATTTCATTTTGTAGTTTACAAATTACTCTTTCAGTTTCTAAAATTTTTTGAATTTTTTAATTTTCCACCATTTATTATAATCCGTAGAATGGTGAAAAATTAAAAAATCTGAAAAATTTTACATATTGAAAGAGTAATTTGTAAACTCAAAAATAAAACCTAACATAAAATCCGAAGTCGCCTTAAACAACATGATATTTTTTTGGTTTTTACGCATTTCAAACCATGCTTAATCAATTAAGAACTATTTTTGAAAATTTTTGAAAATTTCGAACTTAGAAAATTTTTTTTAAAGTTTGGTTTTGGAATAGTACATTATGTAACGGGTATGGAAAGGCTTTATTTACGAAATGAGAAGTTTACGGCCTGAGCCGAAGGTGAGGGTCGTAACGAGTTTCGTAAAAAAGCCTTTCCATACTATTTGCTTAGTGTATTTTTCGCCACAAGAGCCAAAAAAGAGCAACGAAGTTGCGATTTTAGAGTTAGAATGGCGAAAAAAAATTTGACTAATTTTACAAAAAATTTTCTAAGTTCAAATTTAAAAAAAAATTTTTAAAAATAGTTCTCAATTGACTGAGCATGGTTTGAAATGCGTGAAAACCAAAAACATCATTACATGCGATTTTGGCATGATAAATCACCTGAGAAATCAGGTGATTTCTCACCTGATTTTTTTAACAGGGTATTTAATAAAAGAAAGAAGAAAAATATGCTCATTGGCGATCTCTTCTTATCTCTGGCACTAGTAACATAGAATTTAACATGCAGTTCAACATGTGATTTAACCTTTTAAGGACGGGACTGGTCGATATTTCGACCACTCAAGTATCATAATATTTTTAAGTATTTTAATATAATATTATCCTCAAAATCACTCAAAAATATTATGATACTTGAGTGGTCGAAATATCGACCAGTCCCGTCCTTAAAAGGTTAATACATGATCCACCATATCATCTACGGAAGTAGCCACAAATAGACCGTGTCGTGTCATGACGACGAAAAATGAGTCTGACATCTATTAAATTGAGACTCTATAAACGCCTTTTGAACCAATCGTCAATGAGCACAGAGTCTCAATTTATTAGATGTCGAACTCATTTTTCGTCGACACGACACGACACGGTCTATTTGTGGCTACTCCCTTACATGTTATTCAACACGTTATTTAACATACAATTTATTACGTCATTTACCTCGTGACCATTTTCAGTAGGGAATTGTAAATAACTGCAAATAACTGTAAATAACTATTATTTATTCACAGAAATTATTTCCATATAGGCCTAATCAAAAATCCGAATGCGCACGGAATTCAGCTTCTTCCTTCTTAGGCTCGAACTTATAGTCGACACTCAATACTCAGCACTTAGTTCTCAACCCTCAGATCTTAAAGTTTCATTGTTCCGTGTTCCCTATAAACGTAGACACACGTTTATAGGGAACACGGAACAATGAAACTTCAAGATCTGAGGGTTAAGAACTGAGTGCTGAGTGTTGAGTGTCGACTATAAGGCTCGAATTTATAGTCGACACTCAACACTCAGCACTCAGATCTCTATCCTCAGATCTTGAAGTTTCATTGTTGCGTGTTCCCTATCAACGTTGTTATGACCCGAGCCTTATTCCATGAACTAATGGAATATAGATGATCCTCTCGTTGTAGAAATCAGAGTTGATGCTGATAGGTGGCGTTAGCCTCTGGTCGTCTTCCTTACAGGTGGATTCTCTGTTCGGTAAAGAATAGAAATTCAAGGTGACGCGAAAGAAATAAATAAAAACAATGCAAGTTAAGAGAAAGCCGTATATCTCTGTCCTTGTCCAATCTAAATTTTCGTTATTATTAATAAATTAAATATTGTTATACAAAAGTAAGGGCATAGCCCAATAGATTTCAGGACGAGCAAACGATACTATTCTATAAAAATTTTATATTTTTTCATAGAATAGGATCGTTTAGTCGTCCTGAAATCTATTGGACTATGCTCTTACTTTTGTATAACAATATTTAATTTATTAATAATAATGAAAATTTACATTAGACAAGGACAGAGTTATACGGCCGCCTCTTGAATTTTAATAATTGAACTTTAATAAACTCGAATAATAGAACAATATATGTGCGTGGTAAGAAGACTATGCGTTGAATGCTGTTCTTGGGTACTTGCTGGTTGTCTTTTATACCCTCCTGTCTTGCATGGAAAGTGGAAGGAATTCAAGATTTGTAACGGTTTTAACCGTCAAATTATGTTTATGACGTTTAACCGTCAAAGAGGTAGTCCTTTTGTGGGCGTTCCTTATTAACGGCCGAAAAGCCCATTGGTGGAACCCTCCCTTCTTTAGTAAGATTATATCATTTCTTGGAAGGTGACCTTGTAGTTGTTTACATCTTGGACGTCGGTTGAATGTTGATTGCATCATTTTCTAAGAAGTTAAACAATTCTTGCGTCATTTCCCAGAAGGTGATCTTGGGGTTTATTTATAGTTTGGGTGGCAGTTATTTATAGTTTTCCGTGACATTCAAGTGGCTCTTCTTCGTAATTTCTACGTATATTGAAACCTGATACCCCATAAAGGTCTGAAACTCTTGTTTGCATTAAAAGTCCGTTAGTTCTTAGAATCAACATTTCCATTGTTACCCTTTTTCCTCTGAACAAGCTTAGTAATTATTATTAATATAATTAATATTATTAAATAAATTATTTACTATCATTACCATCATTATTATTATTATTATTATCATTATTAACATTATTATTATTATTATTATTATTCTTATTATTATTATCATTATTATTATTATTATCATTAGGCTGCTTAAACTTATCAATAATCAAATCATTAATTATTCACGCAATTAAAGTTTATTACCGAATTAATAGAATCTTGTAAAATCTTTACTAATCAATATTAAAATTCTAATATCATAACGAGAATAAATAGCGAGTTTCTTATCGATTTTTATATGCATATAGTTTCAGGCTGAGTTCATAACAATCCTCTCCCTATTTAAAACGCGATCCTTTGGTTCGCGCTTTTTATTAATTTAAATAAATGAACCGGGATATTATGGTCTAAGATTGTTCTCAAATAATTAAGAGGCTAATCAGTAATAAGAAGAACCAGAGCTTTTCTTGAATTAATTTATTTTACGTGATTAATTCCTATTCTATCAATTATGAACGTGTACAAATATTTATCTTCTAGTTATTTAAGAAAATTCTGAAGATAATTCAATTATTTAATTGCCCAAATAAAATGAATTTTTGAAAACTGGCTTTCTTAGCGTAGTTGTAACCTTAAAGCATTTTGAAAGTTTTCAAACAATTTTTATTTTTCAATTATTTGGTATTTTTGTAAACTATTCGATGAAAATGTTTCAAAATTTGTATGCAAGTTATTGGCCATAGAGTGAAGAAAACAAGTCTCGGAAAATTAACTTTATAAACGCAGTTTTAATCTTGGAGTATGGCAAAAGCAAGAAAGAACAAAATTCACATAGTTTCCGTAGACATCAAGACAGCCTTCGATACAGAGAATAGGGACATTTACATTAAAATCATATTAAAAAAATAAAATCAAATTACTCCAACTCAATGTGCTCTATGCGAAAGCCTTGCGCGTAATACGCTGAAATTTGGCAACGCAGTGCTTCTACTTATGTCATATATTTTCACATAAAATTATACTTAATTAATTCATTTACAAATTTTAAAAGCTGGCAGATTTACTTGTCCGTATTAAGATTACAATTAAAAATAGATTTGAGAAAAGTTAAGATTTTATTCCATGACTATGATTTAAGATAATAAGGTTCTCTCTTTTTTTTATTATTACTCTTTCAGGTTTTGATTTATAAGGGTTAATCACCTTATGATTTTACAAAGCTCCGAGATTCAGATTTATTTAAACCTTTCGATTCCTAATAACAGCGGTCATTAAATTTATTCATCAAAATTATTAAAATTTTAATAAGCATTTTGGTTTGATTAATGATTAATTTATTGTTTAGGGGAACGAGAGCCCCATTTTCGCTCTCGTTCGTGAGATGCGTCCATTATTTTTTTCTCGCTAGGGAATGCCCATGGAAATCGCCCCTCGAGCGTCATTTTCAGAACATACCTCTAGCTCCTTCATCTCTCCTTGACCCCATAACAATCTTTATTTATTTTATTTTTATTCACAAAGTTTTATAAATGTTCATTAACAATTTTACAACATATTACAAGGCTTTTTTTTTATTAGGAGGTTACAATTTTTACAAAGTAGTTTTACAATATTCAACTCGCAGCCCGCAAAAATGCATGTTTAAGCTTGTCGAAGTGTACTATTTTCGTTTTACCCCTTCCTAAATCAATTTTCGCATTCCTATCTCCTATTAATTCAATGATTTTATACCTTCCGGTGTATTGGTCATCAAATTTCTCTATCTTAGGCTCTTTTAATAGATGCACGTCGTCTCTGATCTTAAAGTCTTTCGAGTTTAATTTTTGATCGTAATATTTCTTTGATCTTTCCTTAGCCTCTATTAATTTTCGTTTTGCGGTTGATTTAGTATGATTTAGCTTAGAGACAAGGTCGTCGAGGTACATGTCGTAAGTTTTTTCTATCGTTCTTGTTTCAAATTCGGAAGGAAGTCTCGCTTTTTGCCCAAAAATCAACTCATAAGGGGTGAAACCGTGAGTGGAATGGACCGAAGTATTTTATGAAAATACCGCGCATCTAACCCATACATCCCAATCAGTATAGTCTATATACATTTTTAAATATTCAACCAAACTATGATGACTTCGTTCTATTGATCCCATAGTTTGTGGTCTAAAGGCTGTCGATCTAAACTGTTTAATTTTAAATATTTTCGCGAATTTAGCTAATAATTGACTCTGAAAATTACTTCCTTGATCCGTCTTTATTATTTTTGGACATCCGAGTCTACATATGAAGTCTTGACAGAAAACGGTAGCTACCATGTCGGCAGTGGTGTCAGAAAGCGGAAGTGCGCCAGAATATTTAGTTAAATTACATTGTAAGGTTAACATTTGTTTATTTCCGGCAACTGATATGGGTAATGGACCTACTATGTCCATTTCTAATACCTCGAAGGCCTCGGAAGGCATAGTTGTAATAGCCATTGGTTCTCTAGTTTTTATTCTTACTAATTTCCTTTTCTGACATTCTTCGCACGTTCTTACATACTCCGATATTTCCTCTTTCATACCAGACCAATAATATCTTTCGCGAATTCGTCTATATGTCTTAAAAATGCCTTTATGCCCACCGATGGCCGAATCATGTGCTTCGGTAATTATACTAAAACGATTATCATTCGGAGGAATAATCACCTCGCCTGTGAAAATTGTTAATTCTACGTTTTTCCAGTACGATCGGAGGGAAAATTAGATTGGTAACCAATGTAATTTTTCGAGACCGTCGCCGACCTTTGCAATACTAACAGAATTTATACCCTCGTTTATCATGGCGTTTCGTAAGGAATTTAAACAATCTATTATCACGACAGCGGAAGGAGTTTCCTCCGCTCTTTTCTTCACAAATTTGTAAGATTAAACTCTAGTGCGGACAACTCAAGAAAACCGCCAAAATATTATACATACAAAGTTAGAATAAAAACTTTCAATATATCGTATTTTAAGGTTAGGTTTGTCGAGTTTGATACCTAATTTCCAATCCAAGCTCATAAAAAAATAAGAAGTCCAAATGATCTTTTATTTTAACAAAAATTATTGTACTAATATAACTTTAGTGCGGACAAGTCATTATATTTGTTTAATTTAAGAATTTAAAAAGATATCGATAAAATAAAAAAAGCAAAACTCGATTGCTGCAGCTCCGACATGCCGTTAATACGGCCCCTAATGCATAATCGGATGCGTCAGTAGTTACAATAAATGGTTCGCTAAAATTTGAAAATCTTAACAATGGCTCGGTACATAAAATATTCTTTAAAGTTAAAAATGCCTCCTCTTGCAATTTGTCCCAAATAAAAGGAACTCCCTTTCTTAAAAGCTTAGTAAGAGGGTTAGCGATTTTAGAAAAATTTGGAATCAATCGTCGATAATAGCCGGCTAAACCTAGAAATTGTTTGATATTTTTTGTGCAGGTAGGTCGCGGAAATCTGGACACAGCACGCGTTTTCTTAGGATCGGGCTTGACCCCTTCGTCCGAAATATGTCCCAAATATCCTACTTCCTTCCGCAAGAATTGGCATTTATCAGGTTGGAGGGTTAAGCCAGCCGTTTTCAGTCTTCCAAATAATTTTCTCATTTTCTCTTTATGTTGTTCTAAGGATTCTGCATAAACTACTATATCATCCATGTAAACAAACAATTTTATGCCTTGAAGGCCACTAAGTACTTTATCCATTAAAGACTGAAATGTAGATGGCACACTCTTCAACCCCATGGCCATTCTTTTATATTGTAAATGACGATATGGCATCGAAAAGGCCGTTTTTTCATCATCAGCTGGATCGAGCGCGACTTGATAAAATCCTTGTGCTAAATCGAGCGTTGTAAAGTATTTACCTAATTGATCTAAAATGTCGGTTATATTAGGAAGATGATAGGCAGCAGCTATTGTCTTTTCGTTTAATGCCCGAAAATCTACTACGAGACGCCATCTTTTATTACCTTGGGAATCGGGTTTCTTGGGCACGATCTAGTGGGGCGAATCATATGGTGATTCGGAATCTTCTACGATATCATTCGTTAATAAATCGTCTATTTGCCGTTTAATTTCTTCGCGCAGATGAGGTGGATGTCGATATGCTCGTACGTTTACTGGAATATTATCAGTCGTAGGAATCTCATGCGTGACGGCGGATGTACTGCTTAATTTATCCCCTTTTAAATAAAATTGATAAGGAAATCTAGTTACTAATCTAACTATGCTTTCTCTTTCTTCGGAATTTAATCCGTTTAAATCTAGATTATTTATAACATTTTCTACTCTTTGAATTCGTTTTCTATACGCGCCCTCTTTATCTATAGCCTTAACATTACGAACGGGTACCGTTGTAGTATCGAACCCTTCTAGAGTCACACTGGCGAAACTATCAAATTTATATTTTCAGACGTGGTGTTAGTTATGAATAGATACGCGTTTCCATCTTTATTTTTTATCAGACACTCACCCATATAAACCCCAGGACCTGCATTCATTTTCGGTAAATATTTTTCAGTTCTGTTTTTATTCGCGATTTTTATTTTACAAAGTGTTTTCGACCGAGATGGTAGATAAAACTTCTCATGAATTTCAAAGGGTATATTTCTTTCAGAATATCGTCCTAAAATTAATTTATTTTCCGAGAACGAAAGTAAAGCTTGTTGTTCTTTTAAAAATTCTATTCCCAATATTCTGTCATAATTAATCGGAAAATTTTGCGGTATTACGTTAAATTTGCATGTGATATCGTTCAACTTAATACAGACCAAACCTAAGGTTTCGACTAATTCCGCTGTAATTCCTGATAACCCATACAATTTATCACGATTTACTATCATACCATCGCGAAGAACTCCTATCTTTATTAAATTAAGCTCGGATCCAGTATCTATTAAAAATCGCGAGGATTCTTACCTAAAACTCGGGTTTGTCATAATTACAGCTGGGCAATTCGATTTACGGGTTTGTCCGATTGCGATGATTGCGCGATGACGGACACTCTTGATGGTGATTGCCGCTTCACCATGGTGTCCTGATGACGGAAGCGATTCGACCCTACTGAAAAAAATCTTGTGGTAACCACATGACATACTATATGGTTTTCACATGGTTACCACATGATTACCACATGTTTACCACATGGTTACCACATATTATTTTGACGGGGTGATCATGTGGTAACCATGTGGTAACCATGTGAAAACCATGTGAGTAAGAAAAAAATAGTTAAAAAAAATATGCAAAATTTATTATTTCACGTAATAAATACTCACCTGCTGTCAAAATCAGCAAACTAAAGAAAATTTTTATGAAAATATAAATATTATTGATTATTATATAATTAAATTTAATATAAATATTTTTATATAATTAAATTTATTTGCGTTTTTCATTGCAACCACAAAAATATCTCTGTTCATTGAATAGAAGAACGTGAGAAAGCAGGCCGTATGATCGTCGTTTTAGACAAAATTAAACTGTTTATAAGCTAAAGTCTTTTATTCTTTTCGTGCGCGTTCGCTTGCCATAAGAAAGTCAATACATAAAAAGAGTGGTAGCCCCCTAGTGGTTAGTTATTGAATATGAATATACACATGTATATAATAGTACTGGTGATTAACCGTTAGGAGGATGCTCCGCTTTCTACCTATTGACTTTCTTATGGCAAGCGAACGCGCACGAAAAGAATAAAAGACTTTAGAGTTTATAAACAGTTTAATTTTGTCTAAAACGACGATCATTCGACCTGCTTTCTCACGTTCTATTCTATTCAATGAACAGAGATGTTTTTGTGGTTGCAATGAAAAACGCAAATAAATTTAATTATATGAAAATATTTATATTAAATTTAATTATATAATAATCAATAATATTTATATTTTCATAAAAATTTTCTTTAGTTTGCTGATTTTGACAGCAGGTGAGTATTTATTACGTAAAATAATAAATTTTGCATATTTTTTTAACTATTTTTTTCTTACTCACATGGTTTTCACATGGTCACCACATGGTCACCACATGGTTACCACATGGTTACCACATGATCACCCCGTCAAAATAATATGTGGTAACCATGTGGTAAACATGTGGTAATCATGTGGTAACCATGTGAAAACCATATAGTATGTCATGTGGTTACCACAAGATTTTTTTCAGTAGGGGAGTTTAAGGACTGGGATAAATTTCTGCTATCCACCTTGTTATTTTTACGTGCTTTACAGAACTTTATAGAATGCCCTGACTTTTTACAATATCTACATAAAAATTAATTACGCGTTTGTCTCTTACTCCTACAATCGCGAGAGTAATGGCCTAATTTCCCGCAGTTATAACATTTTATATTTTGTACATTATCATTATTATTAACGGGATGACAATACGCTCTCTTATTAATTAAATTAGAAGTTTCGTGTTCTTTATGCAACTCCTGTCTATGAAATTCGTGTAGTTCGCATTCAATGGCTATACTAATGGCAGATTCGAGAGAAGCTGGGGTTTTTCCGATTATACGCAGTGAAACGTCTTTAGTTAGACCCGATATAAAACACTGAATCGCGACGTTAATTGTCCCTTCTATCATACCCGAGCAATAGAAATATTATATTTTTCGTTTATTAATTCAATAGCAAGTTAACATTTGCAGTATTTTTGTAACTCTAAGACCGTACTCAGATACCTTCTCGCCGGATTTTTGAGTAACACAAGCTAATTCACTTTGTAACTGGGGCAAATCTTGAGTTGGCGCAAAAGCCCTTTTTAACTCAGCTAGTAGTTCAATTAAATTTGCAAAGTTTTTATACTGTAAATAATTTTTTGCATCGCCAGTAACCTTAGCCTTGACTAACCGCATGAAGAAATCTCTATCAATCGGGTTTACAAAGCTCTCTACATCCTTGACTTCGCAAATGAATTGATTTACAGAAATATTTTTCCCGTCAAAATCAGAGAGAATTTTTGCTATTTCCAAAGTCTTTTTATAATAATTTTTGTTGGCAAAATTGTCTGTACTATTAAGAGAATTTAAGTCCGACCCGTTTTTTGAATTTAAAGATTGATGATCGTTAATATTACTATTTCCTAATAAAGAAACAACGTAATTATTTGGCGGATTTTAATGATTAAATTAATAACCTTGGGTACAATTATTTTCATTATTTTGCGTGGATACTAATAATCTCGCAAGATCATCTGCTAAATTGTCCTGAATACTCCAGGTTCCGGAAGCCTGGCTACTCGACTTTTCAGCCATTTTATTCCTTTTCCTTTATATATATATATATATTATTATTTTTTATTTATTACTTTTTATTATTAACGACAAGTTAGTTAAATTTTTTTTTCAAAATGTATTCTTCATTATTTTTAATCTTACCAGGAGAGTATATGTGCTTCGGGTCTGGGATTTAAATGAAACTTTGTGGTCAGTTTCATTACCAAATAACTAATAAAAACCCAGAGCCACAGGGTCTAACGCTGCCTTATTCTCATAATATAAGCAATCAGCTATTTCCTGAAATTTTCTTTTTTCGACGAACTACAACATCAAACTTTGATGTAAAATGTTTAATATTGACTTAAAGCAATTAATTTTGCTTTGATTAACTCATTATTATCCAACGTAGTTCTAAAATATAATATTTGTTTTAATAAATAAATATTTGTTTTAATAAAATAGTGTTAAAAGTCAAAAGTTAATTAAATTGTCGACTTACCTCAGAGTCGATTATGTTTAATTATCTTTAAAATTATCTGGAAACTTGAATAATTTTTTTGTATAATTAAATTTTATCATTTATTCTTTTTTCCACAACTTTGCATGATTCTTCCCATTGCAATTCATGATAATAGGACTCGCTTAGCACTGCACTCAAAGATATAAGATTTTCAAGCAGAGAAAACCTTTGATTTTGATTTATATATTTTACCATATTTTGTCACTGCTGTTGTTGATACTGGTGATAAGAATAACCTGGAAATAAGCACAAAGTATCAATTTTTATAAATTTTTAAAGTAATTATAAAGTTAACCTAAAAGTGGTTTATAATACTTATCTAACAATTATAATCCTTATAGAATTTTTCTAGCATCATCTTATCATAATTTAAACTTGAATTGTCCTTTTTTACACATTATATTTTATTGAATTTAATACTTTTATAAATACTATAAATAAAAAAACACTGCTGTAAATATTTTCATATAAAGCTATCCTGAAGTGCAGAAGAAACTTTTGACTATAGTGATAAACATATGACATTGTGCCTAGTCTGCTAGTGAGACATTATTGATATTTTAACCAGCTGGGGGGCTGCTCCCGAACGATATACCACATATTGCTGTCTTTGTTTAGCATATATAAAATTAACGTACCAAACAAAGATAGTACTATATAGTTTATCACTCTGGAGCAAGGGGCCTGGGTTTGGCTGTGTTTATAACCTGACTACAAACAAAACTAGTGAACAGGGTTGGTTTCAGAAAAATTCTGCGTTCATAGTTCATGACTGTAAGGGTGAAATCAGATGGAGCGGAAAATAGGCGACGGAACGTCACAGAACCTCAATTCCGCATCTTTGTATTCCGCCAACGGAGTAAAGACGACGTAATAGACGACATCAATTTTTATTTTGTTTAAAAAAATTATTAGTGCTTCAATAACCTCACGTAATATTTTTAATTTGCTTTCCATAGCTGTACTTTTAATTTCAATCAAACTTTTAAATTCTATTTTGGTTAACTATTTGCTTAAACAATTTCAAAAAGTCTGTGACGCTTCTATTATCCCGTCAAATTTGTTTCCCTATATTCACATGGAGCGGAATAGAAGTTCTGTGACGTTGATTAGCAATTTTGTAATTAAAAAATAATGATGTTAATTGAAATATTTGGTTATAATAACAAACTATATTTTATTTTTATAAAAAAAGAATCTCATTACAATAACAATAGGTGATTATTTCCAACTTTTTTAACATTTTTGATGTTAATTTAAAATTTGCGGATACATTTGTATGCTATTTTTAAGAATTTTTCAGCTACATTCCGCGCCATGTGAATATAGGGAAAAAATTTGACGGAAAACAAGGCGACGGAATGAATGTTTTGTGACGTTCCGTCGTCTATTTTCCGCTCCATCTGATTTCACCCTAAGTGTGGAGATTTCGCGCTTACTACTTATTGTATAGTTGCTATAATCGCGAAAGCTCCATAAAAAATCGCATAAAACAATTTAATCATAATTGTTTAAGCGCAATCAATTAATATTTGCCTTTCTTTAATTCCTCACACATGGGATCGAACTTTATAAACCTAATCGCAAAACAGCGTTGGCGTCGCGGTATCTATACGCTTACAGTCATGAACTATGAGCGTAAAATTTTTCTGCTAGTGAAGTGAAAAAAAGTTAAATCTCTTGAATAAAAAGAAATCTTTTGTAATAAAATGAATGTGTGTTGTAAAATAGATATTATATACATAAATCATAAAAATAATAAAAGCAAATAATAGTTTTTCAATAAAATATATTTAAAAATAATTAAACATAAAAAATTAATAAATTACATTTAATAAATAATTATACATTTCTAAAGTATTGATTACAATTGTGTGTATGATCATGATCATAAAAACAAGAAAAACAAAATTCACTCCGACACCAAGAACATTTTATAAAACTAATGGAATTGCAGCTGCACTTTTCACTGGATTTTTGTGAAAAACAAACTTCTTTCATATTCATGAATACGTACTCTCTGTCCTTAACTAAATTAGCACAATACCAAGAGTACTGAATCATGTTCTTGAAAATTGGTGCTGACAATTGACGGTGTATTATAGAGTGGATTTTAATGGCATCATCACGTGTATTAACTTGCCTTTGAGATTGAATCAAATAAGTAGCATTTTGAATTCTTGATTTGAATAATTTTATTTGGCGATGCAAATAAGTGTCCAAAGGCTGGCAAAATGGTGTGCAACCTCCAGGAATATATTTTAATGTGCATGAAGACTCACCATCTGGAGTTACAAATTTTTGAAACAGATGTGGTTGTTTTTGCCCAGTCCATGTATCTAAAAGTAGCACAAACTTATTATCTTTAACATATTCTTGAAGAACATAACTTGTGTAATTGTCAAACAAATTTGTGGTCAGTTTTCCTGATTTAGAGCAAGTAATATATAAATTTTTATAATGTTCTTCTAAAATTTGGATATGTTGTTGGATCCTAGGTCCGAATGAACCTGATGCTTCTTGCAGACACAAAAACACTTTTGGTAATAGTTTTCCTGATGCTGTGATTGAGTACTGCGCAGAATAACTATGTGTCACTTTATTCAAATCTCCAATATGAACTTCTACTGTTTTTTCTCCAACGTGCTCTAAAGTTCTATAAACATTCGTTTCTATACTCACATCCCATCTGATCTGTATTTATGATCATGTCATTATTAAATGATGATGTGATTAAACGAATATCTTCTTGGAAGTTTAGGCTCAATTCTTTTATTTCTTCCAAGGACTTGTGTTCTCTAGTTTTAACATATCTTGTTACCTTTCTTTGTTTTATTCTGTGCTCTTTTTTAAATTTATTTACCCAAGGAAGTGTAGCATTAAAAACGAAATTTTCTGGTGAATATTGACCAGCAGCTTGTAATGCCCATTGCTGAAGATCCCTAGTAGTGATGGGGACTTTATTGAGACGAGCCTCTACAAATCTATCGTACGTCCATTTCTTGATGCCATTGAGTTTGTCATACCGTGTACCTCCATTAATAATATCCATCTTCCATCGATTGACTTCATCCTTTCGTTTCACAAATCTGCCTGCATGAACTCTTAACGTAGCTTCACTCCATTCAGGATGCATTTGTTTCAAGTTGACAGCTTTTATTTTTTTATCTAAAGAAATTGATTCAAATTTTGACTTTTTTTGTTCAGGTTCATAATCAGATGACAATGGTTGACTTGATGGTTCAGAAGATTCTATTATAATAATAATTGAAATAAAAATTTTACATTTCACAAAAATTACTGTGACTGAAAATAGTTAATTTTATATAAAATACCTGAATGTATTTCAGAATCAAAACTTTCATTCAAGTCACAAACTACTTCTTCTGAAACAATTTCATCAGCACACAGCATTTCATTAACTTCAATACATTGTAAGGAATCAACATAATCAATTATGAGATTTGCTATTTCCTGACCCATTATCAAAATACTTTCATCAGACAAATCTATAGGTTCGCTCAGAATGATTCCTTTTTCTTTCAAAATACAAAGACAGGTATTCATACCAGCAGTGATTGCTTCTACTGATATGTCCATAACTTAAATTTATTATTGTTATATTAATATATAACAATAAAATCAACAAAAAAATTAACAATGAAATCAACAAAAAAATTAACAATAAAATCAACAATAAAATCAACAAAAAAATTAACAATAAAATCAACCAAAAAATTAACAATAAAATCAACAAAAAAATGAAGAAAAGAATAAAAAAAAATTAATATATCACTCTAATAATTAATACAAAACAAAAAAATTATTTTTAATCTATATGAATGAATAAACAATGTAATTTTATGTGTATATATATATAATGAAAAGAAAAATTAATTAATAGGAAAGAAAAAAATAATTATAATGAAAATAATAAAATAGTATTATTATTAGAGATAATATAAGAATTCAAAATAGAACTAAAAATAATAATTTCTTTGAAAAAACGTAAAAACCCAAATGGGTTATAAAAAAAATAAAAAATGATTATATCACGTAAATTAAATAATAAAAGAATCTTTTAATAATAATAATTAATATTCTACATAAATAAAAAGAAAATTCAAAGTGTAATAATAACAATATTAATATATTATAATAAATTTAAATTTGTTGTCTTAACTTTTAATTCGCTGCACGCTATAAACAATTTATTTTTATCATAAAAATTTTCAGAATTTTAAAATTACCCTCCATACGTAAGATGGCGCCATATCGTTTGAAATATACTTAGCAGGGGGGCTGCTCTAGCGAATTGCACCCCAACGCTTTATCACAGAGACAGAAGATATTAAATCAATGTGCCGAACAAGGATAGCAGTATGAAGTTTATCACTCTGGAGTAAAGGCCCTGATGTTAAAGTTTCTTCTGCGCATAAGGATAGCTTTATATGAAAATATTTACAGCAGTGTTTTTTTATTTATAGTATTTATAAAAGTGTTAAATTCAATAAAATATAATGTGTAAAAAAGGACAATTCAAGTTTAAATTATGATAAGATGATGCTAGAAAAATTCTATAAGGATTATAATTGTTAGATAAGTATTATAAACCACTTTTAGGTTAACTTTATAATTACTTTAAAAATTTATAAAAATTGATACTTTGTGCTTATTTCCAGGTTATTCTTATCACCAGTATCAACAACAGCAGTGACAAAATATGGTAAAATATATAAATCAAAATCAAAGGTTTTCTCTGCTTGAAAATCTTATATCTTTGAGTGCAGTGCTAAGCGAGTCCTATTATCATGAATTGCAATGGGAAGAATCATGCAAAGTTGTGGAAAAAAGAATAAATGATAAAATTTAATTATACAAAAAAATTATTCAAGTTTCCAGATAATTTTAAAGATAATTAAACATAATCGACTCTGAGGTAAGTCGACAATTTAATTAACTTTTGACTTTTAACACTATTTTATTAAAACAAATATTTATTTATTAAAACAAATATTATATTTTAGAACTACGTTGGATAATAATGAGTTAATCAAAGCAAAATTAATTGCTTTAAGTCAATATTAAACATTTTACATCAAAGTTTGATGTTGTAGTTCGTCGAAAAAAGAAAATTTCAGGAAATAGCTGATTGCTTATATTATGAGAATAAGGCAGCGTTAGACCCTGTGGCTCTGGGTTTTTATTAGTTATTTGGTAATGAAACTGACCACAAAGTTTCATTTAAATCCCAGACCCGAAGTACATATACTCTCCTGGTTATTTAAAAGAAAATTAAATTGTCGCTTCTACTAAAAGGAAATTTCTCAAAAGAATCAATAATTTAAACTATCCGCGGCTCGTTCAGAGTACTTAGCTGTATTAATCCGCGTTGTCTACTGATGTTGTCTTGGTAGGCAATATCCAGATAGCAGGTGTCGTTTAGATCGTAACTGGTAAGGATGGAACCTATGAGGTAATGACCGTCGTGGAGAGACCTTTTCTGCGTGTTGTGGTTGAATTTTCCTTGGAGTTGCTAAATCTTCGGGCATATCCAGCCCTTGGCCCATGAAGGACTGTCCGCATGCAAGGGATAAGGGGTAAAAACCTTACCCCTTATTCCGTAGTAATGATCCCACCCATTTTGCAATAGAGTTTCTTTTCTTAGCAATTATATATTCATAGAGAAATCTGATATTTGTCGTAAGAAGTAAATCTAATGATTTGTTAAATCTATGCATATTTTATCCTTGTATAACCTAATAAATTAGCTCTCAAAATTATTTCATAAACAGGTAAACAGTAAAGGTAACCACTTTTTATGCTCGTTTATCAAAAAATACTTGTAAAATTAATGTTATCAAATTTATTAATTAATGCATCGGTTAAGCAAAATAATTTACACTATTTGTGTTACCAGATTTAAAAATATACAACGTGAAATCACAATTAAATCAAAACTATTTACAATTACAATCATTTCAAATGATTCTCAGATATAAAAAAATTAAACAAATTTAAATAATCAAATAAATTATTATAAAAAATTACTACCTAAGTTAAAAAATTACTGCTTAGACGTTTTTGTTTTAAATCATAATGTAATAAAATCTTAGAAATAATTAAAAAATTTAAAATAGTCAAAATGTTAAAGTTATCCTTTCAAAATTAATATCAATTTAGCATTTAATTTATTTAAGGAAAATAATTTTTGCTTTGAGAGTATTTATTATCATGCTTATTAGAGATGAAATTATTAAATCAAAAATATTAATATTAATATGTAATAATAAAAATAATGGCATACTTTAAAATGAATATTATATTAGTAGCAAATATCTTGATATCAGGTATTAAATGTCTTTTTATTGAATTAACTTAATATAAATTTATAATGTCAATAATTTGATTTAGAAAAAATGAAACTTTACGAAACCTTGCCAATTTCTCTAAAGCGTGTTTTAAATGAAAGTGACTGTAAATTCTATTTTATTTTTGAAGAATTTACATAGAATTTTAACATTTTCAAAAATTAAAAGAATAGACTTTATTGTTTTTTTTTGTAATCATTACAATGGTTCCAAACTTTGAACCATGATATTGTAACGGCTCATATCAAATTTGAATAGAATTATTTAATTTAGTAAAAATATTTTATAAATAATTTAACATTATTTATAACATAGAATAATTTTCTGTAATAATAAATTTAATATTACGTTAAAAGTATAAGTAGGACTTCATAGTTACCTACTGAGGCCGATAAGATAATTCAAAATGTATATATATATGGATATAGTAAAATGAATATAGATAATATTGAAATAAAAAAAAAAATCTCGAATACCATGTTTTTAAAACGACTAAAAAGTATAAAATAATTTTTAATAGCCATGAAAATATTTGTAAGATTTGAAATAAAAACGTGAGGCGCATGCAGCAGATTATTATGTATTGTATGCGCCCCACGTTTTTTATTCCAAATCTTACAAATATTTTCATAGCTATTAAAAATTATCTTATACTTTTTAGTCGTTTTAAAAACATGGTATTTAATAATTTTTTATAGCACTATGTGATGTAAATTCGCACTCATAACACGCTTCTACGTGTTATAAATAGCTTGTTATTCAACAGTGAAAAAAAATAACTGTGAAAAATTTTTAACTTTTTTGTGCGGTTCAATAAAGAAAGACTAATTTTAGATTTGCCTAACACTTGATCAACAAGGAACGTCAGTATAATAAGCAATAATTTGATATCTTGATTATTTTATAAAGTTTTCATTGATATACAACCCAGAAATACGTATTTTTACTCTCAAAAATATGTAATCCCCGTAACTAAAACTACGTATCGAAAATATATACGTAATTCTGATGCATACTTTAGTGACGCAGCCCAATACGTATTAATATTATGAAAATACGTAATTCTTATACGTTCCGTACAATACGTAATCAAGCTGAGTTTTAGTACAAAAATACATAGCTATTATACGTATTCCTGTCAGAAACACGTAAATGCCATACGTAGTTCGAGGCTTGAATACGTATCCGTGGTGATAACTACGTACTTTAGGACATATATGTATTTTCAAAATATTTGAAAACTTAAAGACGTAATACGTATCTCAGACAAATAACAAAATTACGTAAGCCATACGTAACAAAGCGTTCGAATTTTTCACGTATTTAATATTGATAATACGTAGTTTCAATACGTATTCCAAGGGAGTGAAATACAAATGAGAAATTACGTATTACATACACGATATACGTAAGTATTCGCTCAATATGCGTAACAAAGATACGTATTTTTCACATGATATGTATCTTAAACACATCCTTCCATTGCAATACGTAATTTTTATAAACTGGGCACTTATGCCAGATATACGTATCTCATGCGCACCATACGTAACTTTCGATTTAATTTCGGGCTTGAATACGTATCGCCTTAAGAATACGTAATTTCGAGCACAAGATACGTACCTGTGAGGCAGGATTCTTATTCAGAAAACGTAATTTTACCACAAAATACGTATTTGAAAACATGTTGTGATTAAAAATACGTAATTTTCATTTTATATGTGCCTAATCTATGTATCTTTGATACGTATTTCATGCGAAAATTACGTAATTTCAAATCGCAATTTTTGGCTTTAATACGCATTGCCAAGACAATTACGTAATTTAGAGTAAAATATACGTATCTATGAGGCAGGTTTTCTAGTCAGAATACGTAATTTTGCCACAAAATACGTATTTAAAAACATCTTGTGATTAAAATACGTTAATTTTATTTCAATATGTGCCATATATATGCTTTTTTGATTCGTGGTTCATGAAAAAATTACGTAATTTTAATCGCAGTTTCGTGAAAGGATGCGTATTGCTAATGCAATTACGTAATTTTCAGTACAACATACGTATCTGTGATGCAAGATATGTATTCAGGATACGTATTTTACCACATACTACGTATTTGATTTGTGGTAAAATGACGTTTTCTGAATACGAATCCTGCCTCAGAGATACGTATCTTGTGCTCGAAACTACGTATTTTCAAGGCAATACGTATTCCGACCCGAATTTTCAATAAAAAATGACACATGATGCGCATGGGATACGTATCAAGAATACGTATATCTGGCATTAGTGTTTATAAAAATTACGTGTTCCAATGGAAGGATGTGTTCAGGATACGTATCATGAGAAAAATACGTATCTTCGTTAAGTATATTGTTCTAATAATTACTTATTTCTTCTACGAAATACGTAATCTCTCATTTGTATTTCAGTCCCTTGGAATACGTATTCAAACTACGTATCATCAATATCAAATACGTATTCTATAATACGTAATAAATTCGAACACTTTGCTACGTATGGATTACATAATTTTGTTACGCATCTGAGATACGTATATATTTTTAACAGTATTTAAGCCCAAAATACGCGCTTTCACTCACAAAAATACGTGTCTCCGCAACTCAAACTACGTATCGGAAACATATATGTAATTCAGATGCATACTTAAGTGACGTAGTTCAATACGTATTATTATTATGAGAATACATGATTCTTATATATTTCGTACAATACGTAATCAAGCTCGGTTCTAGTACAGGAATACATTACTATTATACATATTCCTGTCAGAAACACGTAGATGTCATACGTGGTTTGAGGCTTTAATACGTATTTGGGGTAATAACTACGTATTTAGAACACGCAATATGTATTTTCGAAACATTTGAAAAATAATAGACGTAATATTCAACAGTATTCAAGCCCAAAATACGTACTTTCACTCACGAAAAAACGTCTCTCCGTATCTAAAGCTACGTATCGGGAATATATAACTAATTCTGATGAATACTTTAGTGACGTAGTCCGATACGTATTGATGCTAAGATCACGTAATTTTTATACGCTCCATACAATACATACGTGTGCCATATATATGCTTTTTTTATACGTAGTTCATGTAAAAATTACGTAATTTTAATCGCAGTTTTGTGCTTGGATATGTATTGCTAGTACAATCACGTGATTTTTAGTACAACATACGTATCTGTGAGGCGGAATTCATAATATGTATTTTACCACAAAATACGTATTTAATTTGTGGTAAAATTACGTATTCTGAATACGAATCCTGCCTCAGAGATAGGTATCTCGTGCTCAAAATTGCGTATTCTAAAGGCAATAGGTATTCAAACCCGAAATTTTAATCGAAAATTACGTATGATGCGCATGAGATATGTATAAAAAATACTTATATCCGGCATAAGTGTTTATAAAAATTACATATTCCAATGGGCGGATGTGTTCATATCTTTGAAAAATATGAACACATATTTATCATAAATAAGTATCTTTGTTACGTACATTGTGCGAATAATTACGTATTTCTGGTATGAAATACGTAATTTCTCACTCCCTTGGAATACGTATTAAAACTACGTATCATCAATATCAATATATATTCCATAATACGTAACAAATTCAAACGCTTTATTACGTATGGGTTACGTAATTTTGTTACGTATCTGAGATACGTATATATTTTTAACAGGGACATATTTAAATGAAAATTACGTATTTTAATTACAAGATGTTTTCAAATACGTATTTAGTGGCATAATTACGTATTCTGACAAGAAAACCTGCCTTATAGATACGTATCCTTGACTCTAAATTACGTAATTATCCTAGCAATACGTATTGAAGACAAAAAGTGCGATTCAAAATTACGTTATTTTCGCATGAAATACGTATCAAAGATACATAGATTAGGCACATATAAAATGAAAATTACGTATTTTTAATCACAACATGTTTTCAAATACGTATTTTGTGGTATACTTACGTATTCTGCATACGAATCCTGCCTAACAGGTACGTATCTTGTGCTCGAAATTACGTATTCTAAAGGCGATACGTATTCAAACCCGAAATTTAAATAGAAAATTACGTAGGGTGCGCATGAGATACGTATCAAAAATACGTATATCTGGCATAAGTGTTTATAAAAATTACGTATTGCAATGGAAGGATGTGTTTAAGATACATATCATGTGAAAAATACGTATCTTTGTTACGCATATTGTGCGAATACTTACGTATATCTTGTATGTAATACGTAATTTCTCATTTGTATTTCACTTCCTTGGAATACGTATTGAAACTACGTATTATCAATATTAAATACGTGAAAAATTCGAACGCTTTGTTACGTATGGCTTACGTAATTTTGTTATTTGTCTGAGATACGTATTACGTCTTTTAGTTTTCAAATATTTTGAAAATACATATATGTCCTAAAGTACGTAGTTATCACTACGGATACGTATTCAAGCCTCGAACTACGTATGGCATTTACATGTTTCTGACAGGAATACGTATAATAGTTATGTATTTTTGTACTAAAACTCAGCTTGATTACGTATTGTACGGAACGTATAAGAATTACGTATTTTCATAATATTAATACGTATTGGGCTGCGTCACTAAAGTATGCATCAGAATTACGTATATGTTTCCGATACGTAGTTTTAGTTACGAAGATTACGTATTTTTGTGAGTAAAAATACGTATTTCTGGGTTGCATATTGTTAAATATTATGTATCTTATTTTTTGAAAGTGTTTTAAAAATACGTATTCGATGCTCTAAACTACGTAGTTATTATTCTAGGTACATATACAAACCTCAAAGTACGTATGATATCTAAGTATTTCCGACAGAAAATACGTAAAAAATTTTTCTGTATTTCCTTTTTTACCCTTCCTGATTACGTATTTTCTTTGAAATACGTATTTATATAACGTATCTTCACCATTGAATTCGCATCCGACTACGTCACAAATTCGAACGTTTTGTTACGTATGAACTACGTATTCTTGTTACATAACTGAACTACGTATCAAAAATATGTATATATTTTCAATAGGGTCATATATAGTTTTCGCTTTCTTTTTTTTAATTTATCATTCACGGAACGCCTAGTACTTGCTTTTTTACAGTTTTCGTTTTTATTTTTTGAATTATCATTCGTGAAGTGCATAGTTTTTGTTTGTTATTTTTTTTTACAAGTACAGATTTAATATGACGAATTTATATCACTCAAGCTATAAAATAGTATAAGATACTCGTGACTTCAGTGGCCCATTATTTCACGGCGTTTAGCAGCCTCGCTACGCTCGGCTGTTAATCTCACGCCGTCAAATAATCGGCCACTTATGTCACTTGTATCTTAATGTACTATTTTTTATTTAAATATTATTTTCTACTTTTTGGTCTTGTGTATGTAAAATTTTTTTTGTTTAAATGAATTTTTTTTGAACAAGTCAACATCTAGACTATTTTTAGAGAACACGTGGTCGCATGCTCAGTCTCCACCATTTTGAAGATTATGACGCTATTGGAAATTCTACTAATATATGATATTTTATCCATTGATGGACCATAAAATCGATAAAATTTAATGTTAAGACTGATAAAAACAATGGAAAATGCTGTAACTTATGTCTAATTACGATATATGACAAGTGAAAGAATTTTAAAAATTTTCAAAGATTTTTAGACACCAATGTTAAAAGTATATCTATATATAAAATCTCCAAATTTTCAATTATGCAAACATCTCCGCATATAGTTGAATATATCGATATATACATTGGTAGAAATATATAAATTTGATTGTATTATCCAACAATGCATGCAAAAATATAATATTGAATATATCAATATATTAATATATCAAATAAAGAATTTTAAAAATTTTCGAAGATTTTTTGACACTAATGTTAAAAGTATATCTATTTATAAAATTTTCAATTTGGCAAACATCTCCGCATATAATCGATATATTAATATATAAATCGGTAGAAATATATACATTTTTTTCTGTAATATTGCATTGTCATCGGAATCTGAGCTATGTTTAAAATTCCAAGTCTCTTGCTCATCGGGAAGTTAGTTTTAAATTGATTACAAAATTTCACCCGAACAGACACATAGACGGACAGACAGACAGACAGACACGAAGAGAAACCAATAAAAACGTGGATAAAATGTATTTAAATACAATATTCCAAAAAAACAATAAATAAATTTATTATTTAAATAAAAAAAATTAAATCATAAAAACGATGTGCAGCATGCAACGTGTTTGTCCTTCAAATGCGGAAGTGATAAAAACATGTTATTCGGTTTAAATAAAAAACTTACAATAGCTGTGTTGGCTAAGTTTTAGGGTTGATTACAGTAATTAAAAATTTTTCCAAGTTCAAATCTTATGCTTTGCCTTTTCTTATTAAAAAAAAAAATTAATAATATGCTTACAAATAAAATTTGTTACAATACAATAAGAAATATTTTCGAAAAAAAATATTGACTTACAATACAGCCGTTTAAAATGAAATAACCGTTAACTGCAAGCATTTTCTAAGCATGTGCTAATTAACGCTTTTTTAGACATAAAATTTTTAATTCAGACTTTCTGTTCTTTGCATTGCTAGTATAAAAAAACGCTGCCAAGTGCTTTGGCGCAATGCTTTCTCATAGAGCTCATTGAGTTGTAGTAATTTGATTTTATTTTTTTAAATGTGATTTCAATGTAAAATACAATTTCTATTCAAGAAAAATTAGTGAATGTGAGAGAGTGATTAGGAAATAGGAAGAGAGAGGCAAGGATGGATGAAAATAGGGTAAAAATGAGGATTAATCTGAGATACAAGGACAGAGAGGAAATGAGGAAATAAGAAAAGAGTTAGCGAAAGCGTTAAATCAGAAATCAAAAGAAGTGATCAAAATGCTACTCTAAGAATATTATTTTTTTTAAACTTGTTTTATAAAGACAGTAGCAAATAACTTATATACAAATTTTAGAGCAAATCTATCGAGTACTTTACGTCAAATGTAAAAAAAAAAAATGAAAATTTTTTTAAAAAATTTTTTTAATTTTCTAAAATTAAAACTACGCTAAGGAAATCGGTTTTTAAAAGTTATCCTTCTTTTGGCAGTTGCAAATAATTCCCATGCAAATCTCAAAGCAAATTCTTCGAATAGTTTATGTAAAATACAAAAAAAAAGAAAAATCAAAATTTTTTTTAAATTACTAAAATGGCTATAAAAGAAAACCAATTCTCAATAGCTTGCACACCAGTTGATCGAAAAATTGAATTGTATAGAAAATTTGAAGTAAATCCGTCGAGTAGTTTTTAAGATTTTATTGGCTTAATGAATATAAACATTTTTTTCAAAAATTTCAAAATGCTCTAAAGTTAAAACTAAGCTAAGAAAATCAATTTTCAGTAGCTCATTTTATTTCGGGGGTCGAAAATTATTTCCATGCAAATTTTTAAGTAAATTTATCGAATAGTTTACGAAGAATACCAAAACATGAATAATTGAAATTTTTTTTTTTCAAAACGGCTGAAATTAAAACTACGCTAGAAGAACCAATTATCAATAGCTTCCCAGCAAGTTAGACAAAAAAAATAAATTCCATGCAAAACTAGAAGCAAATCCATCGAGTAGTTTTCGAGATACAATTTACTAACTGACATCATACAGACACACACACACACACTCACACACACATACATGCAGACATTTTCTGGAAACCACTTTTTTCGACTCCCTGAGTTCAAATATGTACAAATTAATAAAAAAATTGAAAAATAATTTTTTTATTGATACAATGCTTTCTCTATGAGAGAGCAAAATTAAAGCTTTTTTCAAATCCCCAAACGCAGTTAAATACAGAATTTGGATACAAAAAAAATTTATGATAAAAAAATTTTTTTAATAAGAAATATTAGCAATAAAAATTTTGAAAACGTTTTTTTTTAAATATAGATTATTTTCTTAATTTGAATGTGTGGGGACACACATAACGTGTGTATGAGTATGGTGCTACAAGCGCATTTACACTAGCCAGCGTATATACAGGATATCCTATTTTAAAGAAACCACCGAGATATTTTCAACAGTTGGCGTTGTATAAAAAAATTTTTCAGACAAAAGTTATTCCGGACAATGCGGGCTATCTCTCTATGAAATCAGTTTTAACCTAGAGATTTATTTTCAAGGTCATTTGAAGGTCAAAGTGATTTATTGAATTGGAACCCCCATTTTAGATCCCGGATTTAGAAAGAGCAAGAAATTCTACGTTCAGATAAGGTATTACGTGTGAAGTACGGTTGACCCCTCCAAGGTCATATAGGGTAAAATCAAATTTATTATTTTCTTCTTCTATGCACACGAATGATTGGGCAAAGGTGAGGTTAATAATAATAATAATAACAACAATAACCCAATAACCCAAAACCCCAATAACCCGAAACCCCAATAACCTGAAACCCCAATAACCTGAAGCCCCAATAACCCGATAACCCAAATAACCAAAATCCAATAACCCAAATAAATAAAAGTCCGTTTATCTGAACGTTTGCTCATTACGTGTGTTCATACAACAATTAGGTACGTGAATAAATCTAACCAATCTAGGCAAAAAGGGAGGCAAGGTACTGATTACCCAGCCAATTAAGGCAAGGTGGAAACGCCCAGCCGATCAAGGCAAGACGATGGTTACCCAGCCAATAAAGGCAAGGAATTGATGACCCAGCCAATTAAGGCAAGGTAGGAACGCCCAGCCGATCAAGGCAAGACGATGGCTACCCAGACAATGAAGGCAAGGAATTAAAGACTCAGCCAATTAAGGCAAGGTGGTAATGCAAACATTTATCTCATGAGATGTTAAAAAATAGCCCCGTTTAAATTTATGCAATGTTGAATTCTACGTTCAAAGTTTTCAACTGTGGACAACAAAACGTGACGCGGAATAACTCTACAAGCTTGTGTGATGCGTTGCATCATATCTTGCCATGTTGTTGGTTGCTGTGCATAAACAACATTTTTCAAGTAGCTCCATGAAAAGAAATCTGGACTTGTCAGATCTGGTGATCTTGGACACCACTCAGTAATGTTACTACCAATGCCTATCCATCGTCTTCGGTATCGTTGGTTCAAGAAGTGACGAACCATTAGTGAGCGATAACACGGTGCACCATCATGTTGTAGCCATAATCGACGTCTTGTTTCTAAGTCCACATTTTCCAATAATTCTGGTAACTCATTCTGCAGGAAATCAAGATATGCTGCACCGTTGACATTCCCACCAAAAAAATAAGGTCCTATAAGATAACCATTTATTATACCGCACCAAACTACGAGGCTCCATCTATGCTGATTATCAACATGACGTACTCAATGAGGGTTCTGGAATAGACCAATAATGACTATTATGGTGATTGAGTTGCCCATTAACATGAAATGTAGCTTTGTCCGAAAACATTAAGTATCTAAAAAATTCAGGATCTTCACGGATACTTGCTTGTGCCCAATTGCAAAATTCAAGTCTGCGGCGGAGATCATCAGGCATCAAAGCTTAAATCAAAGTTATGTGATATGGATGAAATCTGTGAAGCCACAAAATTCGACCGGCTGTTGATCTTGGGATTCCAGTACGTCTTTCAATGTCACGCAAAGAGATATGATGATCCAAATCAACCATTGCCAAAACGACAAGAATTCTTGGATCATCGTTGTTCTGTATCTTAATGCGACGACGATTTCTGCGTATTCGTGGTCGACGTCTCTCTCTTCACTCAATGATTCCGATTCTCACGTGGTCCGGGTAGTGAAGCCTCCCTGGGTAATTTTGGCCGTAATACCTTGCCGCAGCACGATATCGGCCTTGACATGCCCCGAGAGACAACAGAATGTCAACAATTGCGTTTCTCGAATAATCCGGCATATTTGGTCCTTTTGAGTCGCTAGACACTAAAAAATTTCCACGTGAACTATCCTGACAAGGGCTCTTCACGAGTCACCTCTGTTATAAATAATACTAAAGAAGTGTTATTTAACGATTTAGATGAAACTTGGTAGGCTTGTCCGGAATCACACCAGAAAAAAAAATAAAAATAATTTGTTTTCTCACAAGATGGAAAATAATTCTTCTCATGGAGGCTTTGAATACATAAATTTGGCTTTGAAAATCAAAATGGAGTTCAAACTCAATTTTACTGTTGTTTGACTTCTACTATTACCTACAACTCAAGACAATTTTGTTGAACTTTCTTTTCGAATCCGAAATAAAAAAATTAGGTGTTTTGAAGAAAACAGTGGACCTTTTTTATTTCTTTTGGTTATTGGGTTATTGGGTTTTGGTTATTTTGGTTATAGGGTTATTGTTATGATTAACCTCACCCTTGTCCGATCATTTGTGTGCATGGATGAAGAAAATAATAAATTTGACCCCTACATGACCTTGGAGGGGTCAAGCGCACCCCACACATAATACCTTTTCTGAACGTAGAATTTCTTGCTCTTTCCGAATCCGGGATCAAAAATGGGGATTCCAATTCAAAAAATCACTTTGACTTTTAAGTGACCTTGAAAATAAATCTCAAGGTCAAAACTGATTTCATAGAAAGATAGCTCCTATTGTTCCGAATAACTTTCGTCTAAACAATTTTTTTATATAACGCCAACTGTCGAAAATATCTCGGTAGTTTTTTTAAAATGGGTCACCCTATATAGTACTACCCTGTTGAAAATAAGTACGTACTTCAAGTATGTACTTTGAGTATGTACTTCAAGTACATACTTTACTTAAGTACGTACTATTTTGGAACATTTTAGTAGGTACTATTTTGAAAAGTATATACTTTTAAAGTATATTTTGATAAATAATATTTCTTAAAGTATGTACTTTATTAGAAAATCCGTATTTTTTTAAAGTACGTACTTATTAAAAACATTTTAGTAGGTACTTTTTTAAAAGTATATATTTTTAAAAAAGTACATACTAAAATGACCAAAAAAATTACTTTAGCTACAGTACATACTTGAGTATGAAGGTTCATACTTCGTATAAAAAAATATGGATGAAAATGTTCTAAAAAGTATATACTTCTATATAAGTATGTACTTTTATTAAAATAGATCATATACCTTTAAAGATAACAAATCAAATTTTACAGAAAAGTCAGTAAAAGTTTTAGATTATTTTTATTTTCAATAATTCCTCAAGTTAGTAACTTGCTAAGTATTTTCTTCCTAAAGGAAGATATAAAAATAAGTCAAGCATCGACTCTCCGCAGATCGAAAAACTTGAGCGAACAAACTCGAAATGTTATAACTTTATATTCCCACGTCACTGAAATTCGCGTAGAGGATCGCAAAATTAACAAAAACGCCACCTAACAGTCAAAGACAGAATTAATAATCGATTCGAATAATTTTTTCAGTACTTACGTTTTTAGCTGTTAGGTGGCGTTTTTCTTAACTTTGCGATCCTTTATCCGAACTTCAGAGATGCAGGTATATAAGGCCGTATTTGTTTACAGTTGAAAATCAGTACATACTCTAATCACATACTTTGGGTATGTACTTCAAGTATATACACTTTAGATCAAGTACGTACTTTTTGGAATATTTTAGTAGGTGCTTTTTGGAACATTTTAGTACGTACTTTTTTAGAAAAGTATGAACTTTCCAAAAAGTACATACTAAAGTAAAACAAAATTAGTCACGTAGCTACAGTATATACTTTTATATGAAGGTACATACATCGTATAAAAAAGTATGTATGAAAATGTTCTAAAAAGTATATACTTCTACATAAGTAAGTACTTTTATTAAAATAGGGTACATACTTTTTAAGAAAGTACTCATTTTTTAAATAAAAGTACACAGAAATATTTTTAAAAAGTACATACTTTCAAAATAGTAGGTATTGTCTAATAAAGTACATATTTAAAAAAAATATTATTTATCAAAATATACTTAAAAAGTACATACTTTCAATAAAAGTATATACTTTTCAAAAAAAGTATCTACTAAAATGTTCCAAAATATTACGTACTTAAGTAAAGTATATACTTTTAGTACATACTTGAAGTACGTACTCAAAGTATGTACTTCAAGTACGTACTTATTTTCAACAGGGTATGTATACATGACCCATACAGCATGAAAGGACTTTGGAAGGATTCTGAAAGGATTCATGAAAGGACTACAATCTTTCAGAAATATTTCACTGAAAGGATTCTGGAATAATTCTATGTCCGAGTCTTGTGAATTCTTTATGAAATATTTTTATGTATTATTCTTTTAAAAATAATACATAAAAATATTTCATAAAGAATTCACAAGACATTTCAAAATCCTTTCAATGGAAGAATTCTGTAAGGATCCATGAATTCTTTTGGTAATAATTCGTAAATCTTTTCATACATCTTCCATTGAAAGGATTCTGTAAGAATAATATGAAATATTTTTAAAATATTTCATTGTATTATTTCTAAAAGGAATATACCTCGGACATAGAATTATTACAGAATCCTTTCAATGAAAGAATTCTGTAAGGATCCATGAATTCTTTTGGTAATAATTCGTAAATCTTTTCATACATCTTTCATTGAAAGTATTCTGTAAGAATGATATAAAATATTTTAAAAATATTTCATTGTATTATTTCTGAAAGAAATATACCTCGGACATAGAATTATTACAGAATCCTTTCAATGAAAGAATTCTGTAAGGATCCATGAATTCTTTTAGTAATAATGCATTAATCTTTTCATCTATCTTTAGTTGAGAGACGTGTAAAGTTCTAGAAATTTTATTCTTTCCTGTATTATTTAAGAATCAATTTAGAATTAATACACACACACACACACACACACACACACACACACACACACACACACACACACACACATATATATATATATATATATATATAACGGATCTGATGATATAATTATTCAGAGGATTACGAATAGTTTTACAGCGGTTAAAATTGAAGTTATCATAACACAGACATCGCACGTATAACAATTTATAGTTTCCATTTAAGATTCTTATTTTCCTTATATATGAAACGGGAAGCACTCTTACCGCTTGCGACAGTAAGAGATACCGCCATCAAGCGGATAAATTCTAAACTAATCCCGAAAATATTTATAAATGATTCTGTTATATTTCACGTTTTCTTTCATAAAGTCCTTTCAAAGTCCATTCAGTAAGGATTCAAGTAATAACTTTTATTCTCGTCATAAGTTATTTCATGAAATATTTCAAAAAGATTTCAAAATTATTTCATATATGTTTTCTTGAGACTTTACCAAAATATTACATGAATTATTTCATAAAAGCTTTTTGGAAGAATCTTGAAATTATTCGGTGAAAGAATAACTTAAATTATTTCGAAAATCTTTCTGAATTATTTTATGAATTGAATCGATGGAAGATTTCTGAGTTCTTTCTTGTTTCCTTTCAAGAAATCTTTTCAAAGTCCTTTCAGTAAGGATTCATGTAATAACTTTTATTCTCGTCATAAGTTATTTCATGAAATATTTCAAAAAGATTTCAAAATTATTTCATGTATGTTTTCTTGAGACTTTACCAAAATATTACATGAATTATTTCATAAAAGCTTTTTGGAAGAATCTTGAAATTATTCGGTGAAAGAATAACTTAGATCATTCCGAAAATCTTTCTAAATTATTTTATGAATTGTATCGTTGGAAGATTTCTGAGTTCTTTCTTGTTTCCTTTCAAGAAGTCTTTTCAAAGTCCTTTCAGTAAGGATTTATGTAATAACTTTTATTCTCGTCATAAGTTATTTCATGAAATATTTCAAAAAGATTTCAAAATTATTTCATGTAAGATTTCTTGAGACTTTACCAAAATATTACATGAATTATTTCATAAAAGCTTTTTGGAAGAATCTTGAAATGATTCGGTGAAAGAATAACTTAAATTATTCCGAAAATCTTTCTGAATTATTTTATGAATTGAATCGTTGGAAGATTTCTGAGTTCTTTCTTGTTTCCTTTCAAGAAGTCTTTTCAAAGTCCTTTCAGTAAGGATTTATGTAATAACTTTTATTCTCGTCATAAGTTATTTCATGAAATATTTCAAAAAGATTTCAAAATTATTTCATGTATGATTTCTTGAGACTTTACCAAAATATTACATGAATTATTTCATGAAAGCTTTTTGAATGAATCTTGAAATGATTCGGTGAAAGAATACCTTATATCATTCCGAAAATCTTTCTAAATTATTTTATGAATTGAATCGTTGGAAGATTTCTGAGTTCTTTCTTGTTTCCTTTCAAGAAGTCTTTTCAAAGTCCTTTCAGTAAGGATTTATGTAATAACTTTTATTCTCATCATAAGTTATTTCATGAAATATTTCAAAAAGATTTCAAAATTATTTCATGTATGATTTCTTGAGACTTTACCAAAATATTGCATGAATTATTTCATGAAAGCTTTTTGAATGAATCTTGAAATGATTCGGTGAAAGAATACCTTAGATCATTCCGAAAATCTTTCTAAATTATTTTATGAATTGTATCGTTGGAAGATTTCTGAGTTCTTTCTTGTTTCCTTTCAAGAAGTCTTTTCAAAGTCCTTTCAGTAAGGATTTATGTAATAACTTTTATTCTCATCATAAGTTATTTCATGAAATATTTCAAAAAGATTTCAAAATTATTTCATGTAGGATTTCTTGAAACTTTACCAAAATATTGCATGAATTATTTCATGAAAGCTTTTTGAATGAATCTTGAAATGATTCGGTGAAAGAATAACTTAGATTATTCCAAAAAATCTTTCTAAATTATTTTCTGATTTTAATCGTTGGAAGATTTCTGAGTTCTTTCTTGTTTCCTTACAAGAAGTCTTTTCAAAGTCCTTTCAGTAAGGATTCGTGTAATATTTCATGCCTTAACTTTCGTTTCCTTTTTGGTAATATTTTTGTAAAGACTTTGTAATCTTCCTGTGTATTATTTCATAAATTCTTTTTAAAAGAATATAGTTATCTTTTTAAGTTCTTTTTAAATGTTTTCAACGTATTATTACTTGTAATATTTCATGAAATTATTTCAAAATTCTTTCATGCTATGTGGGGAGTACGCTTCTGAGCAGGCGTCAAGTCAGACCGACGACAAGCAGCGAGCAAGTCACTTGTATTCAGTCTAGCTACAACGGTCCTTGTGCTCAGTCACACTGACCGTCTTACAATATATATAATATATTAACCATACACTTGTCTTCTGTTATTTAGATACCTCTCTCTGATTCTCCTCATCCTGGATAGCTACCACAATTGGTGATACCGACGTGATCTTGGCTAAGGATTCATGCCATTTTCTTTTGCTCAAAGGCTTGGTTTCGCAACGACGCCAACGCATAAAGGGACGCCTTTGTCAACCTCCATTTTGACGTGCACTTTGCTTGCTGATCACGAGCAACTGACTGCTGCCTTTTCCACCGTCTGAGCCATTTTTTTCAACATCTGGTCTGTATTTTCATTTTTTTGATATTGTTGCGGTATTCTTATATTCATGTATACCATACTCTTATATATATGTATACACTGAGAGAAAATTCATGCTAATAGAGCATGCGAACTGCCATCTATGCGAGCATATAAAACATTGATACAAATATGACAGGCCGTGAGAAGCTCTATTAGTATTGGATTACCTTATACTAAAAAAGATGGTATGGAGAGTAACTAAAGCATGAACGGCATTCACTGATGACTCGCGTGGTATACTTCGATGACTCCCCACTCTCATATCCTGTTTGCTTGAGTCGCCTCCTCTTTTGGGTGGCGACGCGAGCAAACACGGCTGGTCTATACCCAAAATTATGTTGCAAATTTCTTTAACGTATTTTCGTAGCGTGAATCTTTTATTTCTTTTCTTTTTTTATGAAGGGAGATACGTTATAAATATAACCTGTTAAACTTTTCAACTTTAAATAATTTATTTTTAACTTAAAATTTAATTATTTTAAACCGCTGGGGGCAGAAGAGCATGTACGATTTTACGCCAGAGATATTTCGGAGTAGCGTTGGTCTAGTGCGTAACGTTCATGCTTTTCCTTTTGAGTACGCGAGTTCAACTCTCGGCTAGGGTCACTTTTTTTTTAATTTTTTTTTTATTGTTTTAATATTTTTTATTCCTTTTTATATTTATTTTTTTTTAGATTTTGTATTTTTTTAATAATTTTAAAATTTAATTTTTCACAAGTACGCTTGTTTTTTTTCAATGAAAATTTTTAAAAATAAATTATTCTTTATAGGTAGTAATTACAAATATTGATAAATAAATAATAGTGATGTTTATTTTATAATAGTATAGTTTAATTTATTTATAATTTAGTTTATAAAATTTACAATAAATTACAATAAATAAATAAAACTGAGGTATTATTATTTATGTTATAATATATATTGTATATTGAAATATGTTTATAAAGACAAAATTGAACTATAGTATTGTAAATATCACTATTATTTATTTATTAATATTTTAAATTATTTTCTATATGAAATAATTTATTTAAAAATATTAATAAAAAAACGAGCATATTTTAAGTAACTTGTGAAAAATAGATTTTAAAATTAATAAAAAATAGAAAATAAAAAAAAGCAATAAAAACTATTGAAATAATAAAAAAAAAGTTTAAAAAAAGTGGTTCTAACCAAGAGTTGAACTCGCGTACTCAAAAGGAAAAGCGCGAACGTTACGCACTAGACCAACGCTACTTCGAAATATCTCTGGCGTAAAATCGTACATGCTTATCTGCCCCCCAGCGGTTTAAAATAATTAAATTTTAAGTTAAAAATAAATTATTTAAAGTCAAAAAGTTTAACAGGTTATATTTATAACGTATCTCCCTTCATAAAAAAAGAAAAGAAAAGAAATAAAAGATTCATGCTACGAAAATACGTCAACGAAATTTGCAACATGATTTTGGATATAGACCAGCCGTGTTTGCTCGCGTCGCCACCCAAAAGAGGAGGCGACTTGAGCAATAGAAGAATGCCATAGTTAGCAGTAAAGAAAGAATAGTGGACAAGCCACGTTTACTTCCTTCACGTCCCATGAGAGGATACAGCGCTAGCTATCGAAGGATATTAGAGTGGGGAGCTACTAAAGCATGTAAACAAACAGTTTTTGGATAGCACAAACCTCGTAAGAGTAGATGGCGCTGTTATTAAAGCATAGGATATTACTTACTAACTTTGGATACGTAGACTACATGCTCTATTGGCATGAATTTTCTCTCAGTGTAAAAATACCGCAACAATATCAAAAAAATGAAAATGGACAAAAAATTTTGAGAAAATTTAAGGTTATTCTACATACAAAAATACACTTTTTTATTTGGAATTTTTTATATCTCCTCTCATTAAGCAGATATCGGAAAAATAATAAAGACCCTTATTTTGAACAATAATCGCTAAATCTCGGTCAATTTTGAACCAAGAAAAAAAACTAAAAGATAAATTTCAAGTTAAGCAAAATCCCTTTAAAACTAGCGGTATAAAATTTTTTTACCATCATTTTCGAAAAATGATTCAAATTTGAATACAAGCGAAAAAAAAAATTTTTATTTTCTATTTTTAAGTTGTAATTTTCCGAGACAAGTACTCAAAATTAAATTGCCAATATACTATTAAAAAGTCCTTACAAATACGTTTAAAATGAGTGGTCGTAGAGTTCTGTACGACCCTCATTTACTGAAATACAAAATTTTTTAAGAGTCCGCTGTATCTCTGTCCTTTTCTAATTAAAAAATTGACTTTTTTCCCAAAATTAGCAACAAGAGGCAAAAATAAAGAAATGGTTTCGATGTGTTTAATAAAATGTAATATTTTCTTTGATTAGTATAAATTAATTTTATTGCTTCGTTTTTAAGAAAAGTTGGAATAACTTAAAAAATTAGAAATTAGTGTCAAATAATGGGATTTTCAAGTTATTCCAACTTTTCTTGAAAATAAAGCAGTGGAATTAAATTATTCCTATCAGAGAAAATATTGCTTTCTATTACACGAATCGAAACCATCTCTTTATTTCTGCCTGAAGCTATTAGTTTTTATAAAAAATAAATTTTAAATAGATTCGGTAAAACAGGTAACTGTGTCGGTATACAGCTGACTCTTAATTAGTACTTTTTTTCTCAAGGGTGGCTCCGTTTTATTGGACCCCACTGTATATAGTACACTATACAAAAAGCTTGATTTCGGGTTCACTCAGGAACTGCTTTGGCTTTTTATTATTGCGGTCATTTCTTGACCTATATTGGGAGGGGATGTTTTTAATCATTTCCACTTTTTATCTGATATCAAAAAAAATTATTAACTAACGTGAATACCGATGAAGCAATTGATGGATTTAATAAAGCCGTTCCTGGCTTACAAATCTTTTTAGTTGATCCCAAAATCAAGTGTGCACATATTCTAAGCAAGCTTCTTACGGTGATAGGCATTGATAGGCCAAAATCTCTAAAAAACAGAGAGGCATTTATCATTACATTAAGACCACAGGCCCTCCCTGTACGCAGAAACCACGATGTCTACACCCTTAAAAACTAAAAGTAGCCAAAGCAGCGTTTAAAGAGTGGTGCAGGTTAGGTGTGTGTACCCTCGAAAAGTCTTTGGATAACACCCATTTATATAGTGTTTAAAAAAACGGGGAACGGAGAAGCTGCAAAAATTATAGAAAGTTGAATGAGGTAACGGTACCGGATAGATACCTTAGACCGAATTTACACGATTATTCTAGTAGCTTGCACAGTAAAACTATTATTTTCGCTCTGAATCTGAAAAGCGCGTTTTTACAGATACCCATCTTTTCAGATTATATCCCAAAACGGCAGTAATTATATCTTTTGGTCTGTACAAATTTCTCGTCGTGACCTTTGGTTTTAGAAACGTGTCGCAGACATTTCAAAGGTATGTTAACCTAGTGCTGGGAAATTAAAATTTCGTCTTTGCCTACATCAACAATATCCTAGTGGCGTCCGCCTCACCCAAGGAACATGAAAAGCACTTAAACATAGTGCTTGAAAGATTGCAGAACTTCCATTTTGTCCGGTTAGCGGAACAAAAAGACACATCGTTTTTAATTTTAAAAAATGGACACGTCGTTTTGAGGTTAAAAAAAATGACACATCAGTTTTTCATTTAAAAACCCGACAACTCGCTTTTAAAGTTAAAAAAAGAGACACGTCGTTTTGAGTTTGGAAAATGTGACATGTCGTAGATGTTTTATTTAAGAGAATGTAAAATACCAAAATTAGTTTAAAAAATTTTTGATTTTCAATGTAAAATTCTTAAAAATGTCTCTATATTATGCATTCAAACATATCAAATTAATAAAATTTGAATATTTCAATAAATTTTTTAATTCAGATAAAAAATATGAGTGATTGCAATGTTAATGAAACATTTACTCCAATACATCGCCTTAATTAATGTATGATCTCAAATTTTCATTTGTTCATTCACTTTATTTTTAACTAAAAAATTTTTTATTTCTAAAAATTATGATGCATATATATTATATCGCACAAAAAAATTTGCAGAAAAGGAATGTTATAACGGTGAGTTGTAAAAATGTTTTATATGTGAAAATAAATAAACTTTATTTCCTAATTATATAAAATATACAATGAATTGTATTCTAAAAAGAATTCTCGTAACGTTTATTGAAAAAATTTTTCTTGTAATAGAACTAATTAACAAAATGTACACTGTCAACAATACATGCATGAAAATTCATGTAAAAGTGCTGGAAGCAAAATTTTATCGGAGCACATGAAATACAAATCACGTAAATACATAATTTTTTCACTGATCCTGCTCTAAATTTAATGCACGGATGCATGAAATTTCAAGCAATTTTCGTTGAGCGAATTTAATGCACTAGCTTGAATATTATTGTAGAATAAATAAAATTTCGTGTAGATCTGAATAGAATTTTCAGCAACTTGCGCCCTTCAGTTTTTCATGTACTCACATAAAATTTTGTGCAATATGCTTAAATTTTTATGTAAAAATATATTAAATTTCAGGTGACTTTATCCAAGCTTAATTTTATGCACTTGCTTAAATATTCATGTAAAATGAATAAAATTTCATGCAGAACTACATAGAATTTCTAGTGATTCGCATATTCACTTTTTAGTGTACCTAGATGAAATTTAATATTAAAGTGCTTTAAATTTAAAGTGTAAATGTATAAAATTTGGATGAGTTTTCCTAAACTTAAATTAATGTACAAGCTTAAATATTCATATAAAATTGCATAGAATTTCCAGCAATTCACACGTGTTTTGTTAATTTGATAGTAATGGGATTAAGATAATATATTTCATTATTTTTTCTAAAGTATTTGTTGTTTTGATCCTTTTTTGTAAATCAGATGATTTTTGTTAAATTTTTTCTATAGTATATTTATACATTGTAACTATGGAATATTGAATAGATTTTTATTTACATGATACTTGAATATATTATTTTATAACACATACTTATATATCAATATATATCCGCATACAATACATTCAAATTTACTTATAATGTCGCATTTATATGGTAATAAGACAGCCACTGCGCATGTGTGCCCACACAAAACACCCGGCTTATATAGTAAGTAAGGTCTCTTCCCACCGCTTAGGGACAAAACGTGCATCAACGCGCGTCCTCCTATCGGCATAATCAAGAAGCTCAAGCAATTTTTTGCAATCTAACTTTAAATTTCATGCATTTACATTAAAAAATTTCAATTTGCATTAAATTTACTAAAAACGAAACTGAATGAAATTTTTTACAATTTAGTTTGAAATCTAATGCATTCTATATTAAATATCTTGACCTGCATTAAATTTTCACTAAGAACAAATTTGCTGAAAATTTCATAATTTGCTTAAATTTAATGTATTTCGCATTGGAATGTTGTGTTTGTATTTAATGTATTAAAAATGAAACTGTTGGAAATTTTTTGCAATTGAAATTAAAGTTTATTGCACTTTGTATCAAAAATCTAGATCTGCATTAAATTTTGGATGATAAAAAAATTGCAAGAAATCTCTTGATGTTCTGCTTGAAAATTAATGTATTTCGTATTAAAAATATCATATTCACATTAAATTTACTAAAAACGAAACTGCTGGAAATTTTCTTTAATCGTGCCCGAAATATAATGCACATTGCATTAAAAATCTTAATCGACATTAAATTTTGAATAAAAAACCAATTCGCTGAAAATTTCCAGTTGTTTTGCTTAAAATTTAACGTATTTCACATTGAAATTGTCATATTCACATTAAATTTACTAAAAACGAAAGTGCTGGAAATTTTTTGCATTCAAACTCGAAATATAATGTACATTACATTAAAAAACTTGATCTGCATTAAATTTTAAATAAAAAACCAATTTGCTGAAAATTTCCAGATGTTTTGCTTAAAATTTAACGTATTTCACATTGAAAATGTCATATTCATATTAAATTTACTAAAAACGAAACAACTGGAAATTTTTAGTAATCAAACATGAAATTTAATGCAATTTGCATTAAAAAAATGTCCACCCGCATTAAATTTGTAAAAACGTATTTTACTAGAATTTTTTTCAATTGTGCTTGATTTTTCAAACAGTTAACATAAAAAGTAACATAAAAATTGAAGCATTTATAAATTATATTTCACGTACTGATACATTAGAAATTCAATATGTATACATTAATGCGACATTTATGTACGTCGTTGGAAATCCATGTTTATTATACAGCAAAATTTGTAGTAAATAACATGAATATTAATGCAAAAATATATAAAATAAGCTTTCATTTCCAAGTACATTAAATTTCATGTATGAATGGCGCTGAAAAATACATTAAAATTCATGCTTTTTTCAACAGTGTATGTATAAATATATATATTACAAAAGTAAGTGATTGCAACGATACTTAAGAATTACGTTTTTTAGAATAATTGAAAGGCCGAATGCAAAAATGAGGTATACGCTCGGAACGGCGGCGCAGGCTCGACTAAAGCAGTCAAATATGAAAAATTGAAAAATCGATTTTTAAAAAATACTGGCATGTGGAGAATGAAAAAACAACTTTTTTTTGAGCAAAGTTTTTTCACTAGATGTTTACTTTTAAAGAAAAAAATTAAAACGTAACTTTTTAAAAAAGTAATTTTTAATGAGTTTTTAAAACATAAATCGCTCTATTACAGCCAAATATGATCGGATCGTTCTGAAATTTTGTACACACACGGGGAATACTCTAGCGCTAGCAATAAGATCATAAAAAGTGATAAAATTAATAATTTATTTATAACAATTTAGTTGGAAAGTGATAAAGAGCATTTATTGATATACATTAACTTCAGTGACAAAAAGTATCGAAGGAAGTTTAAGTTGAAGAACTTCCAGCGAGAGATTTGTTCTTTAATATGTAAAGAAGTTTTTTGGAATGTTTCAGATTTTTTTATTGAAAATTGGCTGAAAGAGAGCGATTTTTGTAATTTAGGTATAAAGTCGCGCGTGCTGTGGCACGTGCGCTAGCGCGTCAGAATTCATCGAGTACGTTAAATGTACACTGAGCGTACTGACGCGCTACCACACGCGCCACAGCACGCGCGACTTTACACCTAAATTATAAAAATCGCTCTATTTCAGCCAATTTTTAATATAAAAATCTGAAACTTTCCAAAAAACTTCGTTACATATTAAAGAACAAATCTCTCGCTGGAAGTTCTTCGAGACTTAAACTTCCCTCGATACTTTTTGTCACTGAAGTTAATGTATATCAATAAATGCTCTTTATCACTTTCCAACTAAATCGTTATAAATAAATTATTAATTTTATCGCTTTTCATGATCTTATTGCTAGCGCTAGAGTATTCCCCGTGTGTGTACAAAATTTCAGAACGATCCGATCATATTTTGCTGGAATAGAGCGATTTATGTTTTAAAAACTCATTAAAAATTACTTTTTTTAAAAGTCACTTTTTAATTTTTTTTTTAAAAGTAAACATCTAGTGAAAAAACTTTGCTTAAAAAAAAGTTGTGTTTTTTCATTCTCTACATGCTAGTATTTTTTAAAAATCGATTTTTCAATTTTTCATATTTGGCTACTACAGTCGAGGCTGCGCCGCAGTTCCGAGCGTATACCTCATTATTGCATCCGGCCCTTCAATTAATGAAACTATGTCCTGTTAAAATGGGTAGAAATAAAATATGTATACATAAATAAATATTCTTATGATAGAATATGAATTTGATATGCTCGAAATGCCAAATTTAAAAATTCTATTATTTAATTTTCAACACTGTTTATTAAAAATCTATAAAATGTAGTTTATAAAATGTATTCCTTTTGCACATAATTTATATAATTTATTTGATTAATTATTAAAAATATTATAAAATTAGAATTTTAGATAAAAATTTCTAAGACGTGTCTCTTTTTCGAAACTCAAAACGACGTGTCCCTTTTTTAACTCAAAAAGCGAGTTGTCCCGTTTTTTAATATAGATCGATGTGTAACTTTTTTCAAGTTAAAAACGACGTGTCAGGTTTATACCTCCAAAAATGATGTGTCTTTTCGTTCCACTAACCGGACGATTTGCACTTAAATCTTAAAAAATGCATCTTTGGGGCCAAAAGTTTAGTTTTTCTTGGGCAAAAAATCAATAAAGAAGGCTTTAAGCATGATCCAAAGCTGGTTGATTCAATTAAAAATTTTTTACAACCGCGAACCGTAGATGAATAATGAAGATTTCTCGTTCTAGTTAATTTTTATAGAAAAGAGACACCGCAAGTGGCAGAAACTAAAGCAATAAAAATCAAAAGCAGTAAAAAAAGATAAAACACCCATAGTCTGGACCCCAGATGCACTAGAGACCTTCGAAAAGACGAAAATAGATATAACTAATATAACTAGTTTAGCTTACCCGTGCGCAGGCGCGGAGATACGCAAAATCACGGACGCATCGAATGTCACCGTGGGTGCTTCCTTGGAGCAATATGTAAACGGCAGTTGACAGCCATTAGCATTTTTCTCCAGGAAGTTCACTCCCACGCAATCAAACTATTGTGCTTACGATCGTGAATCAATGGCGATATATGAAGCCTTAAAGTATTTCAGTAATTTTTAGAGAGTCGTAATTTTAAAGTTTTTTACTGATCATAAACCGCTAATCTATGCACTTGCGTAAAACTTAGATACGTGTATACCGCTGCGCGCGCGTAAATTATTGTATATATCGCAGTTCAATACGGAAATTTATTACTTGCGAGCTGAGGACAATGTGGCTGCAGACTCGCTTTCGCGTATTGATTCCTCTATTGCACTAGTCTCTTTTGACTAAAACAATTAGATATCAACTGGAGATTCCTTTGTTAAAAAGACCCTCTTAAGTATCACGATATTTAATTTTTCAACATTTTTTACTCTTGAAGAGATTTCGCAAGAACAAAAATGCAATGATGAGTTAAAAGAGATAACTGCGGATTTGAACCACCCTCTAAAATTTACCAAGCTGCACTGGATACCCAATTGAACAGCTATTTATTGCAACTTTGTCGCGCAAACCTTTGGACTATATATACTTAAGATTCTTAGACGCGAAATATTTTAAATCTTTCATATCAATAATGCGCACCCTTCAGGCCATGTAACCAACAGGCTCGCTAGACAGCATTACGTGTGGCCTGAAATGTCAAAAGAAGTTAAAGAACAATGCAAAAACTGCTTAGATTGCCAACGCGCTAAGGTTTCTCGCCAAAATAAGTTTTTGGCAAGAGCAATTCGAATCTCAGCTTTTTACTTTGCTCTTAGAGCTGATAGGTTGCAACCAGACATGTACGACTGCTTACCATCCACAGGCAAAAAGCACGATCAAAAGATGCCATAGGCAATTAAAAGCTGCATTAATGTGCCTTGCACAAGCTCACGAATGGACGAAAGTTCTTTCAAGTGTTTTATTAGGATTGCGTGCAAAAATACGCCTAGATATATACGCTAGTCCCGTGCAAAATTAATTATTACGGACGATATCCTTCAGTTTCTCGATACTTGCAGCTCCAATGATAACATCTTTATATCGGAATTTCAAGACTATATCGCGCAGATAAAACCAGTTCTGGTAGTACATAAAACTTGCCAAGCATTTCGTATTTCAAAATCTAAATACTTGCATACACGTGTTCGAGAGAGTTAGAGTCGTAAAACCACCACTTACATAACCATACACCGGTCCATATAAAGTCGTCTCAGAATACCAAGATGGGCGCACTTTCACTTTAGAGAAAAACGGTAAACATCTCGTGGTAAATGTAGAACGTCTTAAACTAGCGTATTTCTTAACTGAAGAATTTAATGATACAGATGCAAATATAAATTCTAACATTAACAGCAATTCACATGGAAGATCTCTGCAACAATTTCTTCCGCCAAATTTTAATTTACCTATAAGCGCTACGGTGCGCAAACTCGTTAATAACGCAGAGAACAAAGCATTGCAACATCCACCCTCTAGTGTAGCTAAAGATAACGTGCAGGATGATAACTGCAAATCAAGTAACTTTTTGACACAGCAGTCTATAGACAAAGACTGTGATATTAATACAGAGAATAGGACCTTGCGACCCCTATTATTGCAGACTGATCACTCTGCACCCTGTGCAATTGAAACGCATGACCAGGAGCCATCTCATGTCGGTAAATGATATTCCGTTGCCAAGTCCCATATTATAACACGCGAGGTTCTTATACATAGAGGTGATGCCATGGACGAGTTGACGCACGATAGGTCATTAGATGAAAACGTACTTCTGGACGTAACTCAATCAAGTCAAATTATCAATGCACCGGAATGCGTAGAAACTTCAGAGACTCATACCCTTAATCAAGACAACCCACCTTCTTCTGTCATCTATCCACAGCCAACTCCCTCTACTCCTAAAAAGAAAAAATTTATCCCCAACATCCTGAAAAGAGAGAAAATTGATTCTATTTTAGTTGGAAATAGGGAAGTTGATAAGAAAGTTAGATTTTGCGATCAAGTCTCGGTTAAATATGTATGTGAAGCCTCACACTCACCCTCTAAATTGTACAAAAAACATAGGTTTAGGCTGATTTCATTTCAAATTGAACAGCCTGTATGCGCTTAAGTCACCAATCACTGCACCGATGGAGTATGTTATTCTACTCTGAAAATAAGAAGACAGGTATTTTTTTTTGTTGAAACTTCAAAATTGCATAAGATGCACATTTGAAAATTGCATACAAAAACTAAATGTTCAAACTGAAAAAGTTGACAATAACTTTAGAGGGCTATCGTCTTACCAATTTTCAATGAATTTTGGTAAACCTTTTTTTGTTCTATTCTGTTTTGAGCCCTCTTCAATTCAGTGCAAGAAATTTAAAAAAAAAAAACTAAAAAATGACTGAGATTTATGCATTTTATCAAAAAATGCACTTTTCATTCACATGCATTTTTCTCAAAAAGGCCATCTTTTTTTTGCTGAAATTTTTTGGGCTGATAGAGGACCAAATCACCTATGTAATGGTACCTATTTGATCCCGTATTTTTTTGTTTGGAGCGAGAAAACAATTGACAAATTTTATTGTTGAAAAATACTTGTATATACGTTCGTAGTCTTAAGCAATCTACATTCAAACGCTGTCGCATGCTTCGCTCATCATTCGTATACATTTGTAAGTATGTATATACTATCAATAGTGAAATATCTATATAAATATATATATATATATATATATATATATATATGTAAAGTCGTAATATAAAAAGAAATACTTAAAAATGGAAAGAAATAATTCTATTCGTGTATATCTATATTATGTAAGTTTCAATGTACAAACAATAAGAGGCCAACTCGCAGACAAATACATCACGTAATCAAAATAGCATATTGAAACTGTTATTTATTCTTACGACTGATTTAAAGGTACTTCTCGGGCTTGTGAAAAAGTAAACAAAACTGTGCAATTACAATGTCCGAAATTTACTCTTCTAAAAGAATTTCATGTCCCGATTTTTTTCAAATGCATAAGAAGGTAGTTTATAAGAGCAGTAATTTACGTTTCACACCGGTGGAAGATTTAGATATTAATTTGGGAAAACTTTATTCAGATTTAAAGATACTGCCATCTACTAATGTATGCACAAATTGTTATGAACGCATATCAAAAATGATTTTAAGTGATTTTGAGTCCACATCTGAAAATGAAATCACTAAACTTTTGAGTGGAAAAGATGATGATTTTATTCCAAAGACACCTAGATGAATAGAGGAATTAAATGAGAGTTTTAATACAGTTTTACCTAGATGCGTTTCACCCTTGAAAAGAAAAACTGTAATACCTGAAAATTTAAGGGAAAATTACGTATCTAAATAGAGAAAATCCTTAATTTCAGCTTTTTCTGCTACTGGCGGAAGTAAATTAGAAGATGCGTATGGCATTTCAGTTCAATCAATAGAATTGGACAAAAGTTCCACTGAAAATTATTGGGATGAATTTGTAGAAAATTTTAAATTGGCTTTAGAGAAATGCTCTTCTATTTCGGAGAAAGTAAAACTTCCAACTCTACTACCTTCAAAATTAAGCAAAATAAAAATTTGCTCACTATTCCCGGATATAAGCGAATATACGATAAATAAATCAAGGATTCTTGTAAAAAATAAAGAAGTTTATTCGGAGCCATTTAATAGCCATTTGATATATTTGTCCGCGAGTTGGCCTCTTATTGTTCGTACATCGAAACTTACATAATATAGATGCACACGAATAAAATTATTTTTTTCCATTTTTAAGTATTTATTTTTAAATTACGAATTTATATATATATATATATATATATATATATATATATATATATATATATATATATATATATATGTTCCATTTCATGTCAAACGGATCACGGCTGCTGACAAAATTGTAGTTGACTTACAGAAGCTATTCTGGGCTTTAAATGTTTGTTGAAGATAGTACTTTGAAAAAAATAGTGGCCTTTTGTGCAAACTAATATGGTGGATCCAATATGGCGGCTCAAATGTGTCAAAATCGAGAACCAACTTTTAATAACTGAGAAAATATCACACTTCACAATGAAAAACTAAAAATATTTTTAGCTTAAAAGGAAGCTAGCAAGTTCTTCTTTTAGACCCACTTCGATTTTTTTTTAAATTCAACATAGCGGTCCCAGTATGGCGTCTCAAAGTTGAAAAAATAATAAAAAATGCATAAAATGAAGTTATTAAACGGCTGTGAAGTCGTTGTTGTCTTAGTTCTTGATATGAAAACAAAAATTATTCTTTGCTCTTTTAAAACTAGTTCGATTTATATCAGATTCAACATGGCGGATCTAATATGGCGTCTCTAAGTTTCAAAAAATGATAAAAAATGCATAAAATGACGGCTATAAATTATTGTTTCTTTTGATTTCGATTCTTATACAAAGTTTATTGTTTGTTCTTTTGAAACCAATTGGATTTTATCAGATTCAAGATGACGGCGCCAACATGGTGTCTTAAATTTGCAAAAATTATGAAAAACGTATAAAATGAAGTTATTAAACGACTAACAAAGCGTTCTTCCATTTATATTCGACACAAATTCAAAGATTATTATTTATTTTTTTGAACCCAGTCCATTTTTTTTATTTTGAAGTGGCAGATTCAATATGGCGTCTGGTAGTTACAAAAAAGGTCAAAAATATGAAACAGATCAATGTTTTCATAAAATTTGTCTAATATTTTACCGTTAACAAAAAGTTGAAGTTTACTCTCTGCGTTTAACAGGGTTGAGACTGTCTCAATAAGAGCCCGCATTACTTGTTTTTTTTTTTTTTAAATTTTTTTTTCCATTTTTTTTCGTGTTTTGTTTTTTTTTTTTTTAATTTTTTATTTGTTTTTTTGTTTTTTTTTTTTAATTTTTTTATGTTTACTTGAGTTTGTAGCTTATTATGTTTAAAGGTTTTATATCAGGAGAAAATATTTTAATTATTAGGTTACTTGAATTTACAAAAAATCCGTGGGCATCGTTAATTCCAGTGACTGCTGGTGGATTAGAAAATCTTTTATTTAAAAATCTTTTAGTTTTATCATACATTTGTTGATCATAATAAATAAATTGTATACTTTTAAAGTGATTTTTCGCCCATTTCAATAGAGATTCACTTGTTAAAATTGCTTCAGTTGGTTTAGCTTGCAAGCTGGCACGATAAGCATCAGTTTTAAACTTTCCAGCTACAGAATCACATTGAGTTTTGCCATGCGCTACAGCATAGGTATGCCATTCAGTATCAACACCGAAGTCACTTTCATGATGCATCAAGTTCACCATTTGATATTTATTTTTATAATGCTGTCTTGCATTATCTGATACATATATAATCTTTCGAACTTTGGGTCATAACTTTTTTACTTCAGGTAAAATAATTTTCTGCATGACATATACTGCAGTTGTGTCATGAGTCCTACATTCAGATAATAATAAAAAACTTTGATGTTTTAATTCACTATCTTGTTTATGATGTATAAACACAGAATGAATACTATATTCGCTGTTATTGAAGTGAAAACCTGGTGCAGCATTTTGTGCAACGTATGCGTAATTTTCTGAAAAATCACAATGCAGTATTACTTCTTGCTCTGTGAGATTTTCCCTAACATTCATAATGTACTCAGATTGTTTATTTGCGATAAAATGGTGTGGGATAAACTTATCTAAATGTGATGTGAATTGGCTTATAAATTCTTCTACAGGAAGACAATAATTTTGAAGTGTACATCTATCAGTAGATTGCCATAAACTAAAAATAATATCATGAATATTACGTTCTTCAAACATTTTTAATAAATGGTCCTCTAATTTTTCGTAATTAGGGCACTTTGAACATTCTTTTAAATAGCAATCTCTTTTTGGTATTCTACACATTACTATTTTTATACAATCTTTGTAATCTCCTATTCCGAATTCAGAGCCAGAAGTAATTCTTTTCAAATTGGCACAATCGATTAAGTTATTTAAATTTTCGTGTACAACAAACACGCATACGCTGTGTGTACCTTTTTCTCCAGCTAGTAAACACCATTTTGGTCGTAACTCTGAAAATTTAGTTAATCCTACTGGAAATTGGGGATACTTCTTTATAAAATCCATATGCAGATATTTAATGTCAGAATGCAAATAACGTTTTTGAATTTTCTCTGACTTACTATTATCTTTTATTGTCACTGTATTTTTACCACCCATAATCACACGACTATTGTTGTCATCTTGATAAAATTCGATGACCTTATCAATTGTTGTTTGAGGTAAGGTTTTTCCTTGTTTTAAAGTTGGCATTGCTAAAATACCTTCATATTGTTTTATATTTTTACTTTTTCTTGCCAGTCTAAAGGAAGTGTTAAATTCGTCAGCAATCTTACGGATACTCCAAGAATCCGGCACAAGCGTTAGTATAGATACTTTCATCGGATCGTTATCGGGTAGACTTTTAAACTTCTTTTTTATCCCAGTTAACATTTCTTCTAATTCTTGTTTTCGAGTTAACTGTCTTTGTCCCAAAAGTGGTAGATCATCGATATCAGTATCTTCAATCTCTGAAACATTTCGATGATCTGGATCATTTTCGTGGAGGTTGGAATTATTTGAACTGTCTAAATTATTATATTTTGTTTCTTTATAATACTCATCTCGACATTTTCTGCAAATCCGAGATGTAGATGATAAATTTCGAAATTTTTGCAACATTCCTTTTGAAACCATTCTTAATGAAGAACCAACATGTGAATCAAATTTATAAGGATTTGAGCATCGATCTGAACGAAATTTACATTTTTTAGATGCACTCAGTTCAATTACTTCACTCATTGTAATGTTAATATTCACACATCGAATTGAGTAATATACTATAATTCGATTTGAATAAAAGTATAACAGTTTTTTTAAAAATAATTATGAGTGGATCTTGATTTCAAATTATTTTTATTATAGGTATGTGTGTATTAGTAGAATTAGAATGAATATTAAATGACAAGTACAAAGAAAAAAGATAAAATTTGATTAAGAAGTTAATCTTACAAACTATGTGCCCATAGCAAAACAGACAAATCGTACATGAAAAAATATTTCAAATAAAAATTAAACATGAAAATTAATTCAATACTACTTTTGAGAAATATGTTAAATATAAAAGAATCTTCGGTTAAAGTGAATGTTACCACAATATTTGTATGTGTATATCTGGGTATATGCATTAAACAGAAAAAAAATTATTGAGTAGCGAGCTTTTCTACGCAGGATGAATAAATTGTCATCGCTGCTTTAATATTTCAAAAGAAAGCAATAACGACATTTTACTCAAAATCTCTCAGAAAGCAATTACGACATTTTAATCAGAATCTCTCAGAAAGCAGTAACGATATTTTACTCGTAATCTCTGTTTTAATATAAAAAAAAGCAATTACAACGTTTCGCCCGTGATCTTTGTTTTAACAGCAATGACGAATGCAAAAACGACTATTACTTATTCATTAACTCCTTTTTATGCCTTTTGCATCATTTTTGTAAGATTAAGATGCCATGTTGGGGCCGTCATTTTCAATTAAATAAAAAAAAAATTTCAAGACAAGTTCAAAAAAGCAAATAATAATATATGATCCCTTATGAAAAAATACTGTAGGAAATACTGCAGTATTTCCTGCAGGATGTCATGCAGGAATTTTGCGCCAAATACTGTAGTATTTTATCCAGAATTTTCTGCAGTATTTTCCAAAAATCTTAGAATCAAGTTTTCTGCAGTACTTTCTGCGGGAAAAATCTGCAGTATTTCTCATTAAGGAGTATGCAAAATTAACTGCAGTATTTTCCGCAAAAAGCATCTGCAGTATTTTCCTAAATCTTACATCCAAATTTCCTGCAATACTTCTCTTACGAAAAAATCCTGTAGTACATTCTGTAGGATATCCTGTAGGTCATCCTGTAGGATATTCTATAAAACATCTTTTAGGATATCCTGCAGGGATGTGCTGCAGGATGTCCTGCAGGGATGTGCTGCAGGATGTCCTGCAGGATGTTAAACATTTTTAGTGATAAATCAAATTTTTCAAAAAATTTGTTAAGAGTTTTAAATTTATTTTATTTTTAATAATTCCTTAAGTTTATAACTTGGTAATTATGTTCTTCCTAAAAGAAGGTCCAAAAATATGATAAGAATCAGCTATTCGTAGATCGAAGAGCTTCTGCAAACAAACATGGAATATCATAATCTTATATACCTGCGTCTCCGAAATTTAGATGAGGGATCGCAAAATTAAGAAAAACGCCACCTAACAGTCTAAGATGGTATTAATGGTTGATCCGAATAATTTTTTCAATAGTTACGTTTTTAACTGTTAGGTGGCGTTTTTCTTAATTTTGCGATCCCTTATCTAAATTTTGGAGACGCAGGTATATAAGATTATAATAATCCGTCTTTATTTGCAGAAGCTCTTCGATCTACAGAGAGCTGATTCTTATCATATTTTTGGATCTTCCTTTTGGAAGAACATAATCACCAAGTTATTAACTTGTGGAATTATTAAAAATAAAATAAATCTAAAACTTTTACCAATTTAAAAAAAAAATTGAATTATTACTAAAAATGTTTAACATTCTGCAGGAAATTCTGCGGGATATCCTAAAAGATGTCCTATAGGATGTCCTACAGGATGTCTTACAGGATTTTTTCGTAAGAGAAGTACTGCAGGAAATTTGGATGTAAGATTTCGGAAAATACTGCAGGTTCATTCAGCGGAAAATACTACAGTTCGTTCTGAGGAAAATACTGCAGTTAATTATGGATGCTCCTTAATGAGGAATACTGCAGATTTTCCCGCAGAAAGTACTGCAGGAAACTTGGTTCTAACATTTTGAAAAATACTGCAGGAAATACTGCAAAAAATTCTGGATGAAATACAGTAGTACTTGGCGCGAAATTCCTGCATGACATCCTGCAGCAAATACTGCAGTATTTCCTCCAGAATTTTCTGCAGTATTTCTTGCAGTATTTTTTCGTAAGGGATTTCATGTCAAAAACGAACAGAAGAACGCCTTTTTAGCCATTTAATAACTTCATTTAATGCATTTTTCATCATTTTTGAAACTTAGAGACGCCATATTGGATCCGCCATGTTGAATCTGATATAAATCGAACTAGTTTTAAAAGAGCAAAGAATAATCTTTATTTTAATATCAAGAACTAAGACAACAACGACTTTACAGCTATTTAATAACTTCATTTTATGCATTTTTTATTATTTTTTCAACTTTGAGACGCCATACTGGGGCCGCTATGTTGAATTTAAAAAGAAATCGAAGTGGGTCTAAAAGAAGAACTTGCTAGCTTCCTTTTAAGCTAAAAATATTTTAAGTTTTTCATTGTGAAGTGTAATATTTTCTCAGTTATTAAAAATTGGTTCTCGATTTTGACACATTTGAGCCGCCATATTGGATCCACCATATTGGTTTGCACAAAAGGCCACTATTTTTTTCAAAGTACTATCTTCAACCAACATTTGAAGCCCAGAATAGCTTCTGTAAGTCAACTACAATTTTGTCAGCAGCCGTGATCCGTTTGACATGAAATGGGACATATATATATATATATACTATCAGTATATAGCAGGGTACCCCCTGCTCGCTCCGCTCGCCAACCCCCTATTTGTTATTTAAGTTACATTATCTTTTTTTAATTTTTATTAACTGTAAAAAATATAATTATCAAAATATATTAAGTAACACTCAAAAATATATTCAAATATTTATTACAAACCTATTTTTGTTTTCCTTATTTATATGATGTTATATAATAAAAGTTTTTATTGATTATATAAAACCAATTTTCATAAATACTAATATCTTATGAATGTCTATAGCATTGATAAATTTTTGTTTTTTTACCTGAATTATTAAATTTATAAAGTTTGTATTATAAATATATTTCTATATTTTCCACACCATCTAGTATTTTTAAATACCAAGGTATATATTATATAAGCGAGTTTTTTTTTAGTGGTTTCCCCAGGAAGCCTATTTTCATTCACATTTTTAGAAAATGTTTTTTTTTTTTTTTAATGAATAAATTAAAAAAATAATTTTTTTATTTATATATTAAAAATAAAAAATAACATCTTTTAAATATGTTCGCTGAAATATAAAATATTAGAAATAAAATATATATTCAATTTAATATATTTGAATATACAAAAAAATATTACTTATACTTACTATTAAACAGTATTTAAAAATCCAAAAATTTTTTAAATTCATAAATTTAGAATATTAAAAAAATTGTACTTGTTTTTATTATGACTAAAAATTTTGAAAACAGAAAGGGTACCCCCCATTAAGATAGGTAAAATGCCCCCCATCACGGAATTCAAATTTTCGTCCAAAATTAGTTAGTGTTTGCTCAAAAATGAAATTTTAAACTGCGACCTGCTACCCCTCCCCCCTCCAGTACTCCTAACCTCAAAAAAACGTGTTTTTTTAAAAATAACTTTTTTCGGCACCTTATTGAAGGTTAAGAAATTTGAAAAAAATTGAGCATATTCTATATAAAAATGCGCATTTACTGTAATTTTTTCAGCTATTTTTGACGTCAAAAACTAACCTAAAAACAATAAAATATTCTTAAAATTGGTCTAAAAACTTTAAAAAAAGGGGTGCTGCCTCAAAAATTTGGGGAAAGTTGAGGATTTGCGTCCTTAATCTGCCCTATTTCGCCCAGATTTTTTGGAGTGGTGCGCCATATTTAAAAGTCGAAAAATCCTGTTTTTTAGCTATTTTTTATCAATTTTTTGCTTTTTTTGCTTTGTCAGTAATAGTTACAACAAAACTAATGGCACCATCGGATTCTACGCCAAAAAATACATAAAAAATATGTATAATACTCCGTTCTAATATTTTTGGAACACTAGCTATAAAACAAAAATGGAAAAGAGGCTGCTATGAGCATGTCGGGGCAACTCACTTTTTCCGTGGGAATTGTGAAAAGTTACTTTAAAGTATAAACAACAATGATTACGTGTATTTTTTCATATTTTTTGACGAAGAATACAGTGTTGAAGCTATATTTTCTATAACTAGGATAAATCGTTTTTCTTATTTAATAATTAAGTCATGATTTTTAAATGAAACAAAAACGTTACTACATATATATATATATATATAGTAACGTTTTTGTTTCATTTAAAAATCATGACTTAATTATTAAATAAGAAAAACGATTTATCCTTTTTTGCCGGACGCTTCAGGTGTTACCTATTAAAAAGGACCTATTGTAAGTTGTTTTCTTGGCTCTGATATTTGACCTGAGCCTAGTTATAGAAAATATAGCTACAACACTGTATTCTTCGTCAAAAAATATGAAAAAATACACGTAATCATTGTTGTTTATACTTTAAAGTAACTTTTCACAAATCCCACGGAAAAAGTGAGTTGCCCCGACATGCTCATAGCAGCCTCTTTTCCATTTTTGTTTTATAGCTAGTGTTCCAAAAATATTAGAACGGAGTATTATACATATTTTTTATGTATTTTTTGGCGTAGAATCCGATGGTGCCATTAGTTTTGTTGTAACTATTACTGACAAAGCAAAAAAAGCAAAAAATTGATAAAAAATAGCTAAAAAACAGGGTTTTTCGACTTTTAATTATGGCGCACCACTCCAAAAAATCTGGGCGAAATGGGGCAGATTGAGGACGCAAATCCTCAACTTTCCCCAAATTTTTGAGGCGGCACCCCTTTTTTTAAAGTTTTTAGACCAATTTTAAGAATATTTTATTGTTTTTAGGTTAGTTTTTGACGTCAAAAATAGCTGAAAAAATTACAGTAAATGCGCATTTTTATATAGAATATGCTCAATTTTTTTCAAATTTCTTAACCGTCAATAAGGTGCCGAAAAAAGTTATTTTTAAAAAAACACGTTTTTTTGAGGTTAGGAGTACTGGAGGGGGGAGGGGTAGCAGGTCGCAGTTTAAAATTTCATTTTTGAGCAAACACTAACTAATTTTGGACGAAAATTTGAATTCCGTGATGGGGGGTATTTTACCTATCTTAATGGGGGGTACCCTTTAAAAAATTTTTGGGTATTATTTTTTTTTTTGTCAATCTACTTAGAATTTTTTTTTATCTTTTTGTTCTAATTTTTGTAAATATTGTGAAATTATTTAATATAATTGTTTATAAAATTTTATATATTTTTTTACTTTTATAAATAAAAAATAATAGTTCTGGAAAATACTTCTTGGAATTTTTATATGTAATATTAATTATATATACATAATTCATACATATATTTTGTATAAAAATAAATTATTTTTTAATTATTTATATTTGTAGTTAATAGTGTATAACATTTAAAAATTGAAAATATTGAATTAAAATTTTTAAAAATATAATAAAAAAAATTTTTTAATATAAATTTATATTATAGAAAATATAATACCTTTTTTAATGTTTTTATATTATAGAAACTGATCATAATTTTCAATTTATGAACCAAATTTTTTTTTACTGCAAATAAATATTTTATTGTTATAAAAAATAATTTTATAATTATGAATTTTTAAGTAAAATATCATTTACGTGATTTTTTATATGCCTTTCCAAATGATCATTTCTTGAAAATTTTTTATTACAAATAAAGCATGTAAATTTTTGTTTCCTATGCTTAGCTAATATATGTCTTATTTAATTAGATTTTGTACTAAAATTTTTTTTACAATCAATACATACTTCCTTTTTTTCTTCGTAATTTCTTTCACGTCTTCTAATATTTTTAATTTTAATAAATAAGCCACATGTTCTACAACTTATAGTTTTAATATGAATTCTATTTATATGTATTTTTAAAAATTCAGATGTAGAATAAGAATTTTTGCAAAACGGGCATTGAAATGCATCCATTTTTCCCATTAATATCAAGTTTAAACATTAATTTTCATTGAATAATAATTTTATAAAAAACTTGGGAAACATTTTAATTATATTTTATATATGGGGATTTATAATTTTATTTAAGTTTAATTTTATTCTGTTTCTATTATATTTAAAGAAAAATAAAATATAATAAGCATAACACATTTAATAATTTACATCAATGACTTTTTAGAGGTCCACCTTTGTTTTATTTGACATTTTCATTGATTGCAATTTTCTAATATGAAAGAGAGAGAAAAAGAAAGAGTCTACTTACTCTTTACTTAGCTGCCTACCCGACACTGAAGTGGCTTTTGCTGATCGCTTGCCCTACGCACGCACTTATCTTCACAGTGAAAAATTTTTTAGCTTTTGTCGACAAAAATCGCATCATGAGTGGCGCGGCTTACGAAACAGCTACCACTCCGATATTTTCGACTGATTACTTTCTGACAGCTATGCAGAAAGTGTTTTAGCTTTCAATTTAATTTAAAACAAGTTTTACAAAAGAAAAAAATCTTTAATTTTAGTAAAATAAAAATAAAATACCCTTTAAGTAAATCAAATTTACACAACAAAATGAAATTTAAAAATCAATTAATCGTTAAAATTAAATGAAATGAATTAATGAAAATGGTAAAAATTTAAATAAATTATTTATTGAAAATTTCCGTCCAAACAATGTTATTTATTTTTGATGTATCATCTAAATTATTTTGAATATAAATATTATTAAAAGTTTTACATCTTGACAAAGCAACGTATAATTGACCATGTGAAAACAATGGTCTTCTTATAAATAAGCCTACATTATCGAAACTTTGACCTTGTGATTTATTTATAGTTATTGCAAATGCTAATATAATTGGGAAATGTTTTCTGTAAAGAATAAATGGTAATGAAGAATTATTTCCTGTATTTAAAGTAATTTTTGGAATAAAAACTTTATTTCCACTTTTATCGCCTGTTATTATTTCAGCTTCAATATTATGTTTATATAAATTTATAATTTTCAATCGTGTACCATTACATAATCCTTCCGATATACTTGAATTTCTTAACAACATTACTATAGCATTAACTTTTTAATTAATTTATGGGGTGGTAAACCTTCTTTAATTTTATTTAAAAATTCTATTTGGTGATTCAAATAAATGTTATCATCAGTTTGATTAACACCTTTATGCGTAGCGTAATCAATACTATAATATGTTTCAGTTTTTCCATTTAATAAATTTAATACTTTGTTATTTAAATTATTAATATCTTCATTATAAGGAGCTAATATAATTTTTTCTTTGCAACAATTTTTATTAATATTCGAATAAATTTTAGAATAAATATCATTAGTTTGTAATTTGTTTGGAATTATGAAAGGGTTTATTTTGCCATCACCAATTTGTAACAGAAATGAAGTAAATTTTTTATTTTTAGATCGAATATTTTTTGTTAATTTTAATATACTAAAAAATTGCCATAAATATAAACTTTTTATTGTTTCTTTTATAATTAAATTTCTATTTCTATGTTTAACAACTGGTATAATTTGTCGAAAATCACCACCTAAAATAATTAATTTTCCACCAAAAAGAAAATTACTATTATAAACATCTTTTAAGAGGAGGTCACGTATCTCTATCCTTTTCTAATCAAAGAAATGATTTTTTTACAAAAAATAATAACTTTAGCAAAAAATGAAGAGAAAGCCGCATCTTGTATCAAAAAGAGGAATATTTTCTTTAATAAGAAAAAATTAATTTTATTGCTTCGTTCTCAAGAAAACCCTTAACAACCAAAATTGTCTACCCTAACCTCTATGATTTAAGTTTTTCAAGGTTTTCTTGAAAACGAAGCGATAAAATTAATTCTTCCTTATCAAAGAAAATATTGCTTTTTTATACGAGATGCGGCTTTCTCTTCATTTTTTGCTAAAGTTATTGGTTTTTGTATAAAACTCAATTCTTTGATTAAAAAAGGACAGAGATACGAGACCTCCTCTTAATGTATTATTAACTATTTCTAATGCTTTTTTTGGAATCATTGATGCTTCATCCCATATTATTATATCAGCTTCTCTTAATTTTTTTTTATCTGATTGTAATTCTAAAAATGCATTTTCAATTGTATTTAAATTAAAAGGTAATCTAAAAGTCTTATGACTTGTCATTCCTTTAGGTAATAAAGTAGATGCAATACCAGTCCAAGCCATAGACAAAATTTTTTTATTAATTGATATAAAATAAAATATTAAAGTCTTATATAAAAAAGTTTTTCCTGTTCCTCCAGGACCATCAATAAAATATATTTTTTCATCTTTTTCAATTAAAATTTCAAAAATTAATTTTTGTTCATCGTTTAATTTATTATACATTAATTTAAATTTTTTTTTGTTTTCTATTTCATCTAGATGATTATTGTTCAAAGTAATTAAATTTATTCTTGGTTCAGGTAAACCAAAATCTTTACAAGACATATATTCATTAATAAAAATATTATTAAGTTCAAATAGAGCATTATTTTCTTTATTTTCATTAAAATCTTCAACAAAATAATTAGTAGTGAAGGTTGGCGTGCTTGCGCACAGGGGGCTTGCGGAATTTCCATTTTACCATGTTTGATGTCATTTATTCTTTTAAGCAATAATTGTACATTTTATAAAATTCATCATAAAAATTATTAACTTAATAGGTTTGTTCTATATATTGAAAGTAAAAGCAGTAGGTGCTAACAATAAAAATTAGCAAGAAGCTTTTTAAATGATGGGATTTGAATGAAACTGAGGATCAAAGAGGATGAGCTAAGGAGCAGCTAAGGAAGAGCAACAAAAACGTAAAATAACACAAAAAAAGGTAAAATTTGAGGATTTACCTGAGGAGGAGTAAAAATTACCTAAAATAACGTAAAAATAACGGAAAAAAGTGATGGATTTTTTGAGGAAGAGAGAGGGAAGAGAAAATAAAGGCATAAAGAAACTCAAAAAAAGAGAAAAAGAAGAGGGGAGGAAGGGAAAAGGAAAAGAAAAGGAAGAGGAACAAATCACGAAAAATAACGTAAAAAAAGGGAAAAAAAGAGGATCAAAATTAGGTAATAGGACGAGGAAAAAAAGAGAAGGAGAGGACCTTGGTCGTAGAAATTTTCCTTACAACTATATAATATAGAGATATATATACATATATATATATATATATATATATATATATATATATATATATATATATATTGTATAATAGAAATATGAAAGATTAGCAATAATATTTAATCATCATTGTTATTATTCTAATACTATTATAGAAATATTTTTATTATATAAGAATCATATATTATTATGAACTTTTATTCTGTGAATGCGGTAATAGAGAATTTCATTTAATATATCTCCTTTAGTATTGAAAATTATAAAACAAATCCAATTATATAAGAAATGAATCATAATACGATATAGCTATAATAAAAAGAGAATATACAAATAGGTCAGAAATATGATTAGGGGGAGGATACGGGGTCCAATGGCTGATCACGAAGGGGGGAAAGGGGAAACAGTTTTCTATAAATACATAAAACTAGCCATTAACGATCAGATTCACAGCATTATTTAATAAGAGGATAAGGGAGCAAGAGAGTACTCAGGACTGCAAAACGCTTACGACCATATATATAACTGAGTATATTGGTAACTTGACATGAAATGTTCCATACATACATATAAACCTCTGTATATGCGAGCGAGTTGACATGACATATATCTAAACCTGGGCGTTTGTGCGTGTATGTATGCGAGATAACATAAACTGTCCCAAAGATATATTAATATATATGTGAAAAATTGTCATAAAACGTTCTATATATATATATATATATATATATATATATATATATATATACCTGTGTGTGTGTGCGCGCATGTGAATCGACATAAAATATCCTATGTATATGTATATACATATATTCATAAGCCCATTTGTGTGCGTGCATGTGCCTTGACAGGAACAGTCCCATATATATGTATATATAAAGAAAAATATATGTAAACTCAAATGCGTCTGTCATGCATGTAAATTGACATGAAACGTCCCGTATATATAAACCTGTGTGTGAGCGCGCGCGTGTGAATTAACATTAAATATCCCATGTATATGTGTACACAGATATACACACACATATATATATATATATATATATATATTCATAAGCCCATGTGTGTGCGTGCATGCGAATTGGCATAAACGATCCCATGTATATGAATACAAATTTCAAGTTCATGTTTAGATGTGTTTGCGTCTTAGAGTTGACAAGATATGTCAAATATATAAAAACCAGTGTGTGCGTGTTGACATGATACTTCCTATTTATGTAAACCTAAGGGCACTCGGATATGTGTGTTAGAGTTGTCATGAAATGTCCCATATATATAAAACTGTATGGGCGTGGGTAATAATTGACGTGAAAAATCCTATGTATATTAACGTGTGTGCATGCATGCAAATCGATATGAAATGTCCCATATGTATTAACCTGTGTGTGTGCGTGCATTCGAATTGACATGGAAAATGCCATGCATATTAACGTTGGTGTGCATGCATGCGAATTGACGTGAAATGTCCAATATATATAAACCTATGTGTTTGTATGCGTTTGAATTGACATTAAAAATCCCATGTATATTAACGTTTGTGTGCATGCATGCGAATTAACATTAAATGTCCAATATATATAATTCTGTGTGTTTGAATGCGTTTGAATTGACATTAAAAATCCCATATATATTAACGTGTGTGTGCATGCATGCGCAACGACATGTACTGTCCTATATATATACATAAACCTGTGTGTGCATGGGTGCACATTGGCATAAAATATCTTATATATATATATATACCTGTATGTGCGTGTGTTCCAATTGACGTGAAAAATCTAATATTCATTAAAGTTTGTGTGCGTGCATACGAATTAACATGAAATGTCCCATATATATATATATATATATATTAACCTGTGTGTGTGCGTTTGAATTGACGTGAAAAATCCTATGTGTATTAACGTGCGTGTGCATGCATGCCAATCGACATGAAATGTCCCATACATATATATATATATATATATATATATATATATATATATATATATATATATATATAGAATTGATACAATTCTGATTTAATTCAACTTTATTCCGAGAGTCCAATAACGATAGTATCTTTAACAATTGAAAAACAATAAAAAAGTAAAAATTAAATATATATATATATATATATATATATATATATATATATATATGCAAAAGCAATTATATTCGCCACAAGCGAAAAGAAAAAAAATTATATATATATGTGTGTGTAAAAGAATATTTTCAAGCAAAATAAAAGAATATGCAAAAATTTTGAAAAATACAAAAAATAAATTTATAAGGGCAAAATTTTATTCTTTATTAGGTGAAGGAAAATTTGCTGCAAAGAAAGGCATAAAAATTTTACCATACCAAGCGACAGCAAATCAAAAAAAAATATGGCTGCCAGAGCGTCCTCCTTCGGCTCGCTTCGTGTGTGCGTAGCAAAAATGGCGACCACGTGGCGAAGCTTACGAATGTGAAGAGAAAATATTATCGCACTGGCACAGTTCTATATATTTTTTTTCAGTTCTTTTTATTTCATACACAGTTTATTTTATTTTGTTTCACAGTATATTTTTTTTTCGTTTTAGTTCGCACTAACACCGCAAAAAAAATAACTTCGATCCCGAGTTTTTCGCAAAAAATATTCACTGAAATTTTTGCCGGCTCCACGTTGGCACGCCAATTGTAACGGCCGTGGGGATCAGGTGACCGTAGTAATTTAGCTAAATGTATATCTAGAGGTATAATTGGTTATTACACTAAAATATACACATAAAACAAAAAAAAGAAATCAGCTGAAATATACGAAACTTATAGATTTTATTAAATTACAAACACTAGCTATACACTGAAAAGGGCGCCAGTCGCGCGATACGGACGCGATACCGTAAGTTATCTTATTTGTACAAATATTAAGCCACGCGGCGAAAAAAGAGTCAACTGCGTTCGATTAGTTGCTGTGGGGTATTTTATTAGGAAATTACACAAAAAAAGTAGCTTGAACGAAGCTAGAATGAACACCGGACGCACTAATTAATACCGCGCACGTGGTCACCAGCACACACGCGCACAAAGCAAAAAAAGGAAACGATATATTTATCGTCTAAGCCAAGAAAATCTAGACTATTATAAAGCATTTATGCTTTAAGCACTCACCCAATATTTTCATTCCTTCAAATACAATAAAACGCAAAACAACGTATAGGTAAAAGGCTTTGTCTTGTATAATATGCTACGCAGTTAATATATAAAAAACGTCGACCGACTCGTAGGCTTGCGACAGAAGGAATGAGCATCTCAAGATGGATGTTTTTCCTTCTTCATGCGGCACGCTATGCGCGCCACCTTATACTCTTGCCTTTTCTGTCTACTTGACTGCTAGAGTCAGGCTATGCGTAGATTAGGCACATTGGTTAAGCTTCACTGTATATTGATGGTATCGTGATGTGCTGTGCACGCGGGTATAGTTAGTGGCTTGGGGTTGGCTTTAGTTTGACCAGTGTTGTCTCTCTCTTAACCGCGCGCTAATTTAAGGTCTTCCTTCTGCCGTATATACTATGGTATTATAAAAGTGAGGTTTGAGTATGGCAAATTTGCCATGTTACAACGTGATCCAATAATGGAATATTAAATTAAAACTCATAATACAATATATTATAGATAATTATTACGTATTGCTAATATAATTTTCTTTGTATTATAAAATATAATATAAAATATGTTTAAGTAATAAATCAATAAAAATAATAAATATATCTTTTATAACAGAAAATTAATCAAATATATTAAAAAAGAAAATTAACATACATTTCATACATCAAAAAGACTTAATTGTATTAAGATATATTTAAAAAGAAATAAATAAAATTTAATAAAATAGAAAATATATACTTTACAATTTCATTTATGAAGTACATGGATCACTAATCAATTGAATTAATATTATTGTAATTATTATAATGGCATTAAAAGTTAAGAAAAAAAAATTATAATTCTTTTATAACTTATACATTTTCAATTGAATTTAAATATAATAAAATGTTTAAACAATAAATGAAAAATTATTTTATAAAACAAAAAAAGCAATTAATAAAATTCATATCATTATGTATCATATTATATTGATTTTTTCAGTTAATAAATAATACTAAAAACTATTTATTATTAAATAAATAATCGATAATTTTAATAAAAACAAACATGAAAATACATTCTATTAATTTTGTAAAAATTATTTTAATATATCATTTTTAATACTAGCATGAAAGTCAAGGATATTAAAAAGCAATATAAATATATATTTCATACATCCAAAAAAATTAAAAATAAAATTAAGATATATTAAAAAAAATTAAAATAATTTATAAGTAAGGAAAAATTATATTATTTAATTTTATCGTTTTATTTATGAAATATATTAATTAATAATATTATGACTATCATAATGATATTGAAATTTATTGTAAAATATATACTTTGAATAAAATTAATATTTATAAAAAATAAAATGAAATATAGTAATTTCAAGTATATAAATTAAAGATATTAAATATTATAAAAAAATAACAATAATTAATATTCAAATATAGGAAATAATTGAAAAATTTTAAATTATAATAATATTAAAAAACATAGAGTTTAATTACGTATTAGACTTTAAATTTAGGATAATTATAATAAAAAAAATTTCTGTTCTATATTATTGTAAGACATCGATCCCCTCTCCGCCTGTAAGTATTCACTGACACGCTGCTTCGGCTCTGTCTTTTTGTCTTTTAATACTTTTTATTTCACTCTGTCGAGTGAATCTTTTTACAGAGAATCGTCCAGCTGGGGGTCCTCAAGGCTTGGCTTGACTTGCTTGCACCTGTGCATCTGCATCTCTCGGACCCTGGACGTTTTTCTGTCTTCGTGCAATACTCTACCAGCATTGTCATTTTTTGTTGCTTGTGCTGCTGTTGCTGACGGTTGCGGAATGGCTGGAGCATTGCTGGTTTGTTGTTTTGCCTGTGAAGTGAGGTGTTGAGTGGTGGTGCAGTGGGGGGATGCAGTTGCATCTTTATGGTTTATGCATGTATTGCATATAGGTTATGCATTTGCTACATAACCTACAATAATTTTGGCGCCAAATTTACTATCTCTTAGGTGAATCTTTTAAGTGCGTCATTAGTGGCTCCATCTATGGGTTACCTTGTTTACTGTCTTATCTACTCTATGGATAAGTGACAGGTAATTAACATACTTAAGGCGCGTTTCCATCTGGCCTTTTGATTTTATATATTTAATGCGCGAATTTTAAACAGCTTATTATGCTGCTTTTCTTTTAATATATAACTTATTTCTTTTATATTTAATTTTAAATGTGATATACTTGGGCGGAGAGTTTCACAGGCCATCTTTATTTTTGTTTTGCTTTTATTGCTATTTTTATTTCTCTGACGCTGCTCTTGCTGCTATCTTTTATTTCTTTTCTATTACATTTATTCTCTCACTTCTCTTGACATCTTATACAGCTTAAACCATGTCACAAATTACCATCAAGAACTGCTGCGCCATCTGCGCTTTTCCCGCTGATAATATAAGAGGGTCGAAAAAATTAATACAGTGTTTTACATGCCGGCAGCGCTGCCATGTAAAATGTATGAAGCGCATGCCTCATGATAACGATGGTAATCCGAAATATGATTGTGAGAAATGTATAGCTGGCCGACCTATCGCTTCTACCGCTGCCCCACTCACTGGCACTGGCGCTGAACCACGCGGTGCCACTATGCGAGGTGCTCCTATAGCCCGGCCTATCGTTGCTTCTACTCCATCACGAGGATGCTCACCTGTCGCACCGATTAAGAAAGCTCAAGATCACTCTGTGATTAAGAAGAGGACCAATTCGCGCTGTTCTGCGGTAGCTGGAGGGGAACATAGCATAAGTATCAATTTAATTAATAAAAAATTTAGAGGTGGTGCTGCATTGGTCAACCCGGATAACAATATTAGTAGGGGTAAAAATGGTGGTCTTCAGCAGAGTAATGATGGAGCTGATTCTTCCTCAGTAAAGGCAGCTGTGTCTGCTTTGGAGAGCGCGCTATCCTGCAGGCTCGATCTGATTCAAAATGATCTTAATCGACTTCCGGCTCTTGAGAGCCATATTATAAATACTGACAAGGGTCTGCAGGATATCGTGACTAAAATGGAGAGTCAAAATGAAATTATTAAGAATTTACATGCTGGGCAGACGCAGCTGCTAGAGGAGAATCGTAAACTCAGGGGTATGATAGGTACTTTAGAGAAGGAGTTGTTGTCTGCTCTAAATGGCATGTATGAAAAGTTTTTCAAATCTCTCACGACTAATTTTAATAATATGCAAGCATTTTTAGGTAATGAATTCAATGGAGTGGACAGCAACTTTTCTCAACTTATGACCGGGGTGGCTGAGGTGGTGCAGACCGTTAGTGATCTCACGGCCCAGGACGAACACTTAATCAACACCAACACCAACACTGATATGCCTGTAAATTCGAATATAACACAATCATTTGAACGTAAAGATAGTAACTCTCTTAACACATGCACTGAAGCACCTGTTGATTCAAACGATGAACAATTAGTAAAAGCACATACAGATAGTAGCGGAGAGGCATCCTGTAATACTGTGAAGAGGTGTGGTTCTGGGAATAGTGTCTTGGTGATATCCAGCGGACTGGACTGCTCTGCGGCTAATGTTGGGCTGGAGGATTATGCTTGCGCTGTTCTGGGAACCATACTTCCGACTTTTGCACGTTCAAATATTGTATCTGTTACTGAGATCTCTAATTCTGAAAATAAAAATAAGGGCAGGATGTCTGCTGGGCCTGAGATCGTTGGCGGTCCGAGTATTGCGTTCTCATTGTTGGTTAGACTTTCTGGAGATGACTTGGCGCAGAAGGTATTTATGGCTAGGCGTAGATTAACGGGTTTTTCGACAGCGGATCTGGATCCCTCCCTCCTCGGCAGTTTTTCTACCACCAAGCACCATTCTCAAATATATATAAATGAGTATCTTGGAAAAGATAAATATATTAAATTTAAAAATCTTAAAAAGTATGCTAAAGGAAAAGGTTGCAAGTTTGTTTGGCATAGAGGTGGTAAATTTATGGTGAGGAGGGAGAGAGGGAGAGAGCGCACAAATTTGAAAGTGAACATGATTTGAATGAAATATTAGATAAATCTAAATGTATTGTACAGAAAAATGTTAAAGTAACTGATTTTGAGAAACACGATGAAGCTCTAACAAATAATGGAACTACTGATAATGATAAATGTAAACCTCATAATAGTGGGATGAGCTCGAATCAGGAATTAATTAAAAATCATGCAATATCCTTAGATAGAGCCTCTCCCCAATGACTGCGCTGGTCCTCTTCGGAGAGTCGAATAGGGAGGAGGGGTGAACTGCGCGCGTGCTTTCTGAATGTGACCTCTTTGAGAGCTCATATTGGGCAGGTGCGTGAACTTTTAAGTGGCTATCATTCTTACGACATATTTGGAGTTGCTGAGACCTGGCTGGGTCCGTCTGTATCGGATGACGTCATTCGAGTCGGGGGGTACAAAGTGTTTAGACAGGACAGAAACTTGCGTGGTGGAGGAGTTGCCTTGTATATTAAGGATAATCTAAAATGCACTATTTTGGCCACTTCGGAGACGCAAACTAGTAATAGTAGCGGTAAGCCGGAGGTGCCTGAATATATTTTCTGTTCTGTGCAAGTTGGCGGCTCCGAGCCCGTGCTAGTTTCTGTCATTTATCGTCCTCCTGCTGTTTCGTTTACTAGAAATTCTAATTTGTTGATTGATTTGAGAAATTTTTGTTCGGACTATTCCCATAAAATTATAATGGGGGACTTGAATGCCGATCTCCTCAAAGAGAGCAGTGATGCTAAGTTTCTTAGTAAGCTGTCGGCTGAGCTTTTGTTACAGTTGGTCCAGCACGGTGCTACGCATCATACTCCTACATCTCACACGTGGATTGACCTGATCTTTGTTGATGACAACGACGTGGTGCTTGATGCACGGAACCTACCGGCGAGCTTTCACAGTCGGCATAATTTAATTGACGTCTGTTTGCCTTGCAACACTATAACTTTTGATCAAAAACCTATCATGTATAGGAACTATAAAAATATTTGTCCAACTGCATTGGGAGAGAAACTTGCCGGCTGTGATTGGTCGCCGCTTATGACTGACGCGGTTGACCCTGAATCTGCACTTGGTTGCCTCTGTGACAATCTCACTGCTGCAATCGAGAATTTGGCGCCGTTGAAAGCGCTCAAGCCTAATAAGAATAAGTTTCCATGGGTAGATGAAGAATTGTCACGGATGCGGCGTAAGAGAGATGCTACATATCGTAGATACAAACGGACAGAGGACAAGCAGTATCTCCTTGAATTTCTGCGGTTGCGTAGGGTGGTAGACGAACGCACGGACCATGCTAAGCCTGCTTATATTCACAATAGACTGTTTGATGCTCTTGCGGTTGGTAATGTCTGGAAGGAGTTGAGAGACCTGGGACTGCTATCCGGACCTCAAGGGGATTTGAATGGATTCACTCCGGATGAGCTTAATGCGCACTTTGCTGGGGTGTCAGTCTCGCCGCAGGAGGATAGTGAAGAGCGATTGAGAATTCTTTCTCAATGCAATGAAAGTGGGTTTACCTTTAAACCAATTAGTTTTAATGATGTTGTTCTTGCGATTTCACATTTTTCCTCACAGGCTTGTGGTGAGGATGGCATTCCGCAAAGCGTGATAGTTAAAGCTTTACCATTTATTGGTGAACATCTTGTGACTCTGTTCAACTCCTCTATACCAATGAAAAAGTGTGCTGCACCTAAGCAACCAAAAGATTTTAGGCCTATAGCCATCTTATGTTTTCTTTCAAAGGTTCTTGAGAAGATCGCCCATGACCAACTGCAGGAGTACATTACATCCAAAAAATTGCTCGATCCTATGCAGACGGGCTTCAGGAAAAACCATTCTACGCAGACTGCTGTACTTAAGCTTACGGACGATATAAGGTCAGGTCTAGACAGGAAACTTGTCACGTTACTGCTACTTTTTGACTTTAGTAAGGCATTCGACACGATCTCTCCCTCCAAACTTCTTGCGAGGCTTAGATCGATGGGGTTCTCCAGGGCCGCACTCGGATGGATTAACTCCTATTTATCAGGTAGGAAACAAATGGTTTCCACACATTTGAAGGAGGAATCGAATTGGCTAACAACCAATCTAGGAGTACCTCAGGGTTCGGTGCTGGGGCCTCTGTTGTTTTGCCTTTACATAAATGACGTACGTGACGCACTGGACTCTGGTTGCGTCGGGCATCTGATGTATGCGGATGATCTTCAAATGTATACACAGGTCCCTTATGATGATGTGGACGAGGGGATTCGTATTTTACAGAGGGCGGCCAGGGCGGTGTCGGGGTGGGCTGCTGGTGTTTCTCACACTTTGAATGCTAGTAAAACAAAGGCGATCGTCTTTGGAAGTAATCGTTTTATTAAAAATTTTTATTCGGTTGAGCCAAGGACGATTGACCTAGGGAGCGGTATCGGTATTCCTTTCTCTGACACCGTTACGAGCCTTGGTGTTGTACTCGACTCTAAACTGTCGTGGGAACCGCATATTAATATGCTGACTAAAAAATTCAATAGAGTGATTTATAGCCTGCGGTTTTTCCGTCGGTACACCACTGAGGCTCTGCGTAAGCAGCTCGCAACCGCCCTGCTGTTTCCACATCTTGATTATTGCTCAGTGGTTTTGCTCGATGCTTCGCAGGAGTTACGAAGACGGCTACAGACAATGCAAAATTCATGTGTGAGATATGTATTAGGCGTGAGAATGGGTGATCACATCTCTCCCCATAGACATGCTTTGGGTTGGCTACGTACTGATTCGAGGAGACAGTATTTTATGGCTGTACTTATGTACAAAATCGTACGTATGAATACTCCCGAATATCTAGTGGGTCTCTTCACTAGATATATACCCAGAGCGACCACTAGGGGTGAAATTAAAGATCTTGCGGTGCCCTTCATGCGCACTGAGACTGGAAGAAATTCCTTTCAAGTTCAAGGTGCGCATTTTTGGAACTCCCTACCTGCTGATATTAAAAATCTTCCATCAATCGGCAGGTTTAAAGCCGCCCTGAGGAGGTTTTTACTCGACCTCGATTAAACAGTATTATTTTCGGACTATATCATATGTGTTAATTTATTATGTGATGTACCCTTTATAGATTTAAGGCATGATTGTATTTATTGGCGTGTATGTAGGATGTGTGTGCATAGAGTGAATGATTATATTTTTATCAGATTGACTTGTATATTACTGTACATTCAACTTGCTGTGATTTTAACTTACTGTATACTGCTGATATTTCGACTGCGCTCTTTACACGCTTGATTTTATGTAATTATTTTGACTGATAGATATTGAGACTGATTTTTAACTATATTATTTATACCTTTTGCGTGTATTTATTCGTGCTATCTGTGATATCGCTTTTATTTAATTTATTGACTTGCTATTACAGTATTACTATCTCTATTATGTTTTATGACTGTGATATCATACTGTACTATTTTGATTTCATATGTGCAAGGCTATTTGAAGTATTTTTATGTATTTTTTTTTCAACTTTATTTGTAATTTTTCACGCTTTTTTGTAATTATAATACAAAATAAACAATATCTAATCTAATCTAATCTAAAAGACATGTTACAATAATATTTAATTGAGAAATATCAAGTTATCATAATTATTCTAATAAACATACTTAAACAAAGATTTAAAAGAGATAAATATTAATTGGAAAATTGTTATATAACAATAATATAATAACAAATTGTACAAATAATAAAATGACTTCTAAAACTGTTTAAATATGTAATGCTGATGGTGGAGGATAGATTGTAAATAGAGTCTATGATATAAGAAGGAAGGAATATAGACTCTCATGGTTTTGTAGGGTTAAAGGCGAAGGGAACCATGGTTTTATTTTAAATAATTGTATAAAAAAATAGAATAATTTTAATTAATTTTAACATGTCTTAAAATAACTTAAAATTATTACATTGATTTTATATAATTATTTAAAATAAAACAAAAAAACCAACGCGCCGTAATAACATACATTTTTTATTATTTAATTTATATTATAAATTATTAATTGTAAGGTATTATTGACAGTACCTCTTCGGGTGGTGTGGAAATTTGTCTGAACAAATATATAATTAATATTGATTTTATTAATATTTTTTACAAATTTTATTACTGACTGATATTTTCATTAGTGTAAATATGCACGGGAGTTGGCAAGCAGCGCAAGCAGGGGGATACCCTCCCCTAGTATATATATATATATATATATATATAAAAAATTTGGTGGCTTCCACGTACGCCGGTAATTGGCTTCTACGTATTCCCCACACCTTTATTTATTCCAATTCCAAATTTTCCCCCCTTCCCACCCCATTCCGCATTTGCCCGGGGTAATGCCCGTGAAGAAGGAAAAACCCTGTAGCCAAACCCAGTGGGATAAATGCTTAGGGAAAACCTTCTCCGGAATGGGTCGGTGTATATAGCGAATTCGGTATTAGGTGACCCTTGTACAAGGGCACCTACACCGTATTTGCCACACCTTCCGCTCGCATTGTCATGTGGCCAGCACACCCAAGCGACCGTCACACAAAGAAAGTCAGAAAAGGCCGCTCGGGGTTCTTTGGAGCGGTCACCCATCCAAGTACTAACCGTGGCCAATGCTGCTTAACTTTGCAGATCGCCTGGCGCGCGCCGAACCACTCGGCCAATGCGTCGGTTCATATATATATATATATATATTTCTTTTAAAACATATATCTCTTTTGCGATCCATCAAAGAGTCCTCGGACTCTGCAAATACCGATCCTACTCGCCTACCTCTCATAGTCACGCTTCATCTCTAAAGTGCAACCGCTCGGCGCTTTAGGACTGTAATGATTACGGCTTGTTATTTTTATTCATTTAATATAATATAAAAATAGTGTTGGAACGTTACAGCTAAATAATTACTGGTGACTTACGGTGGGATGTTTTTGCGAAATTAAAAAACGAGATAACTCCTTTCTTCAACCCAAAACGAGATGACACCTGTCTTCAACCAAAAACGAGATAACACCTTCTTCCCCGCAACCGTCGATATACATTCATAGCCTTCTACATAAATTACTTTTTTAATTTATTTTTTTTTGCGTGTAAGAAATTTTTTTTAAATAAAATATCGGTTGTTTGACGGACCGCCCACACTTCTGTCTCTTTCTTTATAGCTCTCATACCGTAAGAGATAAAGTAGCAACATCAAAGAATATTCAATCAAATGTTTTAGAAATAGAGAAAAATTTCGCAAGTTTTCTTTCATTATTAAATATAAAATACCAACAAATTGTGCACCTAAATCTAGGTTATTATTGAAGTATTAAGTTTCTAATATTAAAATTTAAAAGAAAATAAATTACCCCATCCTAGAAATCGAAAAAATTTTTTTCCATAATTACCAAAAATATACCATTAATAAAATCAAGGGAATTTCCCGTATAATAAAAATATATACAGAAATCATAACAATTAAACAATTAGTTACATTGCATTTTTACAGCTCATAAGGAATTTAAAAAGGCCTTTTACAACGACTTATTTAATGCCAATTTTCATATGTATTAAAATTAAAATTTTTTTGTCCTACGTCATGAAAAAGGTCATAACTCTTTTTCGTCATTTTCAAAAATATGTTTCTGAATGATAACTGACAAATAAGTCTATAAAATTGGTATCTTAAATAATTTTTCTTATCGAAAACACTGTTAAAAAACCAACTTAATACACAATTTTTATTTGATATATTTTATAATGAAATTTTCCATATAGAAAAATTGATGAAATTAGTATTCAGAACCCAAATCAATACAGTCGACCATTTTTTACTTTTTTTTAAAACAGTTTGTACGTTAACACGTCTACACATAAGCATATAACTATCGCACCATAAGAATACAGTCCATTTTGCTATTAGTCGCAATACTGTAACTACCATTTAGTGTGGCGCACAATAGTCAATTATTAATACTACCTGAAAACTCTCTTCCGTGTATGCATCTCGTATTATATCAATAAATATTACTCACAAAGAAATATATAAAGTTTATTAGGAACCGACATAAATAATTAATAAGCATCTCTTCGACTTAACTTATTCACCAAAAAATTAATAACTATATTCCCGAAAATTGCAACTATTTAAAGAAAAATTTGTTTATGTCAACCTAATGTATATATACATACAGTAGGGTCCAATAAAAAAGAGCCACCCTTGAGAAAAAAAGGAGTAATTAAAAAATTTTGTATCTCAACAAATAAGGGTCGTACAGAATTCTACGACCACTCATTTTAAACGTATTTGTAAGGACTTTTTAATGGTGTATTGGCAATTTAATTTTGAGTACTTGTCTAGGAAATATTACAACTTAAAAATAGAAAATTTTTTTTTTTCGCCTGTGTTTAAATTTGAATCATTATTTGGAAAATGATAGTAGAAAAATTTTACACGGCTTGTTTTAAAGGTATTTTGCTTAAATTAAAATTAAAATTTTTGTTTTTTTTCTAAGTTCAAAATTGACCGAGATTTAGCGATTTTTGTTTAAAAAAAGGGTCTTCTTTATTTTTCCAATATCTGCTTAATGAAAGGAGATATAGAAAAACGCCAAATAAAAAAAGTGTATTTTTGTATGTAGAATAATCTTAAATTTTCTCAAAGTTTTTTGGGCAATTTCAATTTTTTTATATTGTTGCGGTATTCTTATATACATGTATACCATACTCTTATAAAAGTACTGCAACAATATAAAAAAAATTGAAATTGCCCAAAAAACTTTGAGAAAATTTAAGATTATTCTACATACAAAAATACACTTTTTTTTATTTGGCGTTTTTCTATATCTCCTTTCATTAAGCAGATATTGGAAAAATAAAGAAGACCCTTTTTTTAAACAAAAATCGCTAAATCTCGGTCAATTTTGAACTTAGAAAAAAAACAAAAATTTTAATTTTAATTTAAGCAAAATACCTTTAAAACTGGCCGTCCAAATTTTTTCTACTATCATTTCCCGAAAAATGATTCAAATTTAAACACAGGCAAAAAAAAAAATTTTTTTTTCTATTTTTAAGTTGTAATATTTTCCAGGCAAGTACTCAAAATGAAATTGCCAATATACCATTAAAAAGTCCTTACAAATACGTTTAAAATGAGTGGTCGTAGAGTTCTGTACGACCCTTATTTGTTGAGATACAAAATTTTTTAATCACTCCTTTTTTTCTAAAGGGTGGCTCTTTTTTATGGGACCCTACTATCATATATACAGATACAGGGTGAGGAAAAAGTATGAAAACCCCTCAAAATTTTGCGACTTTTATAGTAAAACAAAACAAACAAAAAGCATACCCTAGGTAACTTTGAACAAGGAGTCCGATGGTGACTTCGGATTTGACCTAGAACCTCATTCCCAAGGTTATTTCAAGGTCAACCTCATTTTTTTAAATAGGATCCCCTACTCAATATACCGTAATCGAAAAGAGCGGAAAATTTTACGTCCCGATATGTGTGTCCTCATTTTTGAACCCCTATTTTTGATGCTGTATCCGAAAAAAGCGAAAAATTGTACGTGTGGGAAAAATTCGCGTCCAAAGATAGCATAATTCCTGATCCTCCTTTTAGCGCTACCCAGGATCAACGACGTGGACGCAGAAGGAATCTGTTCCCTTCGGGGTGCTTTTTTACAGTGAGTTCCCTTTGCCTCTCACTCCAGGTCGCTTTTTTACAGTGAGTTCTTCTTGCCTCTCACTCCGGGGTGTTTTTTTACAGTGCGTTCTATTTGCCTCTCACGTGAATGAATCTACAACAAATGTTCAAATTGTTCTCCATTTGCTTCCTAACAGTAACCAATCCTATTGTAAAATGATTCAATTGCATCTTGGATCATCTGTCGCGAAATAGCATTAATTTCTTAAACTATTCTACGTCTTAATTTTTCTAGGTTTTCTGGATTATTTCTGTACACCCGATATTTTAAATACCCCCACAAAAAAAATCCAAAGGTGTTAAGTCTGGAGATCTTGGAGCCCACTCTACTGCACCTCTTCTACCTATTCATTTTTCAAAAAATGTCTCATTCAGGTATTATCTGACATTGACACCGTAATGAGCTGGAGCACCATCTTGCTGAAACCATGTATTTTCAAAATCATCTCCTCTTAAGGCCTGGATAGCTGGAACAATCTGATTTCGCAAAAGTTGTTCATAACTTTCAGCGTTCAAATTTCCTTCGATAAAAAAGGAACCTATTATTGTATCACCTACCATTCCTGCCTAATGAGAGCGCGGTGGCGTAATGGATAGAGCTCTTGCCTTCAACGCGGAGGGCATGGGTTCGAATCCTGGCCAGGTACCTCTAACTTTTTTTTCGAAAGAAAATAAGTGTATGTGCCATTTATATCGCGACTCTTTAAAAAATCCGACCTCATTGGGTATTGGTTGATTGTTGGTTACAAAAGTGGCTGACCATCCATCGGTAGTCAAAGTTTTCGGTATGGTGGGTCTGACAGTCCTAGCCTGATGTAATGTGTTAAACAGATGCCGGGCGGGGGACTTCCTCGACTTCACTATATATAAAAAGGTTAATCATATAGAGGACAATATCCTTTATATATTAATCTTTTTTAAAAAAAAAAAAAAAAAAAAAAAAAAAAAAAAAAAAAAAAAAAATTCCTGCCTACACGTTCAATTTTTAAGAATATTGTGTGTGACTTTCTTTCATCCAATGAGGATTTGTATCGGACCAATATCTAAAGTTATGACGATTGACTTCGCCATTCAATTGAAATGTCGCTTCGTCTGAAAAAACAAAATTCAATCCGGCGATCAAGATCATCCTCATTCCATTCTTGCACAAGTTTCATTTTGTAAAGATAAAATTTGTTTACCTTTAAAATTTTAAGAACAGATTTTTGATCAATGTCCTGTTGCAAAGCTACTGACCGAGATGATTCATGTGGATTTTCCACAAAAGACAGTAAAACATCTAAAGATTTATCTTCATTTGTTGCTGTTCGTGGTCTTACAGTAACAGCACAATTATTAATAGACCCCGTTTCTTCGAAACGTCTTAAGGTCTTTGAAACTGTGAATTTAGACGAAAGAGTGTCGCCATCGCCGTTTCGAAATGTTGCATTAAAGAGATTAACAACATTAGTATACGACCTTTGCAGATCACCCCAACCCCTCATCATTAGAAGAGATATTTGCTCTTTTTCGGGCAAACGAAATATTTTAAAAGTTTTGAAAAAAATGTAATGCAGCTATCGTAACCAACAAGAAAAGGAAGAATCAAGAAATATTTAACGAATTTCTCGAATGAGTTCAACCACAAAAGACTATTCGTTCTTTTTTATTGGTCAAGTAATTTTTTATATCAAGAGTCTGTTTAATGACAAAATGATGACAGCAAAAAATATGGTTTCAACTTACAATTAATACAAATCAAGAGCAAATAAAATTTTAAAATCCAAATGATAAAAATTTTTTATTTAAAAATACATTTGTACAAGCATTTCTATTTTATTTCTAAATTTACACTTCTTTCAGATGCCTTTCAAATAATTTCAAATTTTTAATAAACAATTAGCTTTACAGAAAACGTGATTTTTAAAGTCTACCACTTTTCTAAAAAAATTTTTTTTTTTCAAAAATAAAATAAATTAATAACCGATCTTCAAATTGCTTTTTATTCATTTTGTAACAAAAATTAACCTTGTTTTTGTATGTGTGAAAATCCTTTTTCAAAATTTTTGAACATTTATCACTCAGAAATAAATTAAAATTTTCCATTAGTAGGCCAGGAGAACTACCCAAAAATAGTCGGTTGAAATAACTCGCTTGATCTTGAAATAACCTTGAAAATAAAGTTGAAGGTCAAATCCAAGGTCACCATCAGATTCCTTGTTTAAAGTTACCTAGGGTATGCATTTTGTATGTTTTGTTTCACCACTAAACTAGAGAAATTTTTAAAAAGTCATACTTTGACCTCTATTTGACCTCTAGAGGTTACGTTAACCTCATACCTAAACACATATCCAGACGTAAAATTTTCCGGCTTTTTTCGATTACGGTATAAAAAGTAGGGGTTCCTATTTAAAGAAATAAAGTTGACCTTGGAATAACCTTGGAAATAAGGTTCATGGTCGAATCCAAGCTCACCACCGGATTCATTGTCCAAAATTACCTAGGGTATGCTTTTTGTTTGTTTTGTTTTACTATGAAAGTCGCAAAATTTACAGGGGTTTCGATACTTTTTCCTTACCTTGTATACAGGGTGACCCATTTTAAATGCCCCACCCTAATATTTCAAATAGAAAGCATTTCTGAGAAAAACTTTTTACATAAAAGTTGTAAGGTTTGGGAAGGATCATCTTTGGGTGACCAGGACCATGACCATGACCATGATCATCGTGGTCAGCATTGGTCAAATCGATTTTTCCAAATGAGTTCTCCGAATTTTGACCCCGAGAATGGTAAAAGCGAAAAATTTTACGTCCAAGTATATCCTTAACCATGACCATGAGCATGACCATGACCATGAGCATGACCATGACCATGACCATGATCATCATAATTAGCATAAGTCAAGTTAATTTTTTCAAATAGGAACCCCTAACTTTTACTTCAAAAATGAAACGCACGGAAAATTATACGTCTAAGTAAGTCTTTGACGATGACCATGATAATGATCATCATGGTCAGCATAGGTCAAGTTAATATTTTCGAATAGGACCTCCAAACTTTGACTCCGGAAATGAAAAGAGTAGAAAATTTTACGTCCAAGTATGTTCTTAATTATGACCATGTTCATGACCATGATCATCATGGTCAGTATTGGCCAAATCGATTTTTTGAAATGAGAATCCCTAATTTTGACCCCGGAAATAAAAAGAGCGGAAAATTTTACGTCCAAGTATATCCTTAACCATGACCATGACCATGACCATTATCATCATGGTCAGCATAAGTCAAGTTAATTTTTTCAAATAGGAACCCCGAACTTTGACTCCGGAAATGAAAAGCGCGGAAAATTATACGTCTAAGTAAGTTCTTAACGATGACCATGACCATGATCATGATCATCATGGTCACCATGGGTCAAGTTAATATTTTCAAATAGGACACCCAAACTTTGACTCCGGAAATAAAAAGAGCAGACAATTTTACGTTCGAGTATGTTCTTAACCATGGCCATGTTCATGACCATGATCATCATGGTCAGCATTGGTCAAATCGATTTTTTTAAATGAGAATCCCTAATTTTGACCCCGGAAATAAAAAGAGCGGAAAATTTTAACTCCAAGCATATTCTTAACCATGATCATGACCATGACCATGATCATCATGATCAGCATGGGTCAAGTTAATTTTTTTAAATGAGAACCTCTAACTTCGAATCTGGAAATGAAAAAAGCGGAAAATTTTTCGTTTAAGTATGTCCTTAACCATGACCATGACCATGAGGGTTAGCATGGTTCGAGATGATTTTTTAATATGAGAATATTGGCCCAACTGATGAAGCCAAGACCGGGAGGATTCCGTCCGATAAAGGCAAGAATCCTAGCCCAGCTGGTTACGACAAGACTAGGAGGATCCTGGACGATTAAGGCAACAATTCTAGCCCAACTGGTCAATGCAAGACCGGGAGTCTCTTGGCCCAGTTGATAATAGCAATACCAATTTTTCTTATATCTAATTAAATGTTCAAAAATACCACCATTATTATTAATGCATAGTTCGACTCTTCTTTGAAAGCTTCGGACAGTAGATAAAAGCACATGCCTTGGTTTATTTGGCAAATATTAATGATTCGTTGAATCATATTTCCTCTAGTAGTCGGAGCTTCTTTATACACAGTATTTTTTCATAATCTCCATAGATAGAAATCAGGGCTCGTGAGATCTGGAGATCGGGCGGGCCATTCAACGTGATTATCACCCCGACCCATACCCATCCACTTATTGTGGTATGTTTGATTTACAAAATACTGAACGATGTTACTTCTGTGAGCAGGTGCCCCATCATGTTGAAACCACATACGACCTCTTGTATCAAGATCAACATTCTCCAATAAATTTGGTGATTCATTAGTCAGAAAATCAAGATAATTATTATTATTAACGGCCCCAAAAAAAAGGGTCTAATTAGGTAACCATTAACGATACCACACCAAACCGTGAGACTCCACCTATTTTGGTGATCGATTGACATGTGCCAATGAGGATTGTGAATAGAATAATAGTGACAATTGTGTTGGTTAAATTTACCTTCGTTATGAAAGGTTGCTTTGTCCGAAAACATGACGTAATGAAAAAATTGTGTATGATTTTGCAATCTTCCCCGTGCTCATTCACAAAATCGTAGCCTTCTCTGAAAATCATGTTCCATTAACTCTTGATACAAAGTTATGTGGTGTGGATGGAACCGATGCAGTTTTGAAATTCTTCTCACAATTTCTCTTGGAATTCCAGATTGTACAGCAATCTTTCTAGTTGAAATGTGAGGGTTTAAATCAACCAAAGCAAATACTACCAAGACTCGAGGGTCATTCCTCTTGATCGTCATAGTTCTTCGATGTTGTCTCGCTCTTGGTGGTGCCTCCCGTTTACGCTGCTCAATTCTACGAATTGTTCTACGGTCTGGATGATGATTTCTATCGGGGAACCGCTCCTGATATAATCGTGCAGTTGTACGATAATTTATTCTGCATTCTCCCAAAATTAATAGGATATCTACAATCTTGCTTCTTTTATAATAAGGCATTTTATTTGTTAATCGATATACAAAGAGTCAATAAAATAAACGAAAAAAGAATATTGTGAAGTATTTTCTGGAACAAAAATAATTGACGTTCTCGTATTGCGATGTTATATCGCCGCTGCCAGCGAAAGCAATTATAGTAAAACATTCACCACAAAAAATGTTTTATTCTTATAACTGCGTCGAAAACATTATTTCTAGAAAACTGCGGGGAAAAATGATAATTCAATAATGTACAAAAACAATTATTTTCGCCGCATATATGAAGAACCTAATTTTTTTCTTATCTAAATTTAAAACTTTTTTTTTCGTGGTGAATTTTATGGACTAATTTTTTTTGGTGCTCCGTATTGTACACTTGGCGGTAAGGATATTTTTCCGAATGTTAACCTCAAATGGCAACATCGCATATTTTACCACAGGCATAATACAAATTACAGAGCAAATTTCGCATCATCGTTACTTATTACTTAATGACATAATTTTAGTAAACAAACAATATTACTTTCTCTTTTCATGATCCGAATCATAATTTTATTAAATAAAATTTTTTATTTCTTAGTTCAATAATCATATAGAATCTAATATTGTAAATTTAAATTATATAAGCAATAAAATTTAAGTTGTTATCATTTGAATTTCACATGAATAACCTATAAGAAAAAACAAAATAATCATGATGCGAAACTCAATGCATAATTCGAAGTTTTCTTATGTCTGTGGTAAAATATGCAGCGCTGCCATTTGAGGTAAACATTCGGAAAAATATACTTTTCGCCAAGTGTACATGCATTGGAATATCATTCAGACATATTTTTTTAATTTCGTTCCTAGAGAAAAAAAAAGAAAAAGTAAAAAATATTGAAAAAAATAGCGAGAAATTGAAACACGCTTAATGTACTCAATTTTTAGTCTAATGAACTGTAATATTAAGGAAATTAGTTTTTCAGGTAGACAAACGAGTGTACAAAGCTTGTCGTTAAAATACCGTAAAATTACCAAACTGTAGTTTATACAAAAATTAACGAGAATAACTTTGCAGCCAATTAACATTTTTTATTTAAGTTTAGATTAACTTTAGTTTATTATCTTTCATTTACGAGATCAAAATTAGGCACTCTCGATTGAAAATTTGATTTGTCCTTGAATGACTTTTAAGGTCACAGTCAAGGTCATATACGGACGTAGAAGATACTGCTCTTTTTCAGGGTCAAAACTAGGCTTTCCTATTAGAGAAAATCAACTTGACCCCTACTGACCATGATAGTCATGGTAATGGTCATGGTCAGGGTTATACTTGGACGTAAAATTTTTCACTCTTTTCATTTCCGAAGTCAAAGTTTGGGATTCCCATTTGAAAAAATTAACTTGACCCATGCTGACCATGATGATCATGGTAATAATGGTCATGGTCATGGTTAAGGACATAATTGGACGTATAATTTTCCGTGCATTTCATTTCCGGAGTGAAAGTAAGGGGTTCCTATTTGAAAAAATTAACTTGACTTATGCTAATTATGATGATCATGGTCATGGTCATGCTCATGCTTATGGTCATGCTTATGGTCATGGTCATGCTCATGCTTATGGTCATGCTTATGGTCATGGTCATGCTCATGATCATGGTCATGCTCATGGTCATGGTTAAGGACATACTTGGACGTAAAATTTTCCGCTCTTTTCATTTCTGGAGTCAAAGTTAGGGATTTTCATTTAAAAAAATTAACTTGACCCATGCTGACCATGAGGTCATGGTCATGGTCTTCAAAAGATAACCCCTCCGAAACCTTACAATTTTGTCTAAAAAGTTTTTCTCAGAAATGCTTTCTATTCCAAATATTTGGGTGGGGCATTTAAAATGATCCTGCATGTATATATTTACATATATCGGAAAATTATGTACCAACGTAAGCAACTAAGATACAGTGCACGCATTAACTAGCTCTACTACTATAACTCAAATACGACTATACTAAAAGACAGCATACCCAAGTATAATACATAGTTAGGCGTGTCTTACATTAATAATCTACGCTGTAATGCATGAACTACCAAGTATTACCAAGTTGACCAGCCTCGTGTGGAAAAATTTTTCTTACGCATAAGAGTTAATTAAACTTTCTTACATTAAATTGAGATCTAAGATAATTAGATCAGTAACTCATTTAGTATAACAATAACGCCAATTAATAATAACATTGATTCGATTAAATTTATTCATAAATAATTATAAGCCAAGATATTTTTAGATAAGAGATAAATAAATAATTATAACAAGTCAGTGAATCTAAAACAAAAAGTTATGAGTAACTAATCATCAATAATAACGATTTCTTTTTTTTATAATCATAAGGAAAAAACTAACGACTTATAAACAAATATACATGTTCATACATATAGATATACTAACGATAAATTGGTATCTACAATTAATATAATCAAATAATTAATCAAAACGAATAAAATAATACGACAATTATGACTAAAATATAAAAACGCTAAAATAACAACTACAAAAATTACTTTTTTTTTCAAGTAATAATTACTTTTTCCGTAATTAACTAATAAAGTCTAATATCCGCTCAACTCTCATATATAAATTAGTATATGTAATGTAGAGTATTATACGCGACGTAGAATACTGTTTGCGACATTCATGAGAGTCGTCATGTAGACCGTAAAGTCAGTTCGTACTGGAACATCTTAAGACACGCACGTACGCGGGACATATAATTTCTGATTGTATTCGATAATATGTACCAAGATTATATTCAGTACCTGTAATAAAGATCATACATTAAAATATACATAGTCCTTTCTCCTTCATCACCCAAGACATTACATTGGCGACGAGGATTTTAAAGGAAAAATGTCGAAGCAAGATCAGGAGTGGCAAAAGTACGCGGATTCGGTGCAGGCGCAACAGATAGAAAACGAAAGAAATAAAAAATGGCTTGAATCTACAAAAGCAAGAGTTCGAAGCAGCAAAACAATTAGCAAGTTTAGGAAAATAAAATGTAACAATAGTGAAAAATACAATAGGACAAATAACGGAGTTTTCCATGGACGAAGATTGGACTATGTGGTACGAGCGATTGGAACAGTATATTCAGGCAAATGAAGTTCCGCCGAATAAACAAGTTGCATTGTTTCTCACTTTAATCGGAAAGGATGGTTACATGCTATTAAGAAATTTGTGTATGCCCAGGATACCAGCACAGCTAACATTACAAGAGTTAGCGAAAATTATGAGAGACAACCTACAACCCGCTCCAAGTGTTATAACAGAACGTTATAATTTTAAAGAGTGCCGTCAACAAGGAAACGAAGACGTAAAAAAGTACGTAGCAAGATTAAAAAAGTTATCTACTTATTGTGAGTTTGGAGACGGATTAGAAGTGCATCTTCGCGATCAATTTGTGTGGGGCATTTCTAGTGAGACAATAAAAAAACGTTTACTGGGTGAAAAGAATCTCACATACCATAGAGCAATCGAACTGGCTATTTCGGTGGAAGCAGCGGGGCGAGACGCAGCAAAGATGAAAGGAACGCATAGCGACAACACAGTCAATTACATCGAGGACAAAAAGGTATCAACAAAGCGCGCGATTTCTGTTAGTGGCGATTCGCGGAATTGTTTTTGCTGTGGTAAGCCGAACCATAGAGCGTCTAACTGTAGATATAAAAATTATAAATATAACGAATGTGGCAAAACCGGTCATTTACAGAAAATGTGCGGAAAGAAAAGTTTGAATTCTAGTGAGTCAAAAACAAAAAGTAAAAAGAACGATAAAAATTTTAGTAAGGAAACGGAAAGTTATAACTTCGTCGGAGAGGTTGATGAATATTTAGGAATTGACATGGTAGGCCACTTAGGAAACGCTTTTTAATGTACAGGAAACGACGCCATTTTTATCGATATTTTAGTGAAAAATAAAATGCGTCAATTCGAAGTCGATACAGGGTCGCCTATCACCGCGATTTCAGAACTTACACATAATAACACGGAAGAATTATGTCGGCTTAAATTAGAAAAATCAAATCATATTTTTAGAACGTTTGATGAAAAGAAAATAATTCCGTTGGGTGTATTGAAAGTCTATGTTAAATACAGAAATCAAAGTTATAAAATGGAAATTTTCGTGTTACCAGGTAATAGTAAAGTTAACATAGTAGGTCGACAATGGCTCTGCGAGTTAAAATTAATTCAAAACAATAACGATCAGCTTGCTATACATGCGTTAGAAACGAAGAAAGAATCTATAGAAGATATAGTTAAAGAATTTAGTACAGTCTTTTCTGATGAATTAGGCGAGTATACGGGTGGAAAATTTTCTTTACAATTAAAACCTCACGCAACGCCAGTATTTTGTAAACCGAGGCCGGTTCCGTACGCGATGCGTGAAAAATTAGACAAAGAAATAGATAAGCTAATTGAAAGCGGTATTGTTAAACTTGTAAACAGTAGTGAAAGGGCTACGTTGGTAGTACCAATTTTTAAACCAAACGGTCAAATAAGAATTTGCGGCGATTACAAGATAACACTAAATCTACATTTAGTTATTGATAGACATCCAATCCCGCGAATTTTGGATCTCTTAAACGAACTAGGAGTAAATAAAAAGTTTTTTCAAAACTAGATATGACACAAGCATATCAGTAAGTACTGCTGGATGAAGTATCGCAAGAGTTAACAGTACTATCTACGCATAAAGGCTTGTTAAAAACAAAAAGATTATGGTACGGGGTTAGCTCAGGACCAGGGTTATTTCAAAGAGAAATAGAAAAAATTTTAAAAGGCAATAAGGGAGCGGTAGGTTATTTTGATGATATATATATAGCAGCAGAAACGATAGAGGAGCATAATACTATTTTACGGGAGGTATTAAGTAGATTTAAAAAGTATGGATTAACGTTAAAAGAAAAGAAATGTCAATTTGCGCAAGATAACGTAGAATTTTTAGGTTATAAATTAGGTAAAAATGGCATAAGTGTATCAGAAGAAAAAATTAGTGCTGTTGTTAATATGCCTCGACCTCGAAACGTATCAGAGGTCAAATCATTTTCAGGAGCGTTACAGTATTATGCCAAATTTATTAAAAATATAGCAAAAATAACAAAACCACTCTGCGAATTATTAAAAAAGAATGTTAAATGGAACTGGAACAAACAACATGAGAAAGCGTTCAAAGAAGCAAAGAAGTGCTTGGTGTCACATGATGTGCTAGTTCCATATAGTACAAAAATCCCTATTAAAATTACGTGCGATGCATCACCTAGGAGACTAGGAGCGGTTTTATCTCACATCTTTCCAGATGGAAAGGAAAAACCCACAGCATATGCATCGAGAGTACTGACTCCGGCAGAAACTAATTACTCGCAGCTGGATCGTGAAGGATTAGGATTGATATTCGGAGTGAAAGCTTTTAATCAATATGTGTACGGGCGAGAATTCATACTAGAAACCGACCATAAGCCACTAATTTATATATTTGGACCTAAGAAAGGACTACCGCAAATGGCGGCTAGTAGAGTCCAAAGGCGGGCAATATTTTTATCAGGATATGATTTTAAAATAAAACACATAAAAGGTGAAAAAAATGGCCCTGCTGATGCGTTATCGCGTAATGAAGTGCAAAACTTTAGAAAAACTAATCAGAAAATTGACAACGAAGAATATTCATACCTAAATTTTGTAAAAGAAAATATTAGAACGCTCGATCAAGAAATAGTAAAAAGTGAAACGCAACAAGATCCAGTGTTGCAAAAACTTTATAGATATATATGTACAGGTTGGCCAAATACCGTAAAAAAAGAAATACAACCTTATAAAAATAGACAACTTGAATTAACAGTAGAAAATGGATGTATACTATGGGGTCATCGACTTATCATACCTTATAATCTACGCCACAAAATATTACAGAAATTGCATAGTACACATTAAGGTACGGTTAAAATGAAGATAATGTGAGTTGTGTTTAAAAGAGGGAGGAAATCCAACAAAAATTGTTTTACACACATGGAGGTGGCCAGCGGGCCCTAATCATAGACTACACGTAGACTTCTGCGGGTCAATTAATGGTTTTATGTATATAGTAATTACTGACGCTTATTCGAAGTGGGTGGATATAAAAGAGATGTCGTATATAACAGTAGAGAGTACAATTAAAATATTAAGAAAATACTTCGTAATATGGGGACTTCCTCACGTTATAATTTTGGACAACGGGCCGACATTTGTTTCGGAAAAGCTCAAGGATTTCTTGGACTTTAATTTTGTTGAACACTATAGTACCACGCCCTATCACCCCGCTTCGAATCGCGCCGCCGAAAATGCGGTCAAGACATTTAAAAATAAATTTAAATTATTGCTTTGTAGTGGAATGAACCATAGAGAAGCTTTAAGCAAATATTTATTAGCATATCGTACTACAACACATTGTACAATCAGGTACACGTCAGCGCAACTACAAATAGGTCGAGAGCTACGCACGCGATTAAGCGCACTTAAACCGTCAGCTAAAGAAAATGTTCTGCTTAATCAAGATAAACAACGTTTTTATTTTAGACTATACTAACAATAAGTGGCGAAAAGCAGAAGTAAGGGAAAAACTAATTCCAGTTACATATAACGTTTATACCAATGATAATAGAATCTGGAAGCGACATGTAGACCAACTGCGCAAACGTGAAAATAATTTATACCCTACTCCTAAACAAGCAGAAAGCAATACACGCGTAATAGAGCCTCTTAGACAACCTATTAATACTCCAAGCGAATCGACTATATTCGAAGATAACACAGGCCCACAAAATGAAAAAAAATGTCTGAACTTTTGACCGGACATACATATTCCCATGTATTTTTCGACGCTGAATCCGAATCTGTAATAAAAATATAGGGTTTTCCTACCTTTTCTCAGAGTTTTATTGAAAAAACCTCATTTTTTACGGTTTTTTTGCGGTTTTTCGAGTCTAGAAAAAACAAATCATGAGATACGGTTAATTGGACTTCAAAATCGAATTCTATGGGAAAAAATACACGGGAAACCATACCTTCAAATTTTTTTAACGCGATTCTAGTCCTCTGTATGGGGCTGAAAAGATGAGGAAATCGGTAAAAGTCGAAATTTTGCCTAAAATGGATTTAAACAATATTAAAACTTAATCATGCGTCTTTTGAAGAGTCGATAAACATTGGAAATACTATCCTGGGGGTTTTTCAGATTGCTGATCATGAATTTGAAGTCAGATTGTGTAAAAACTACTTCTAGAGGGCGGTGACAAGCACTGTATATGGTAAATTTATCGATTTTTTAAAAATTTTACGTCTGAAATACTAATTTTAGAGTCTTTCACAGCATTGACTGTAAATTCAAGATATTAACTTAGCCTATTGTGTACGTTAAACTTAACATTTTGTCTATGTTTGTCTCTCTCTCTCTCTCTCTCTCTCTCTTCCGATGTTTTTTTTAAATTGGCTTACGCTTACGTACACGTTTCTCTTCGAATGACCGATGTAGTGGATTTCTGACACGTTTTTGTCCTTTTTTCGCAGCTGTTTCTCTTTTTATCATCCAGCAGTAATCTGCTAACATGTTGATACCCCAGTTTCCTTGAAATCTACGTTCAAACTCCTTTAAATCTTGGTGAAATCGTTCACCATGCTCTTCACTAAAGTCTCCGTTATTTTCAGGAAACTGATCAACGTGTGAATCAAGAAAATGAAGTTTTAAGTTCATTAAACAACCCAATTTTTCAAAAATACGTACCATTCTTTTCACAATAGCTTTATAATTCGTGTCTTTGGCATTACCCAAAAATTTCGTCGATACCTCTTTAAAACTTAACCATGCTGCCTTTCCTAGCCTGACACCAGTCAGGCTAGGTCCAAATTAAAATTTACTATACCTACAAAGTGGAAGGAACCAAAAGATGAAAATGATTGCTATTTTTGTTTAACAATGATACAAGGTTTAGACAAGATACAGAAAAAAGGAATAGTATATCCTAATACTTCTTGTATAGAATTTCCATCCAAGAATTTTATAGATATTTTTGAAAATAAAGATTCGAGAGATAGTTTTACAACAGGCTTAGGGAATCTAAATGTAGATGAAAACTCGACAGATGAAACAACTGAAAATCTGATTGCCGCAGACGGAAGCTCATCAAATGAAGAAGATCTAAGTTCACCTGAAGAACATGCTCTGGATAGTGATGAAGAGTATATTCCTAAGGGTGAAGAACGAACTGTTGAAAAGTTTGATCAAAAAAAGTCTGAACGATTTATTTAGAAAGAGTGGTTTATCTAAGGAACAATCAGAGTTTATGGCTTCAGAGTTTAAGAGACGAAATATGTTGACAAAGGGTACTAAAGTATGTGCATATCGTAATCGAGAAGAGCGCTTTAGAAATTATTTCAAGAATGATTCTAATAAGGTTTATTGCACGGACGTGAAAGGTCTTATTGATGAATTGAAACCCAACATATACAAACCTGAAAATTGGCGACTATTCATTGATTCATCAAAGCGCAGCCTTAAAGCAGTACTCCTCAATATCACAAATAAATATGCTCCTATACCATTAGCACATTCAACAGTACTTAAAGAAGAGTATTCCAATCTTGAACTACTTTTAACGAAAATAAAATATAGAGTACATAAATGGCAAATATGTGGCGATTTAAAGATTTTATCTATGATACTTCGACAACAATCTGGATTTACGAAGTACCCATGTTATTTATGCATGTTTGATAGCAGAGATAGAGAAAAACACTATAAAAAGAAAATTTGGCCATCAAGAGAATCGTTTGAACCTGGAAAACAGAATGTTATAAAAGATCCACTCGTTAATCCTTCGAAAATTTTGATACCGCCTCTGCATATAAAGCTTGGATTGATAAAGCAATTAGTTAAAGCTTTGGACAAGGACGGTCAATGCTTCCAATATATAAGCAAAGTATTTCCCCATAAATCTGATGCTAAATTAAATGAAGGTACTTTTGATGGTCCTGAAATCCGAACTTTATTTAGAGACGAAAACTTTGAACAAAGCATGACTGATGTTGAAAAGGCAGCATGGTTAAGTTTTAAAGAGGTATCGACGAAATTTTTGGGTAATGCCAAAGACACGAATTATAAAGCTATTGTGAAAAGAATGGTACGTAATTTTGAAAAATTGGGTTGTCTAATGAACTTAAAACTTCATTTTCTTGATTCACACGTTGATCAGTTTCCTGAAAATAACGGAGACTTTAGTAAAGAGCATGGTGAATGATTTCACCAAGATTTAAAGGAGTTTGAACGTAGATTTCAAGGAAACTGGGGTATCAACATGTTAGCAGATTACTGCTGGATGATAAAAAGAGAAACAGCTGCGAAAAAAGGACAAAAACGTGTCAGAAATTCACTACATCGGTCATTCGAAGAGAAACGTGTACGTAAGCGTAAGCCAATTTAAAAAAAACATCGGAAGAGAGAGAGAGAGAGAGAGAGACAAACATAGACAAAATGTTAAGTTCAACGTACACAATAGGCTAAGTTAATATCTTGAATTTACAGTCAATGCTGTGAAAGACTCTAAAATTAGTATTTCAGACGTAAAATTTTTAAAAAATCGATAAATTTACCATATACAGTTCTTGTCACCGCCCTCTAGAAGTAGTTTTTACACAATCTGACTTCAAATTCATGATCAGCAATCTGAAAAACCCCCAGGATAGTATTTCCAATGTTTATCGACTCTTCAAAAGACGCATGATTAAATTTTAATATTGTTTAAATCCATTTTAGGCAAAATTTCGACTTTTACCGATTTCCTCATCTTTTCAGCCCCATACAGAGGACTAGAATCGCGTTAAAAAAATTTGAAGGTATGGTTTCCCGTGTATTTTTTCCCGTAGAATTCGATTTTGAAGTCCAATTAACCGTATCTCATGATTTGTTTTTTCTAGACTCGAAAAACCGCAAAAAAACCGTGAAAAATGAGGTTTTTTCAATAAAACTCTGAGAAAAGGTAGGAAAACCCTATATTTTTATTACAGATTCGGATTCAGCGTCGAAAAATACATGGGAATATGTATGTCCGGTCAAAAGTTCAGATATTTTTTTTCATTTTGTGGGCCTGTGTAATCAGTATAAGCTACAAATGCTAGAAATTAATGTAAATACCGAACATATACAATCGCCGAGCCAAATTGTAACGCGTGTACAACCTATTGTTAATAAAAATCTACTCGTAACTACGAATGATTGTAACACAAGTCTTAGACGTTCTTCGCGTATTCGCAAAGCGCCCGAAAGGTTAGATTTATAAGAAAAATATTTCAAATAAAGATGGGAGGATAGTAATGTAGAGTATTATACGCGACATAGAATACTGTTTGCGACATTCATAAGAGTCTTCATGTAGACCGTAAAGTCAGTCCGTACTGGAACGTCTAAGACACGCACGTATGCAGAACATATAACTTCTGATTGTATTCGATAATATGTACCAAGATTATATTTAGTACCTGTAATAAACATCATATATTAAAATATACATAGTCCTTTCTCCTTCATCACCCAAGACATTACAGTATATAAACACTTAATGATTAATTTAATTAACAATATAAAAAATTAATATAAAAAATTTTTTTTTTTTAACAAGTCAAAATTTTGAATTACCAAATCTCCTTAGTTCTCCTATCTTTTCTTTCCCCTGTCCGGGGAGTAGTTACCAGTAGAAATCTCTAAAAGGACTTTGTGGGTACAGAGCAGGTCCCTCAGGTTGATCCTCTTGCTTAACCTTTTTTCTATTTTTTTTCGCTTGACTAACTCTAACTGTAGGTTTGGGCGCTCGTATTCTATCTTCGTGTTCTTTCCAGATCTTGTTGATGCATCTTGATCTTACCAAGGACTAGCTTTAACTGCTATATAGCTTTAACTGCGATATAGCGCCTGGTAAGATTAAAGGTGCCATCCTGGATTGATTAAGACACATAGGTTTAGTTACTGTGATACCCTATCTTGCCTAAACGTACCTCAAGTTAGTTCATTTAAGAAGGGGCCGAACTATCTGTCTCTGTCTAATAGCGTTTTTCATTATTTATATAAACATTATCCTTTATAACAAGAAAAAAATAGCAGCCCCCGCTAGATATTAGTATAATTAGTAAATTTTGTAATAACAATAAAATTTTTTACCGCATAGTTTTTGACTAATTAGAGACCTACTAGCAATCTAGAATATAACCTATCTTTTTTTGGTAGGTCTCTAATTATTCAAAAACTACGCAGTAAAAAAATTTGGTTATTACGAAATTTACTTATTATACTAATATCTAGCGGGGGCTGCTATTTTTTTCTTGTTATACCGGATACTGTTTACATAAATGATGAAAAATGCTACTAGACAAAGACAGATAGTTCGGCCCCTTCTTAAGCCTTTTCGAGTTCACTAGATTACTCTTCTTATTATCATCATTGATTATTTTGAGTATTCATTCTTTTTGTTCTTATTATTTGTGTAGAATCTTTTCCTACCCTCTGCAAACATTTTTTCATTATTTTATTATCTAATTGTAGAGTTCATCAGTCGACGACAACAAGCTTAATATATTTTCTGTCACATTAAGTAATAGCTGTCCTAGGCACATACTTTTTTTTAATACATTTTTTTCCTCGTATGTTACCCTGGCTAATACTATTCGTTGACGTGTTAAAGCAGACGCAAATCTCTTCATCTCTCTCGCCCCGGTTAAAAACTCCTATATTTAACATTTTTTTTTTGAGCAGAAAAATTCCTTTTTATTTATGCCTCGATGAAAAAAAAAATATTATTAGGAGTATTTTAGATGTAATAGACCTCGTTTATAGAACTTTAGAACCACCTTCTAATTCATAATAACTAAAAGGTACCAATTTAAATAACTTTATTAAAACTTATCTAATATAGAAGCGAGTAACCAATAAAAAAACATACTACCATATGAAATCATTCTTCTGGAAATAATGATGAAGTTTAAATTCAGTAAAACAAAAATTTTTTTTATAAAATATATATTTAACTTACTTTAGCTATAGCTGTAAGAATTCAACACTAACAAGGAGAGTGTTTCACCTTCGGGTCACCAATTTTGCTCTAATTTTGGGAATGTTTTCTGGATGCAGAAACATGAAGAAAGCCAAAATTTTAGAGGCCAACGCTCAATATTTCTTTAGTTACAGGCCATTGAAGAAAATCACTAAAAAAGTCACTAGATTTTCAAAAGCTTATGGTATCTCAGTATTGATAGCTAGAAGCTTATACCTTTTTTTAAATGAAAGATGAGCTCAAATCCTTTCAAAATAGCACCTATAGCATCTCAAAATATTATTTTTTCCCAAAATTAGAGCGTAATAAAGATCGGATCTGAATTTTTTGTTTAAAACATTAATTAATAATAAAAGCTAAAATTGAGTTCAATATTTATTATGCCATAACTTTGCGAAAAAATAATATTTCGATATGCTATAACTACGATTTCGAAAGGATTTTAGCTCAGCTTTCATTTAAAAAAAGGTTTAAGCTTCTAGCTAACAATGCTGAGATACCATAAGCTTTTGAAAATCTAGTGACTTTTTTAGTGATTTTTTTCAATGGCCTGTAACTAGGGAAATATTGAGCGTTGGCCTCTAAAATTTTGGCTTTCTCCATATTTCTGCATCCGGAAAACATTCTCAGAAGTTGAGCAAAAACGGTGACCCGAAGGTGAAACACTCTCCTTGTAAGTCTAATAGTTATTTAAATAGTCATGAAAAGACACTATGTAGCTAATTAAGCATTCAATTATCTATTATTAATAAATAATCAAAAATCAGCCACTAAAGAGTGCGTAGTCTGACACCACAGGAAAAAAATGTCAAAAAAATTTAATGTGTGCTTAGTGGGTCCTACATACCACTTTAAAAATTTGTACAAGGCTAAAGAATGGAGCTTGTTCCGTAGATAATTAAAAAAAAACAATAATTCCAAACTTAAAATTTTAATAAATAAATAATATTACTTAATAAATTTCAGCCTTTTTTTGTCTCAAGCATTTACCTCTTACTACTACAATTCTTATTTTAATATCTATAATTTGTGATGTATAAAATACATCCCAAGGAGTAAAATTTAAATTAAATATAAAAAGCGAAATTATAACAAGCGAGCGCACTTATTTTTTTTATTCATAAATGTTATGTTTTATTTTTGTAATGTTTTTTTTTTAAATGATTTTTCTCAAGCGTAAGAAATTGACAGATGTAAAGGAGAGTCGAGAAAACTATAGAGGAAAACCAAAAATAAAGATAAAATAATTAATAGTTATTTACATAGGAGCGAGAAGGATAGATAGCACAAACGCAATCAGGCTCAACACAGAAGAGGAGCAGTCTGTACATTAGATATATATGTATATATATATATACAGAATAGAATAAAACGTACAAGACATGGAACCGCTGAGTTCGAGAAAGAAGAAGGGATATGTACAGATATATAGAGATAATGTGTATATATACCTATAGATATATACGCATACTTAGATATTTCAACGTCGCGCCATACACATGTAGAATCGACCAAAGAGGAATAGCTACGAGTAGAAATCTTCGATAATCGATGTTTCTACTGCGTGAAGCAACATAGCAACTTCGAATACAGTACAAATTTTACTAGAGCGATAGAGATAGAAGATCCGCGACCAAGAGTCGATTAAGCTGTCGATAACGACTCATAACTGAAGAGATCAAAGTAGAAACTAAGACGCGACGAGAAAGAAGGATGGAAAATGGAGAGTGACTAGGTGCGACAGAGATGGACAACAGAGCAAAGGGGAATGTAATTTCCTTCTTCTTGAAAGAAGAGGATTCTTGCATAAGCCGTCAACGAGAGCGCACGTAAAAAGAAGTCTTGACTGAGCCGGCATTGGGAGCACACGTGCAGAGTTTTTTTCTTAAGACTCTTGATTTAGCAGCCATCGAGTGCACTCGAGAATAAAAAGAAAAAGTATATCTTAAATTGAATTGGAAAAAGGATTGGAGAAAGAAAGGAGAAAGGAGCAGATTTTTTTGTGCAGAAAAGCCGTGGGATTGTATCATCGGAAAGGAAGGAGAAGACGAACTACGGTGAGCAACTCTAGACGACGACTCTGCGACCGATCCTCTACGAGATTCATCACCGTCATTCTTCGACCACCATTTTCTTGCATCAACCAGCTCCAAGTTTCGGCGTCCTTTGATTATCAGCAAGCGACCGTAAGTGGAACTCTACCAGCGGGTTAGCAAGTAAGAACTAGTAATAAAATTATCTTTCTGTTGGTTTTTCCCGTCATTTCTGTCAATTCTCCTTAAGAGATATAATTCTGCGTTATTAGTAATATAATAATGTGTTATTGATTGCGACCGCGAACAAATTAAAATTAAAATCAGTGCGGGTTAGTGGAAATATAAAGAAAGATATAAAAACCGAAAATTAAGTGAAAATCATAAGAAAAGAGAAAGCCACGTGTAAAGGGCTTTATTCGGCGACGCGACGCCATTTTGTGTTGTAAATTAAATGAGAAATTCTTAAGATCTGCTTTTATTAAATTTTGATTGTGAATCTGAATATTATTGAAAAAAATAGTGACGCGGCGGCCATTGCGAAATTGTGCGAGCGAGATAGCTATACGTTAGCTATTAAATAAAATCTAAAGTTCTCAATTATTTGATACGGAGTAGTGCGAGCGATATTAATATTAATTCCTTAAAATTTTATTGAATTATGAATTGTAATTTGTTAGGTTGTGCGACTGCGCGGTAAGGAAATCGAGCGACGCGTAATTTAATTTACAAATAAGTATTCTTTGTACAGTGTTAACCTAAAAGGTGACTAAATCGATTGCACGTGTAGTAGAATTATAAATTCTTGATTTTCCGCACACGCGCACAGCCTAATTATAGTAGGGAAATTAGAGCAGCGTTTCTTTTTTTTTCCCGTAATGTATAATGAAATTTCTTTTAAATTAATAATACAAGAAGTTTAAAATCAAAGTTTAAATAGAGAGTCAAATAGTTATTTTTCCTTTTTCTTTTTTTCAGGGTAAAAATTATAAGTTAAAGAAAATTAATTATATTATTTATTTTTCTTAAATAATTAGAGTTATTTAATATCAATAGTTTTTTTTTCTTTATCATACAAATTAAAAATTAAATTGCTTTCATATATTAAAATATTGTTAAGTTTAACTTCCTAATTTTTCTTTTTAAAATCATAAGTTATATTGAGATTTTTGGGACCACTCTGATCGTTATAGAACCAGCCTACAACCCGAGGTAGGCCAGTAAGTATTGACCCCCTCTGCAGTTGCTCTACCCAGCTAGCTGAGCAGGGTTCACTGGCGCTCAATTAAAAATAATCATAAATTTTGTGAACCCAGGTAAGTTCGTGGCTTCGGGGATTCACTCGGAGGTCCGAGGAATTTGCCACGTAACAAATTGAATTACTTTTTGTCATCCACAAATACTGTGCATTGTTGAAGCAATCTCCTGTTGATGCGGGATATAGAAATAATCGAATAAATTAATAATAATAAAAAAAAGAAATAATACAAAAAAATATGTATTAATAGAACTCTATAAATACGATAGTAATAAGTAATTATAACGACGATTGAAGTTAACGATAAGTCTATAATAAATCATTTATATTATAGGCAAATAATACTTCATAATTAATAACAGTAATAGTAAGCAGACTTAATAACCCCTGCTTAATTTTCACAAGGATCATTATCAAACCAATCGTTCTTTGTTTATTAATTTTACGTAAGAATAATTATAATTTTAGTGGGTAAGTGGATATTTTGTAATCAATCAACAAGCAAGGACAAAAATGAATGTTTTTACCTAGTTATGGTACAATAATAACAAAGATAAACATACAAAACGGATGTGAAGAATGGCCTTAACATATGCCCCAAAGAAATACACAGTGCGTATTTTAAGTGCATAGTCGCTAAACTACGTGACACAGCAAGAGATGCAGTAAGTGGAACTGAAATTAACAGCATGGAGGCTCTCAAAAATGCGTTTAAAGAATACTTTTCTCCAATGAAAACGTTTTCGCACTATTGCGCTGACACCTAAGGAATCAAAATGCGTAGAAATGAAACTGTAATGGAATATTACAGTCGTATAAAAAGATTCATGGAAGGAGCCACATCTTCGCTTGAAGAAAAGTTTAGAGCCGAGCAGATACCGCACATGTTAACGACGCTAGAAGGACTCGATTTAGAATCCTTCAAACGAGGACTCTTAGACGATATACTATATGCTGTGAATATCCAGGAACCAAATACCTTAAATGCAGCTCTCAAGATCGCACAGTGCATCGAAAGAGATATGATCTCCTCAAACGACAGGAAGAGATACCTTCATGTCATTGAAACAGATCAACTGAGGGAACAGCCACCCTGGCAAGCAGGATTTCAAGATGACATTAAACCTTACAGTCACAGGAGCCGATATATCGGCTACCTAATTTTCTTTTTTTTTTACCTCAATATTTTTGCAATATCATGCTTGATTCTTGGATTTTTTGTATTTTCAGATACACATAGCCTTACTATTTATAATGCTAATGATATTTTACAAATTTATAACTATTAATTATTATTATAAACAAATACATACGAAAAAAGTGAATTGAATCGCATGACTGAAAGGGTTAATAGATAGCCATATAGATCACAATCACTCGACAGATACGAGTACGATCATAGACCATACTATCGCCCTGAATCGCCTGAATGCTATCTAAGAAGATACAAGAACGATTTATATGAGAATACCAACGCTAAAGTGAAATTTTTTTGATTACCCAATCAAGAGAACCTCGACTTCCTACATACCACAACAGAACAATGCTTCCCACACAGCATGAAAGAATTTTGAAATAATTTCATGAAATATTACAAGTAATAATACGTTCAAAGCATTTAAAAAGAACTTGAAAAGATAACTATATTCTTTTGAAAAGAATTTATGAAATAATACACAGGAAGATTACAAAGTCTTTACAAAAATATTACCAAAAAGGAAACGAAAGTTAAGACATGAAATATTACACGATTCCTTACTGAAAGGACTTTGAAAAGACTTCTTGAAAGGAAACAAGAAAGAACTCAGAAATCTTCCAACGATTAAAATCAGAAAATAATTTAGAAAGATTTCCGGAATGATCTAAGGTATTCTTTCACCGAATCATTTCAAGATTGATTCAAAAAGCTTTCATGAAATAATTCATACAATGTTTTGGTAAAGTCTCAAGAAATCTTACATGAAATAATTTTGAAATCTTTTTGAAATATTTCATGAAATAACTTATGATGGGAATAAAAGTTATTACATGAATCCTTACTGAAAGGACTATGAAAGGACTTCTTGAAAGGAAACAAGAAAGAACTCAAAAATCTTTCGAATGTTTCAGTCGTAAAATAATTTAGAAAGATTTTCAGAATGATCTAAGGTATTCTTTCACCGAATCATTTCAAGATTCATTCAAAAAGCTTTCATGAAATAATTCATGCAATATTTTGGTAAAGTCTCAAGAAATCATACATGAAATAATTTTGAAATCTTTTTGAAATATTTCATGAAATAACTTATGATGGGAATAAAAGTTATAACATAAATCCTTACTGAAAGGACTTTGAAAAGACTTCTTGAAAGGAAACAAGAAAGAACTCAGAAATCTTCCAACGATTAAAATCAGAAAATAATTTAGAAAGATTTTCGGAATGATCTAAGGTATTCTTTCACCGAATCATTTCAAGATTGATTCAAAAAGCTTTCATGAAATAATTCATACAATGTTTTGGTAAAGTCTCAAGAAATCTTACATGAAATAATTTTGAAATCTTTTTGAAATATTTCATGAAATAACTTATGATGGGAATAAAAGTTATTACATGAATCCTTACTGAAAGGATTTTGAAAAGACTACTCGAAAGGAAACAAGAAAGAACTCAGAAATCTTTCGAAGGTTTCAGTCGTAAAATAATTTAGAAAGATTTTTGGAATAATTTAAGTTATTCTTTCACCGAATAATTTCAAGATTCTTCCATAAAGCTTTTATGAAATAATTCATGTAATATTTTGGTGAAGTCTCAAGAAATCATACATGAAATAATTTTGAAATCTTTTTGAAATATTTCATGAAATAACTTATGTCGAGAATAAAAGTTATTACATGAATCCTTACTGAATGGACTTTGAAAGGACTTTATGAAAGAAAACGTGAAAGATAACAGAATCATTTAGAAATATTTTCGGGATTAGTTTATAATTTATCCGCTTGATGGCGGTATCTCTTACTCTCGCAAGCGGTTAGAGTGCTTCCCGTTTCATATATCAGGAAAATAAGAATCTTAAATGGAAACTATAAATTGTTATGCGTGCGATGTCTGTGTTATGATAACTTCGATTTTAACCGCTGTAAAATTATTCGTAATCCTATGAATAATTATATCATCATATATCCGTTATATATATATATATATATATATATGTGTGTGTGTGTGTGTGTGTGTGTGTGTGTGTGTGTGTGTGTGTGTGTGTGTGTGTATTAATTCTAAATTGATTCTTAAATAATACAGGAAAGAATAAAATTTCTAGAACTTTACACGTCTCTCAACTAAAGATAGATGAAAAGATTAATGCATTATTACTAAAAGAATTCATGGATCCTTACAGAATTCTTTCATTGAAAGGATTCTGTAATAATTCTATGTCCGAGGTATATTTCTTTCAGAAATAATACAATGAAATATTTTTAAAATATTTTATATCATTCTTACAGAATACTTTCAATGAAAGATGTATGAAAAGATTTACGAATTATTACCAAAAGAATTCATGGATCCTTACAGAATTCTTTCATTGAAAGGATTCTGTAATAATTCTATGTCCGAGGTATATTTCTTTTAGAAATAATACAATGAAATATTTAAAAAATATTTCATATTATTCTTACAGAATCCTTTCAATGGAAGATGTATGAAAATATTTACGAATTATTACCAAAAGAATTCATGGATCCTTACAGAATTCTTCCATTGAAAGGATTTTGAAATGACTTGTGAATTCTTTATGAAATATTTTTATGTATTATTTTTAAAAGAATAATACCTCGGACATAGAATTATTTCAGAATCCTTTCAGTGAAATATTTTCTGAAAGATTGTAGTCCTTTCATGAATCCTTTCAGAATCCTTTCAAAGTCCTTTCATGCTGTATGGGTTATTACTCCGAAAAATAAAGTGGTAATAATGCATCTAGAGGACAAAATGAGTGCAAAAAGTATACAAAAAGATAAACTGGAAGAAGCCTGGATTTGTATCCAACTAACACTTTATCTGCCACTTCATACGTCGCCAACGCAATATCCTTACATGCAACCTATGGCGCTGATGCCTCCGATGTCATATCCGTATCCTTATCCCTATATGACACCTTATCAACTGCAATACCCCATAACCCGATGCCACATCCCGAGACTAAATCACAAGAAAATTTAAACTTTCTGCCTACTCACCGATCGGACGCCAGGATGAGCAAGGCTATCTCCAAGCATCCTTCAGCAGTCACCTTTTTGATGACGAGCAACCCCTTGAAGAATTGAATAATAAAAAAATAGAACTGTCAATTGAACTAGAAGCACTCGAATTAAAACACAAAGTCGAATTTTTAATCAATACTGGAACTGAAATTAATCTTATTCATGTAAAGGTCTTTCAACGCGATGCTGTCATAGCAGTGCATGAAGCTATAACAATTAACTGAATAACAGGGGTCCCATTTAATACAGCAGGATCAACCGAAATCACGTTCTCCCATACCCCTATTAAATTTCAAGTAATCACAAAAGAATTGCCTGGTGGAGTAATAGGAGTCTTAGGAAACAACTTCCTGGAGATGGAATCAACAAAAATCTTATTCCATGATAATGCCCTCATCATGTCATCTGGTGTTATGCACCCTATGTATTTCGCCGACTACAAGCACGATGAACCAAGATCAAAGCGTTGCATTCTTCGCGCTCGGCCGAACAACACGGCACTCTATGCAATCGAAAACATCCAAGAACATTCATATCAATGACACAATATTGAATAATCACAATCGTGACACTTAAATAACCTTTCACAAAAATTAGACCGAAACTGAAATCCTACATCAAGATTTATTGCTTTGTGACACACACGACGAATACAACGATAATACGAAAAATTATTAGTTTGACTTTGACAATTATGTCATACCCCAGGAGATGACAACACATTCAGGTATTGAACCAAGACATGAACCTCGAAGTAACATCTATGATAATTTGATTCGGAATATGGTAACTGAGGATCCTTAATTAATATATTCAAAATTAAATGATATACTAGGACGCTTAAATAAATCATCAAACATTTATACAGATTTACCAAACCACATGGAACACAATCATGTCCCTCAAAAGAGAATTATGTCAGACCTAACGTCAGGTAATAAACCTGATTATGACCTGGCAGCTGGATATTTTAATTCACGATTTAGCGTTTTACTTCAAAACCCATCTCAAAGAAAACCAATAACTTTATCTCCTTCTATAAAATTTGTTGAAACCCAAAAATCTCGAACAAAATTACTCAGATCAATACCTAGACCGTTGTCAATTCTACATATAAACAAAAAATTACCACTTTAAAACCATCAATTCCTAGAAAGATAACAAGAGCAGACGCTACTAATACCTTTGGACTGAAATGCACCATGCAAGCAACAAAATAAAGAAATTAAGCCTCGCCAACTCTGATTTACAACAAAGACCTTTTAAGAGGAGGTCGAGTATATCTGTCCTTTTCTAATCAAAGAATTGATTTTTTTACAAAAACTAATAATTGTAGCAAAAAATAAGGAGATAGCCCCATCTTGTATCATGAAAAGCAATATTTTCTTTGATGAGGAAAAATTATTTTTATCGATTTGTTTTAAAGAAAATCTTGAAAAACTTAAAAAATAGAGGTCAGCGTGAACAATTCAGTTTTTCAAAGTTTTCTTAAAAACAAAGCGATAAAAATGTTCCTCATAAAAGAAAATATTGCATTTTATTATACGAGATAGGGCTTTCTTCTTATTTTTGCTACAATTATTAGGTTTTGCAGAAAAATTAATTTTTTGATAAAAAAGGATGGGAACATACGACCTGCTCTTAATACGAATTACTCAAGAACCTACTCAATCAAGGCAATTAACTATCGAAAAAATCATTGATAATAAACAAAAAATATATATACGAATAAAGAATCAAATAAATCTGTACTTATCAACGATTATTAGTGGGACAAAAATATACATTATCATAAGACAACCTCTTGCTCGTTCTATTCCGGTGGAACGCTAGCGAAGCAACAACGATAACCCACATAGACCGAACAATATCACTGAAGACGATAATGCAGATTGACATTGAACAAAGATGCATGAACATATAAGAACATGCACCTAATCTATAGTACTTGTGAATACTAAGAGTCTTTATAACAGACAATATCATGCACTGCGGTAAGAAACACGCAGAAACAACTTTTTATAATAAAAAAAACCTACAAGACATTAAAAATGGAAACTGCATTCATACAATGCCTCTTTTCGATCATTTGATATTCCACATTCGCTATCATCACAGTATAAGAAATGACAACAACACCATACGTGCATCATTCTTCTTTTATTAACCTCTGTATATTATTAATCTCTTTACATATTTACAGAAAAAAAATGAAGCCAAAGGAATATATATAATAACTACTTTCCTAGAAGATGAATATCTTTTTTTTTGGGCTGTAGGAGTAGTTACTATCAGACCAACACCAGGCTGATCAATCAACAGCCGTAATGAAAAAAAAAAAAATTTAGCATAGAAGGGACAACTTTGATATGTGCACTACGTGACAAATAGGCATGCATATATTTTTCTCCCAAAAACAATTTTCCTAGTCCTCCTCTTTTCTTTTCCTTCTCCTTTTAAGAACAGCAATCACAATCAAAGTACTACCACCTTACCCAACTATTTGCACCTAAATATATTACGAATCAACGGATAAATATTACTATAACAACTATTAGATCACCGATATGATCATCAATCTCTTTTAACCAATCAACAACGTAGAGCTTTCGATGAAGAAATTCAGACACCTAAAATGTGCATACACAGCACAGTGAGACGCAATCGCTCGCACCTGCTTATTTATGGGAACTCATCAGTACAAACAAGACGTTTGCCAAGAAACCAACAACATCATTAAAACAGACCCTAGGAAAGCAAAATCTTTTTTTTCTCACTCCACGCGAATCATAAAATTTAACAGTATCACCGATAAAATTTGGAACCTCACTGACTTCCTTCACTAGATGAACCACTACGACTTCAGAACTCTCCACCAAATTAATGTCAACATACGCTAAAAGAATAGACGAAACTAAACATCATTAACGATGAAAGAAAATAAAAAATGAAGTAAGGAAGTAACACTTGACAAAAAAAGCCAGAAAGGTCAATTATGAAGACCTATAAAAACAAAATAGAATGCCGCTATACTCACATAACTAGATCTGCAGGAAATCATTGCAAATTAAAATGAAGAATCAGAAGAAAGCAAGAGCCAGAACACTCTAACTATACTGCCGTCCAAAGTAAGAAAACCTTAACTCCAATGGGATTCCAATGTAGTTAACCACTTTTATACTTTGGACGGCAGTATACTATTAATAGGACTATATATCATACAGAATATTTATGCAGGGGCCTTATTGAATAATTTGATATATCGCAAAAAAAAAATTAAAAATATTATAACCTTCATATAATATCAAGTCAATGTGAATTTACAAAAGAACGATTTATCGAATGATTTAGTAATGCTCCAGCACAAACGAAACATCAACTGTAAAAATCGATCAAATAGAGAATAAGGTACAAATAAAAACTCTGATTTTATGTATAATGAAAATATATTCTTTGTAAGTGTTGAGTTGATTGGTTGTACATAGAGCCTTGATAATTGAACTGTAGTTGATGAAGGCCTAAACTCGACTAGTTCGTTCGTTTAGCCCTTACAGCCTCTTTCCTTCGAGCTGTTCAGTATGTCCACTTTTCTCTTAGGCCTCACATGTTTAGACTTCTCGGTTTTCCCCAGGTCACATTATTGCCTACTACAAAGGCCGCTGTCATAAAAATCATGTGTTGCCGGTCCCTTGTTTATTGTATTACGGTCATTTATGGTATTAGTGTAGTGCATAGATGTGTAAACTCCTTGCATGAATAACGCGCAGCTTTCACAACCATTAATATCAGCTATTGCAAAACCTACTAATAATACATTTTAAATTCTCAGGATCTCATAACTATAATAACAATTGTGTGGGTGATAATGAGAGCGGCATAAGTCACATACTTCTAATTTCGAGATTTTTTATGTTAAAGTTATAAGTCAATAAAAAAATCAGGAAAATATTTTTTTAAATTAAAATGCATTAGATCGTGTAACGAGGATAGCAAATTATACATATACTGTATGTCAGTATACTTCTGTCTCTCTCCTCGTTGTGAGTCGCACAGCCTATTGTAAGCTTTTATGCTTACTTTATGTGTATAAGAGTGAGACAGAGAGCGGATATTTCATCGTCTTGCGTGGCTGACGGTTAGCGAAGGCGCGCGCAAGATATGACGGGGAGACTCGAGCGGGATACGAGAGCGAACGCGTCGTGAAGCCGGTTGGCCGCTATGAATTCTCTTGGTGTGCGTGCTTGAGCGTCCGTTAGTATTTTTTGGATAGAAAATCGCTGTCTTGTGAGGATTGCACTGTGATTATTGAATAGAAAATCATCAGTGTCTAGCTATTTGCTGCGTTCGACAAAATTCTTTTCGAGAACTTCACAAAGGACACGAGTGAGATAGAAAGCTGCACCGTGTGCATCCGGTGCCGCATCAAATGGACCTCGCGGGTGATCCATAGGTGAAGAGAAGCTCTGACCTAAACGTCGGCATAAAATGTAAGTCTGCAGACTTTATCGTGTCTTAGTTTTCTTTATGTGTTGCTTTTCGAACTTGCGGCGTAAGAGACTGTCGTCCGCGTCGACGCGTTGCGTTGTAGGTTAGGTTAGGCCTTATTTTCTTTATTTACCAAGAATGTGTAATTATACTTTTAACACGTCATTATTTATTTTATATATCTACTTTCCATTGTATTAAATTCTAATAAGTTGATTAAATAAAGTAAAGTAAAATCAAGGTTGAATTTAATTATTAAGTAGAGTATGATCTTATTTCCTTGCTAATTATATATCTTATTCCCGTGTCACAAATAAAATTGAATACATTCTTTCTTAATCAACGGTATTTAACAGAGTTCTCGGGTACACGCGGTGGGTTTCGTCGTACCAGACGTCCGGGAGGCAAAGCTTCAAAGCGAAGTTCTGCAATAGTATTAAATATTGTTTAACTGATTTTCTTTGTCAGAAATAGATAGACGAATTAGATCGGCGGTATTGAATTATGCTGATAGACTATAAACCAATAGTCAGTTATTTAACGGTAAGTGCATGTGTACTTAAAGAGAGTACACGTGAAACCCACAAATATATTTAATTTGTTTAGTTAAATATATTCCCCGTTACAATCGATAGATTATAACGTTTTTTTTATAATTTAACCTAACATAAAAGCATTGTTTCGATTTTTTTTATTCTAATAAAAAACATTTCACCGTCTGTGACTTATGCCATTTTCATTCTAATCAGAAGTTCGAAAACTATAAGTGTTCATATCACCGTTTTGTAAGAGACACATGAGAACTAAGGACATTTTAATATTCTTATTTTGGCCTGTGCACGTATCACTATTAATAGTAATTTATTTCATTTTTTTAGCATTTTCTAATAAATGTTTTTCTAAACAAGAACTAATTTCTTGAGAACCTCGTGAAGCAATTGTTTCATCTTATTCGTAAAAATAATCTTTCTTTTGAGCAACATCGTGAAACCAAATTTATAACAATACATGTCTCGTTTATAATAAGCATCTAAAACAGTGAGTTTTGAAAAAGGTAATGTTTTTTCTAAATCGATTGTACATGTGTAATATCCTTCATTACTTCAAGCAGTTTCTTCATCTTGCTTCAGCGAGGTTTTTGCCAATTCTGCTTTTCGTAAATGTTCTTCGTGTTAAAAATTATTTATCTTATTTTCCTTTTATGATGAATCAACGATTTGCATTTTGTAAATGTCACATTTCTTACATGTATCTTGCCTGGGTGAGCGAAAATGGAAATTAAATTTACTATTAAATATCTTTCGATAAAAGTGTGCTTTTACTGGAATTATTTTATTTTTTTCGCAATGCTCGACATATAACGTATACATTTTATTTACATTAAAATCTTAACGTAAATATTTACGATGCTCATTCTGTTTTCGCGTGTAATGACTTTGATCAGAGGGAAACGATCTAATATGATTACAAACATTATTCTTTCCTGAGATATTTTTTTAGCTGAACCGAGAAAGCCTCTTATGTCTTCGCCAGCAGGCTTACGGTCTCGAAGTTTTTGCAACGCTCTATTCAAGCGGCCTTCAGAAATTGAAAAAGTTTTGAAAAAATTGCTTCTTTCAAAGGCAAATAATATTTATACGTGACAGAACGAGATTCACGCTGGCTCCTATCTCTCGCTCTTCGTCTCGACACCGAATTTTGTTGCACTAGGCCACACAAAAATGCGTTTTGTTGCTTAGAATTGGCGATTTTCCAAAAATTATTAAGCAAGCTTTCACGTTTGTCAGATAGATTTTTGTGATAACATTGCATTTTACACTTACAATTATTCTTTACGAATTTTTTATCCAGAACTGTATTTCTATTGAAATTTATATAGCTTTCACCTAAAATTAATAAAAACGATTTCGATAAACTTTTATAGTTTAATTTAATAATGCAAGAATAACTTTTTCGAATAAATTATAAAATATTATAATATTTTGCAGACTAAAATATGTACAATTTATTTATCTATTTTAAACATACCGAAATTGCAAAGACGTTTTGCTTGTTGTTGACTATGATTTTTGGGGTACCTTTGTCTTTTTCTAGTTTTTTTAACAACTTGTCAGTTTTTTAAATCATCATCCGCTTCATTATTTTGTGATTCTGAATCACTATTTGGAATGTAATCGGAGCTACTGTTTAACGACAAAATTAATTTGAATACTAATGTAATTTCGGAATACTTTAAACGCTTTAACTTTGAATTGCTTTATATTAAAGACATCGAGAAACTGTGACTGAATTGATTACTACTACTAACTGTACTATACATAGCAATCTTATTTATAAATATAAACATGTTTGTAAGTCCTTTTCAAGAATGCAAAACAGCATTTTTATTTCATGTGTCCTCTTTTAAAGACTACCCTATTGAAAAAAAACACGTGTTATTTTCACGTGTTAGGAAAAACGTAAAAAGAGCACGTGAAAATAACACTTGTCCCAAAGATGTTAAATTTGCAAATTTTTTTAAGTCATTTTTTATGTGTTTTTCATGAGTTTTTATCACGTATTTTTATCACGTATTGTAATCACGTATTTTTTTACATATTTTTGTTGACATAAAATTTTGTGAAAAATTCTTGCCTATTGAAAAAAAACGTGTTTTTTGTACGTGTAAATAACACATTTCAAAGATATGTATTTTTTACACGTGTTTTTTACATGTGAAATTTTCGGGTTTTTTCGTGTATTTTGTCATTTTCCACGTGTTTTGTATATTTTTTCATATTAAAAGTTACGAATTTTTCATTAATAAACTTTTTATTTTTATTACAATAAAAATGTCTTATTAGGAGTATTTATAATACTTTATTTCAACCCTATTGAAAAATAATACGTTTTTTCTACACGTATATTTAATAACTCCTCAAAGATCGAAGAGCTTCTATGACCCAGAGTGTCTGGCTTCTTATATCTAATGTGTCTTCGAAATTTATATAAGGGATGAAAAAACTTAGAAAAACGCCACCTAGTGACTTAGAGTCAGACCAACATAATCGATCATCAATAGCGATTTTAAATCACTAGGTGACGTTTTTCTAAGTTTTGTCATCCCTTATACAAATTTCGAAGACACATTAGATATATAAAGCCAGACACTCTGGGTCGTAGAAGCTCTTCGATCTTCGAGGAATTATTAAATATACGGGTAGAAAAAACGTATTATTTTTCATTAGAGGCAAAATAAAGTATTATAAATACTCCTTATAAGACATTTTTATTGTAATAAAAATAAAAAGTTCATTAATGAAAAATTCGTAGCTTTTAATATGAAAAAATATACAAAACACATGTGTAAAAAACACGTGAAAAAAATGATAAAATACATGAAAAAACCCGAAAATTTCACATGTAAAAAACACGTGTAAAAAATACATATCTTTGAAATATGTTATTTACACGCACAAAAACACGTGTAAAAAAATGACTTGAAAAAACATGAAAATTGAACATGTTTGGAACAAGTGTTATTTTCACGTGCTTTTTTACGTGTTTTCTAAAACATGAAAATAACACGTGTTTTTTTAAAATAGGGTATGAGATAATGTATACGATGATTTAAAATTCATTTAGAACAGCTTCAAACAATAAATGTGATTTAAAATTAAAATTCCATAAAAATGTGACTTATGCCATTTTCATAATGAACCCTTTTACATTTTTGTTAAGTGCCATTCTTACGGTGCTTATAATATTAAAGAAAAAAAACGAAAAAAGACATTCTATTATTAAAAATAAGTTGATTTAATGCTAAAAAAACGAAATATATCACTAACTAAAGTTTTTTGAAAATGTGAATTATGCCACTCCTATTGTCACCCATACACCCACACAGCATGAAATATTGCAGTGAAACTTTCACTGAAATATTGTGCTGAAATATTGTCACAAGATTGCAGCAATCTTGTCTTAACATTGCTAAGAGGTTTCATGAAAAATTTCAGTGTGATATTGCTGCAAACTTGCTACAAGGTTACAGAAAATAATTCAAGCAATATTGCAAAGAACCTTTCATGAAAGGTTGCAGCGAGGTTTCTGCAAGGTTTTATAAAACATTTCATGAAATATTGCAAGAAACCTTTCATGAAAGGTTGCAGCGAGGTTTCTGCAAGGTTTTATAAAACATTTCATGAAATATTGCAAGAAACCTTTCATGAAAGGTTGCAGCGAGGTTTCTGCAAGATTTTAGAAACAATTCATGAAATATTGCAAGAAAACTTTCATGACATGTTTCAGCGAGGTTTCCAGCAAGATTTAGAAAACATTTCATAGAATATTGCAAGAAACCTTTCATGAAAGATTGCAGCGAGGTTTCTGTAAGATTTTAGAAATATTTCATGCAATATTGCAAGAAAACTTTCACGTAAGGTTGCACCGAGGTTTTCAGCAAGATTTAGAAATTATTTCATGGAATATTGCAAGGAACCTTTCATGAAAGGTTAGAGCGAGGTTTCTGCAAGATTTTAGAAATATTTCATAAAATATTGCAAGAAACCTTTCATGAAAGGTTGCAGCGAGGTTTCTGTAAGATTTTAGAAACATTTCATGAAATATTGCAAGAAAACTTTCACGAAAGGTTGCAGCGAGGTTTCTGCAAGATTTTAGAAACCTTTCATGAAATATTGCAAGAAAACTTTCATGACATGTTTCAGCGAGGTTTTCAGCAAAATTTAGAAAACATTTCATGGAATATTGCAAGGAACCTTTCATGAAAGGTTGCAGCGCGATTTCTGTAAGACTTTAAAAACATTTCATGAAATATTGCAAGATAACTTTTATTACATGTTTCAGCGGGATTTTTAGCAAGATTTAGACAACATTTTGATGGAATATTGCATCGAACTTTCTATGAAAGACTGCAGCGAGCTTTCTGCAAGATTTTAGAAACATTTTGTAAAATATTGCAAGAAACCTTTCATGAAAGGTTTCAGTGAGGTTCCTAGCAAGATTTGGGGAACATTTTACGAAATATCGCAAGAGACTTTTGATGAAAGGTTGCAGCAAGGTTCGTGCAAGATTTTAGAAACATTTTACGAAATATTGCAAGATACCTTTTATGAAAGGTTTCAACGAGGTTTCCAGCAAAATTTGATGAATATTTTATGAAATATTACGAGGTATCTTTTGTTAAAAGTTGCAGTAAGATTTCTGCAAGGTTTTTGACAAGATTTCTAAGATATCACAAAAAATATTGCTATGTACATTTCGCCAATGGTTATTACCATATTTTTGTCAATCTTTATAAAATATTCCAGAAAAGCGTTTCACAAAAAGTATCAGCAAAGTTTCATGAATAATTTCAAAATGAAATTGCAGCAAACCTTTCATAAACAGTTTCAGCAATAATTCCGCAAGTTTTTATAAAAGATTCTGAAAGCAGTCCAGATTCGCTGTTCTTGCCTTATATTTGGTTTCCTGTTATTTACTCAAGTATTTATTGCTGTAGTTGTATTGTAAACGGGAAGTTGAGCGCAATAAGTATGCTAATTATAAATATTTATGCGTAGGGTAAAAAAATCCATCGAATTGTTATTGAAAAAAGTAAAGAACGCATAGATATTAAAAACAAAACCTTTTATTTCAATATTCTCTACTTTTCTCAAAAACGATGCTGAGGAATTTTTTCTTTTTGTGCACAAATATTGATAATAATACTATTGCGCTCAACTAGTAATTTATAGATACAACGATTGATACTTAAGCAAATAAGAAAAACTTTATCACACAAGGATAGAAAATCCTGCCTACTATTAAATATTACTGCAGCAAGCTTTTGGCAAGATTTAAGAAATATTTTACAAAATATTGCAGGAAATAATACGGAAAGGTATGAACGTTGTTCGCGGCAAAATTTGGGAGAAATTTCATGAAATATTACGAGAAACCTTTCATGAAAGATTGCTGCAAGGTTTCTTGAAATATTGCTGCGAGGTTTCTAGAAATATTTCAACCGGGTTCTAGCGCGGACATATAAATGTTGCTGCAATATCTCATAAAAGGTTGCTACGAGGTTTTCTGCAAGGTTACGGCGAGATTTTCTGAAAAATTGCTGTGTGGTTGCTTGAAATGTTTTTGCTATTTTTCCCGCAAGATTCCTGTGAGGTTTCTTGAGATGTTTCTGTTACATTTCCTGAAAGATTGCTGCGAGGTTTCCTGCAAGGTTGCGGCGAGGTGTTCTAAAAGATTGCTGCAAGGTTTCTTGAAATGTTTCTGTTACATTTCCTGAAATATTGCTGTGAGGTTTTCACGAAAGGTTGCTGCGAGGTTTTCTGAAAGATTGCTGCGAGGTTTTTAGAAATATTTCAACCGGGTTCTAGCGCGGACATATAAATGTTGCTGCAATCTTTCATGAAAGGTTGCTGCGAAGTTTCGAAACTTTCATGAAACCTTGCAGCAACCTTGCAGCAATCTTTCATGCTGTGTGGGCAATTATTGTTATCATTCACCACCACGTAGAGGAAAGGATCTACTCCATGCCCTTATCCTTTTACGATCCTCTCCAACATAAATGACAAAATATACATCCATACGTCCTATCAATATATCCGGTTGGATATATTGATGGACTGCGCTTTCTTGATCAGTATCCAAGGTTTTGTATACTGATCAAGAAAGCGCACACGATAAACACAAAGATCAAGAAAATCAGAATCCGAGATTGTCAGTGGCTCACTTAATAGAACGATGGAATTGTAATTTCAAAGACCCGAGTTTGATCCCCGCTCTCGGCCAACCGATTGATGCAAGCACCACTGTACGTCACATGTGCTTTGTTTATAAAAACACTGATGACTCCATCGTCAATCACCGTCGCTAATTAGCATGGTAATGATAGTAAATACAATGACGTTGAATAAAATAAGCAAAAAAGACAAGATCCGAAATAAGGGATAAGAGCCATTCTTGACCACCGTACACAGACACATCACGCACCAGTGCTCGTTATAAACTACAAGGTTTTACATCAATATAAGTTGCCACACGGCAAAATATAGCAAATTCATGAGAAGCATCTACGATTCCGATGCCCTGCTACATCAGAACATAGTACTACGACCATCCTTATCATAAGAAACGAAGCATTATACGAAGACTGGCGTGAGTCAAGAGATTCCGCCTGGGGCAGAAAATAATAAAAATAAAATCGAATATAAGATCAACTTTTTTCCCACAAATTTGAATATTGATCATCTATCTTGTGAACTACAAATCATTTAAAAACATAAGGAAACTATAGATCAAATTTTCCACATTCACTAACACAAAATGTAGTTCTTCGTTATCAACCATAAAATAAAAGGTCAACACATCAGTCATCGATGTTCTTCTTAAAACTGCAATAATAAAAAAAGGGGCCCGAGTAAAACCAAAATCAGCGGTCCAGCCTTCGTTTATACTTGCCATATCCTCTTGCTGCTCGTACCTTACTTCAAAGATCCTCTTCACTTCCTGATACTAATATTATGACTCCCTTTTCATCCTTTGTTTTACCTTAGATCCTTCCAAACAATAGCAACTGCAATAGTAATACTAGTAGTTACCATTATAATAGTAATTTTAGATCATAATATTTTTATCCTATGTTTTTCTCTCCCTTGTGTATATTTGTATGATTATTGTGTACATGTATGCCATCAATAACTTCCATTATCAATTTCAGACGACCGCCTTTTGCTTACGATGCAACAATGTTCCATAGAGATAAGAAACGAGTCTTAGCTATGTCATCATTACCAGCTAGATTATGACGAAGACAAGTAACCCAACTAGAATAAACCTGTCTTGCATACCAAGATTTCTACCTTTTTTCACATTTATGAATCCGAAGCCATTACTGGAAAATAAGAAAGGTTACTATTTAGTATTATTATATCTAAATAAAAACGTTAAGGGTAAGGCCCTATAATTACTTGCTCAAAGAAGATGGAGATACTGACGACGATAGATACAACTCATTGAAACACACGTGACCTTAGACATGATTTCAGCCATCTAATCATATTCATCATTTCACACCTTTATAAATTCATATGCGTGCTCACCTTTATAATACCATATGCATCCACATTCAGAATCAGCTATAATCACTGTGGATAAATACAAAATTTTGGATCCTGTCCATAGCTTAACTTTATCGAGGACGATGAACCTTTCTGGGCAAGGAAGTGTAGCATCCCAATTGTATTTAGATGTTGAAAATTTTTCTTCTTTATGAAATTCAAGCTACAGCCAACATTCAAAATTTTATTTTCTTTATAATTAAATATGTGTCGCTAATCCGACGCCAGACTCAAGCATAACATTCCAACACTTGCAATTTGTGACCTCATTTTTTTATTTCAACTCTCCGAAAATTTTAAACTTCAAGGTGGTCTTTGAGCCCGTGCTTTTTGGTGACCCGATGACGGACAGTTCTTACTCTCAGATGATACTGGCATAGTATAAATTATCTTTAGAAACGAGCAATCAGCGCAGTAGTACCACAGAGTCTAGCCTGGTCGCAGATCACCGTATAGAGTTTAACAATAAATTCAGTTATAAGAAGTATCACAGAATAGAGCAGAGCTCTCAAATTTATATATCTATAATTTATATAATATACTACCTCTTTCTAATCAGGCCTATAGTAGCCAAACGAATTGTAAGCCATTTTGAAATATATTATAACCCGAAGTGCGGTCTTTAATTAATATAATTATCTTTCGAATGAATAAGATTATAATTTCTCTAATGAAATAATTAAATAAAGTAATTCTAAATAAAATGGTCATTGTCGCTCAGAACAAACAAAATTGTATGAAATATTATGAATTGTATTTAACGAAATAAAAACAAATCAAATTGATATAAATCTGATTTAATTCAACTTTTCCAAAATTTTAGAGGACTAAAAAAATTGTATGACGGCTTAAAATCTTCATTTTATCATCTAGTTTCGGATGCAGAGTGGCGTTTTCGAAAATCCAATATGGTGGCTCCAATCTGGCGGCCAAAACTTGGGGATTTCGTAAAAATTTTTCGAAATTTCATAATAACTCGCTCAGTTTTGAATTTTTCGTTTTTTCTCACTAAAAATGAATAGAGCACAAAATTTTACATAGAAATATGGTATTATAGTGAAGGTCAAACCACATTTTGAAGGTTTTTTTTGCAATCCTTATTTTAAATCGCTTGGCTATTATTTCGGTTGAAAACTGATCTTGAATCAGAAAGAAGGTTATATATGTATAAATATAGCTTACAAATTTCAGAGTGGTGTAGGAGGTCAATCTCTTTCGAAAAATTCAAATGTTATTAAAAATAATAAAAAATGTGATTTTTAGCTAAATTTCTGTAGCTATAAACTTGAAACGATTTCAAAATAATTAGCAAAATAATAATAGATAATTTGTATTAAAATTAGTTAATTTTTTTTTCATGAAATTGATCAGATATATTATTTTCAGATTATTTTCAGATATATCAAAAAATTTTTAATAAAAAAAACCGACTTCAAAAACATTGCACTGAAAAATAACAAATATTCTTAGAAATTATACGCATACTACGCTTCTAACACATGTGTAGCGAATATAGGCAATCTAATTATTTGCAAGAGCATTTTTTTTTTTTTTTTTTTTTTTTTTTTAAAGATTTAAAAAAAGATTAATATATAAAGAATATTGTCCTCTATATGATTAACCTTTTATATATGGTGAAGTCGAGGAAGTCCCCCGCCCGGCATCTGTTTAACACATTACATCAGGCTAGGACTGTCAGACCCACCATACCGAAAACTTTGACTACCGATGGATGGTCAGCCACTTTTGTAACCAACAATCAACCGATACCCAATGAGGTCGGGTTTTTTAAAGAGTCGCGATATAAATGGCACATACACTTATTTTCTTTCGAAAAAAAAGTTAGAGGTACCTGGCCAGGATTCGAACCCATGCCCTCCGCGTTGAAGGCAAGAGCTCTATCCATTACGCCACCGCGCTCTCATTTGCAAGAGCATACACGAATTAATTTTTTATCAAGTTGCTTACAAAGAAATTAACTAATAGGTAAGACAATAATATACATAAAAATATTAGAATTTTTTAAGTCGGTGCAAGCCTAAAAATTGCCTCACATCTAATAAAAATATGATAAATATTTTTATAAATGGTTTTCTTAATATTTTTTAAAGTTTCATTAGGTATTTATCGCTTCCTTTGTTAAATTTCAAATTTTTTTTTTAGATTTGAAGCTATTTTTTTAGGCTGGCACCGACTTCAAAAATTCTAATATTTTTATGTATATTATTGTCTTACCTATTAGCTAATTTCTTTGTAAGCAGCTTAATAAAAAATTAATTCGTGTATACTCTTAAAAATAATTAGATAGTCCATATGTTCGCTACACATGTGTTAGATGCGTAGTATGCGTATAATTTCTAAGGATAATATATTATTTGTTATTTTTAAGTACAATGTTTTTGAAGTCGGTTTTTATTTTGTTAAAAATTTTTTTTTTTTTAAAAAGATGTGCTCAGCTGTAAGAATATTGGACAGGTGCGTGAGCTTCTATGTGACGGCCATTCTTATGATCCGTTTGGAATGGCTAAGACCTGGCTGGGTCCGACTGTCTCTGACGACGTCATTCAGATTAAGGGGTATACAATTTTTAAACAGGATAGAAACCTTCATGGAGGAGGGGTTGTCCTTTACGTTAAAGATAGTTTGAAATGTGAGATATTAGCTTTTTCGAATATTACAACTATAACTGCCAGTGGTGAGCCTGAAGTGCCTGAATATATTTTTTGTTCTGTTAAAGCAGGCAACTCTGAATCTGTGTTTGTTTTCGTCATTTACCGTCCTCCTGTCATTTCCTTTACAAAAGATACTGATCTAATTGATACGTTAGTAAGTTTGACTCCCGATTTTTCATTTAAGATCATAATGGGAGATTTGAATGCCGATCTCCTGCGAGAAAGTAGTGATACGAAGTTTCTTAGTAAACTGTCCGCTGAGATTTCGCTTCAGTTGGTCCAGTACGGTGCCACGCATATAACTCCATCGTCTCGCACATGGATAGACCTGATTTTTGTGGATGACAATGACACCATACTTGACGCACGTGACGTACCTCCGAACTTTCATAGTCGGCACAATTTAATTGAAGTTTCTATAGCTTACAATGTTAGCAGTTTAGTGCAAGAACCGATTAAGTATCGAAATTATAAAAATATTAGTGGAAAATTATTATTAGGGAAATTGGCCAGCTATGATTGGTCCAAATTGACAACTGATATAGTGGATCCTGAGTCTGCACTTGACTGCATTTGTGATAATCTCACTACTGCTATTGAAAATTTAGCACCAGTGGAAATATTTAAATGTATGAAAAATAAGCCACCATGGATGAATGGAGAGTTGTCATAGATGCAGCGCAGGAGGGATGCCACATATAGGCGATACAAGCGGACAAACGACAATAAGTATTTTTCAAAATTTTTAATTTTACGTAAGGCGTAGGACGAGCAGATTGAGCGTGCAAGAAGTGAATACTATTATAACAGACTGTTGAGGCTCTTGCAAGTGGTAATGTCTGGAAGGAGTTGAGAGAGCTGGGACTCTTATCCGGACCCCAAGGGGATCTGAATGGATTTGCTCCATATGAGCTTCATGCGCACTTTGCTGGGGTGTCGGTTTCGCTACATGATGATGGTGAGAAACGCAAGAAGTTTCTTTCTGAATGCAGCGAAAATGGTTTCGCTTTTAAATCAATTAATATTAACGATGTTATTCTTGCAGTTTCTCACTTCTCATCGCAGGCTCGTGGGGAAGACGGCATTCCGCAAAGTGTGATACTTAAAGCATTACCATTTGTTGGTGAACATCTTGTGACTCTGTTTAATTCCTCTTTTGCTCGTGGGGTTTTCCCTGGCCTTTGGAAACAGGCTCGTATTGTGCCATTAAAGAAGTGCTCTACACCTAAATCGCCTAAAGACTTCAGGCCTATTGCTATTTTATGTTTTCTTTCAAAGGTACTTGAGAAGATCGTCCATGACCAATTGCAGGAGTACATTACTGCTAATAAAATACTTGACCCAATGCAGACTGCCTTCAAAAAGCACAACTCGACGCAAACAGCTATTCTTGAATTAACTGATGACATAAGATCGGGTCTAGACAAAAAACTCGTCACGTTACTTTTACTTTTTGACTTTAGTAAGGCATTCGACATGATCTCTCCCTTCAAGTTACTTACTAGGCTTAGATCGATGGGGCTTTCCAGGGCTGCTCTCTTGTGGATTAACTCCTATATATCAGGAAGGAAACAAATGATTTCCACGCATTGAAACGAGGAATCGAGTTGGCTGACAACCAACCAAGGAGTTCCACAGGGTTCGGTACTGGGGCCTCTGTTGTTTTGTCTTTACATTAATGACGTACGTGACGCTCTTGACTCTGGTTGCGTCAGGCATCTACTCTATGCAGACGACCTGCAAATTTACACGCAGGTGCCTCGCGAGAATGTGGAAGAGGGTATTCTCACTCTACAGAGGGCGGCCAAAGCGGTGTCAGAGTGGGCTGCTGGTGCCTCTCTCACTTTGAATTCTAATAAAACCAAGGCAATCGTCTTTGGCAATAGTCGTTTTGTAAATTCTTTTTATGCTGATAGGTCACGTACGATTGATCTTGAGGGAGGCATTAGTATACCTTTCTCTGACTCCGTAACGAGTCTTGGTGTAGTGTTTGACCCTTAGCTTTCATGGGTACCGCACGTTGATATAATTACAAAAAAGTTTAATAGAGTTTTGTATGCCCTGCGGTTTTTCCGTCGGTACACCACGGAGACTCTGCGTAAATAGCTCGCAACCGTCCTGCTGTTTCCACATCTTGACTATTGTTCAGTAGTTCTGCTCGATGCTTCTCAGGAGTTGAGAAGACGAATACAGAGATTACAAAATTCATGTGTGAGATATGTAATAGGTTTGAGAATGGGTGATCATGTCTCTCCTTATAGAACCGCGTTGGGTTGGTTGAGCACTGATTCGAGGAGACAATATTTTTTGGCTGTGCTTGTGTACAAAATCGTGCGCATGAATACTCCGGAGCATCTAGTGAGCCTCTTCACTAGATGTGTACCTAGGGCAGCTACTAGGGGAGAGGCTAAGGATCTTGCAGTGCCCTTTATGCGCACTGAGACTGGAAGGAATTCCTTCCAAGTTCAAGGTGTGCATCTTTGGAATTCCCTACCTGCTGAAATTAAGTATCTTCCATCTATCAGCAGGTTTAAGATGGCAGTGAGGGGGTACTTGCTTGACCTTGAATAACGGATACTCTCTTTATGTTATATTTATAGTCCCTTTATGTTAATTTATTATCATGTGTAGTCCTGTATATAGATTTAAGGTGTGCTTGTATTTATAGTATGGATGATGAGCGCATGGTTGAGAGTGAATGTATTACTTTTTATTTTTTTGACTTTTTGACTCGTTCGATTTTATTATATTTTATTTTTAGATTGTTTTTACTAGTTTGACTGATAGCTATTAATTCGACGGATTTGTTTATTGTTATTTTATTGATGATTGTGTGTGTATTTTATTATTGTAATGATCTGTGATATCACTCTGAAAAGTGACTTAATTATGTAGTATTATTAGTTTTAGGAAATCGACTGTGATATCATGAGTGCAATAATTACATGTAACGTTACAGTATTATCTCATTTCTGTATTTTATTATGTATTATATTTTTTTGTTACACACTTTTTGTTATCCATTACAAAATAAAAACATATCTATCTATCTAATACAATGGCCATGCAAGAAGCCATGTTTCATTGCTGGTATCAATGCTAATGTATAGTTTGACACGCACCAACTTCAAATTCGAATTTCAAATATATATTGGATTTGTTTTATATTTACAATTTCTACAAATAAACAAACTGTTTTATTTTATTAAAAACATAAATATGTAAAAATTAAATATTATAAGAGAGAACAATATAGTTGACATCATTTGCGAGCTCATTATTTTTTTTTAATTTTTATTACAGCAAAATAAGTAATCTATTCGTTTCTTTGCTTGAAACAAAATATTTTTTGAGTGACTTTATTGAATTAGCGAGACTTAGGCATATTATTAGGAAACTTTTTAGAAAAATCTAATTTTGCATTTTTGTGATATGATTTATCAAACCAAGGTTTCGCCCTTTATTTTTTAAAAATAAAATAATCCTGGGTAGAAAATTTCCTTACGATATACGGTTTTTGAGAAATTTGATTTTTTCGAAGTGGAAAAATTGTTTTTCTGATTATCTTGGATTTCCGCCTTTTTCCGTTAATTTTTGGAGTTTCCGCCCTTCATTGAAATTAAATGAAGTGATCTATAAAAGGAAAACTCATTCTGATAGTTTTTTTTAAAATTGTAATTTCATAAAATTACAATTTTCGATCGGTGTAGTGTAATACCATACCCTTAATAATTATTCACAGAAATTGTTTCCATATGGAGTTGTTAAATTTTCGTGAGCAGTAGTGTAGTGTAGATCCAAAGCAGACCCTTAAATATACATAAATTTTTTATAATAAGTAAATAAAAATTTGGGCTATGGCATATCAACCGCACGAGTATTTATAATTTAACGTACTGGTATCAAAAAGTACTATAATTCTTATTTCAAAATAAGCGCACGCGAAAAAAAAAATCAGAAGAATTAATTAATAATTTGATCTTTGCAATTAAATTAGATTATTTTTAAACAATATTTGTAACTCTAGATACAAACTTTCTGGTCCTTGCAGTTCGTATGCTTATTTTCACAGCAATTTTATTACATTTATCACGCAGTCTACGGAGCTTCAACTATTCTGTTTCATCAACGGGGAATATTTTATACGGAAATGCCTATGCGTCATTACTTGGCACTTAGTGGCAAGAGCCAAATTTTCGATGTTGAAACCGAACCCTGAGTTTCGTGCCTCGCGATGATCACTTATTTTTAAATCAATTTACTTGAAGCAAAAAATTTTCATTGTCTGCTTTATCCATCAAATTATTCTCCATTTTAATTAAAAATATAAGTTTAAAAATAAAATAAAAAAGAAATAACCTATAATTTTACGATGCAAATATACTATGACTTAATGATTTTCCTTTGGATGTGCTTCTAATATGCTTTTACAGTTTTAAACATTTAAAAAATATTCTATAACTATATAATACTTTTTGCTTCTAGAAAATTGATAAAAAAAATTAATTATTACGTTGGCATAATTGGCACGGAATTGTCGGGGTTCTGTTCCGAAAGAAAAAATTTGGCTTGCACAATCAAGTGCTTGGGGGGCTGCTCTAGAAAATTGCACAACTCTGTTTCACAGAGATAGAAGATATAAAATCCATATGCTGAACAAAGATAGCATATATCGATACACTAAGTTTATCGCTCCAGAGCAGCCCTCCTGGTGATGGCGCATATGCCCCGAGCACAATAGCCCGCAATTTGTTCGGCGGACACGCCAATTCGCTAGATCGTGCCTAGGGAATTTTTAGGGCCAACCTTAAGAAAATAAATTAAATTTTAAGTAATTCATGCAAACACACCAATAACAAAAATTTATTTTCTTAAGGTTGGCCCTAAAAATTCCCTAGGCACGATCTAGTGAATTGGCGTGTACGCCGAACAAATTGCGGACTATTGTGCTTGGGGCAATAAGGGTAAAATCAGATGGAGCGGAAAATAGACGACGGAACGTCACAAAACATTTATTCCGTCGCCTTGTTTTCCGTCAAATTTTTTCCCTATATTCACATGGCGCGGAATGTAGCTGAAAAATTGTTAAAAATAGCATACAAATGTATCCGCGAATTTTAAATTAACAACAAAAATGTTAAAAAAGGTTGGAAATAATCACCTATTGTAATTTAATTAAGATTCTTTTTTATAAAAATAAAATATAGTTTGTTATTATAACCAAATATTTCAATTAACATCATTATTTTTTAATTATAAAATTGCTAATCAACGTCACAGAACTTCTATTCCGCTCCATGTGAATATAGGGAAACAAATTTGACGGGATAATAGAAGCGTCACAGACTTTTTGAAATTGTTTAAACAAATAGTTAACCAAAATAGAATTTAAAAGTTTGATTGAAATTAAAAGTACAGCTATGGAAAGCAAATTAAAAATATTACGTGAGGTTATTGAAGCACTAATAATTTTTTTAAACAAAATAAAAATTGATGTCGTCTATTACGTCGTCTTTACTCCGTTGGCGGAATACAAAGATGCGGAATTGAGGTTCTGTGACGTTCCGTCGCCTATTTTCACCCTAAGGGTGAAATCAGATGGAGCGGAAAATAGGCGACGGAACGTCACAGAACCTCAATTCCGCATCTTTGTATTCCGCCAACGGAGTAAAGACGACGTAATAGACGACATCAATTTTTATTTTGTTTAAAAAAATTATTAGTATAGTATAAAAATTATAGATTCAACCCTAAGGGTGAAATCAGATGGAGCGGAAAATAGGCGACGGAACGTCACAGAACCTCAATTCCGCATCTTTGTATTCCGCCAACGGAGTAAAGACGACGTAATAGACGACATCAATTTTTATTTTGTTTAAAAAAATTATTAGTGCTTCAATAACCTCACGTAATATTTTTAATTTGCTTTCCATAGCTGTACTTTTAATTTCAATCAAACTTTTAAATTCTATTTTGGTTAACTATTTGTTTAAACAATTTCAAAAAGTCTGTGACGCTTCTATTATCCCGTCAAATTTGTTTCCCTATATTCACATGGAGCGGAATAGAAGTTCTGTGACGTTGATCAGCAATTTTATAATTAAAAAAAAATGATGTTAATTGAAATATTTGGTTATAATAACAAACTATATTTTATTTTTAGAAAAAAAGAATCTCATTACAATAACAATAGGTGATTATTTCCAACTTTTTTAACATTTTTGTTGTTAATTTAAAATTCACGGATACATTTGTATGCTATTTTTAACAATTTTTCAGCTACATTCCGCGCCATGTGAATATAGGGAAAAAATTTGACGGAAAACAAGGCGACGGAATGAATGTTTTGTGACGTTCCGTCGTCTATTTTCCGCTCCATCTGATTTCACCCTAAGCGCTTTCGTACTAGTTCCACTAGCAGAGTTGCGAAACCTGTGTATACGATCGTGATGCAGCACACGTGCTTGAATACAAGAGAATCTATTATATGGAATGTATACAATGTTAAATATGCAAATAATTATGCGTAAATAAACCCATACAATAATAATGAAGCTTTGACATTCGCTTAAAATCATTGCATTTAAACTGCTTATTACTGATTGATAAAGTAAAGATAAAATAATGGAAAAAAATTAAAATGAACCCCAAGCGAAAATAAGTCTGCATGATTGTGCTGGAATTGGAAGTTTCTGGATTATTCCCAATATGGAATAAAGTAAAGTTAAATAGCCAGTGGATAGAAAGAGCGGCAGTTGAAGATATTAACCGGGGACTATTCGCGCCTTTTGGTGCTCTTTAGTCTGTGCTCCGATGATAAAAGACATGGCGGACGATGAGGGTACTCAAGCAACTAACGATGACGCTAGTGAGTGTAAGAGAAGTGCTGTTCAACTTGGATACTGGACGGACAATTTCAGTAATCTCTTCGTTAAACAGGCCAGTCGTAAGGCTCCAGAGATCAATCGAGGATATTATGCGCGTGTCAAGGGTATTGAGATTTTCCTCAATCAATTTCTCCAGGTCATTAACAACATGAATGCCTTTCGAATTTCATTATTATTTATACTTTCCCCAATGAAAATTTTCAGTGTATAAAAACTTATCAAAGTGTCATATATAACATCAATTTAAAGTTTAACTAAAGTGCATAAAAATGTATCAAGGTATATTTAAATATAAATTTCTGGACTCAAAATTTTTAATTTTTCTATATTCTTTAATACATTTTTGTTGACTTAAGGCTATTTTTCAATAATATACTTTGATGCACTTACATCTATTATGATATAAATAAATATAGACAAATAAAATTAAATTAATTGAAGTATCAAATGTATCCAAGTGCATCAATTCCAATATACTTAACTATATCAAAAGGTATTTACAATTTCTAGATAGGAGCGATGAAAATGTATTATATTGTATAAAAGTGCATTAAGTTACAACTTGAAATTTTTTTCTTTAATTTGAAGTGTATCAAAAGGTATCAAAATGTATGAAGAGAGTTGACGAGATGCAACACTGTATCACACTCTTATACACTTTCATACACTTATTTACACTTTTATATATAAAATATTTTCACTAGGTTTACAAGGTGTAATAATACGCTTTAAAAATTAAATTAGATATAAGTGTACATAGCTGTGTCGAAATACATTTAACTGTATATAAAAATATTAAAATATTTCAAAATATAGTTAATCGTATAGAAATTTAAGTGTATAAGGTATATAAAATAAATTTGTTTTAATTAAATATATTTTAAAGCATATCAACATGTCAAAGTTTATTTACAGTGAGTTCAGAACATAACACTGATACATTTTCTACACTTTGAGATAGGTTGATTTATTTTGAATTGTGTTAATATTTTTTTAATTTTCAATGGGGTTAGTCTGTACTCTTATATTTTATTTTTAAATTATATCAAAGTTTTCTTATGCAACTATTTCAGTAAATAATTTTTATTATTTACTATTTCTACTAACTTTTTTTAAATTCTTATTAATGTAGCTCTAAATTAATTTGCTTTAATATTTATACATTGAATATTATAAAAATACATTTATATTTATAAAATTGAATAATTAGGATTTAAAAACAATTTTGACGATTTCATTTTAGCTAAAGGTTAGCTGCATTAGTTCGCAGAAAATGTAACCATTATTTTTGTTGATAATATAAATGATTTGTATTAGATAAAAAAAATGTTTACGTAATTACATTATGCACAAAATTAATGTTTCACATAAAACAAACATAGATTTATGTGAATATCTCACTGAACAAAAAATAAATATCAAATCTTTAATGTATAATTATTATTATTCTGAAATCTTTTAAAATTGTATTTAAAATATGATACTTTTATAATAAAAAAGTCAATTTTAAAAAGTTTTTAAAAAACTGTTATTAATTATAATTATATGCTAAATTATACAAATAGATTCATGTAAAGAATTAAAGTTTTGAAATCCGCAGCTAAAGAAGTTGAGTTTATGATCTTGATCCAGTTTTATATTAGTGGTAGTAATATTGAGATTGGTAGAAAAATTATGAATAAATATTTAGAATATATTAGAAGCTCATTTCGTCAGGATTATTTGAAAGTCATCAAATATTATAAAATAGAAAATAAAAAAAGATAATTAAGAGCGCTTTTCTTTGTATCTATTAACCTGTTAATTTACTTAAATAAATATAATTAGAGTTTTTCCATGTCTAACAAGCGTTAAAGATTGTTTTATGGTTTAATGAATAAAGATAAAGGAGTAAATTGTAAAAAAAATTTAAACGGGATGTGGCAATTACATCTTCCTTGGTAAAAAAAATAAAATGTAAATAAATGTGTAAAAAGAAATGAAAGATATACAGAAAAATATATAAATGTAAAAAAAGGTGTATCTTGTCATAATTGGCTGTGTAAATCTGTAGTTTAAAATAATTAATCACATTATACCTTTTTTACGTTTTCATACTACTTTATGCACTTATTTACATTTTGATTTTTCTTATAAAATTTTTTTTGGTATCTCTTTGTACATTTTTGTACTTCTTGATAAACTTATTTACATTTTGATTTTTTGATTATTATATTAAGAAATATTTTATGTATGTTTATATACAGCTGTATGTATTGATTTACACTTCTGAATATTTATATATTTTCCTGTATTTATTCACATATTTGTGTATATTTATTCATCTTTCTCAGTAAAAAAAATAAAATTTATTTCTAAACTGTATATAAACGTATACTATAAATGTGTATTAGTTATATACGTAACTTGGGAGTACGAAGGATGAATACAGGCGAGACTAAAGTGTTTGTCGCTTGAGTAGCAGTTGGTCGAGGCTGCTACTGCGCGCCCGAGACTGACTGCTGCTCAAGCGACAAGCACTTTAGTCAAGCCTGGATTCATCCTTCGTACTCCCAAGTTACGTAGATAAGTTTATGTCGTTGGTAGGCCGTATGAGGAACTATAAAAATGATTTTTTTAAATTAATGATATGTTTTATTAAAAAAAAGTAAATAATGTCATTATTTACTTATTTATTTTACTTATTAACTGTTTAACTTTGAAAATTTGTTCAAACAAAACATTCTGTAAAGTTAAGATTTTATATGAATTTGCATAAACATTGACATATCTAACGACATTCTTTTGTTTTCATTAACCTACGAATCGATGTCACTCGCGTCATATACGGGTGATATCTCGATCTGTCAATACTCCCTTAGGGAGTATTGACAGAGAGAATATCGTCGAGATATTAGCATGAACGTATGCAATGCCTATACAAATTTAGCGTGGTCTATTGGTATTCCACCGAATACGGCCTACGACGTCATAAATATGTTTATGTCGTCGTAGGCCAAATTCGGCTCAATACCCATAGACCCAGCTAAATTTGTATTGACATCGCGTACGCTTTGGCTCATCTCTAACTATGTTCAAATGTTTCTATACGCTTTCAGTGGCGTATGGAAGCTTTCCATACGAACCCGGAGTCGTATGGATTATATATGTGTTCAGACTGGTCAACTTAGGTGAACTGTATGACGCGAGCGCGCCTATGCTCACAGCTGACTTTGACATTTTCTTAACCATAAAAAAATTTTGGGTTATGCGAACAGCGATGCGAAAAAATTGAAGATTCATGTTTACAAATTAAAAACAAATGAAAGAGTGACATCAACTGATTTTGACATATTATTAAAAAATTTTAAAGAAACATTAATATATTATTTATTAATCGATTTTGTTATAGTCCCTCATTTGGCCTACAACGACATAAAATCATCTACGTCATTTGGGAGTAAGAAGGATGAATACGGGGCGAATTTGTTGCTCGAACAGCAGTCAATCTCGGGCGCGCTTCGCGCGCCCTCGACTGTCTACTGTTCTCGCAACAAACCCGCCCCGTATTCATCCTTCTTACTCCCAAATGACGTATATAACTAATATGATTGTACACAAGCGACAAATTATGACAAAACTACGACTTTTTGTACATTTTTTTACGTTTTTGCACTTTTGCGACTATTGTATGCATGCGCTTATATTAACTTAACAGTCCTGGGGGGTTGCTCTAGAAAATTGCACTAATCTGTATCACAGAGACAGAAGATATGAAATCAATGTGTTGAACGAAGGTAGCATATATCGATATACTAAGTTTATCGCTGTGGAGCAACCCCCCTGATTAAGCGTGTGTGTAATGCAGTATGTTCCATAACCAAGACGCACACGAGTACAAGGCCAAACGTAAGCGATTCTTTCCATGTAGTCTTAATATTACCCGAAATACGTAAAGCATACAGTTTCATTAAGGAATCATGAGGATTAGATAGGTATCGCAACATAGTAGTTCACTGTATATACAGCGGACAGCTCTACCATCGGATTACAGCTGGTGGATATAAGTGTAATACGATCCGTCGGAATTCACAAACGTGCTCCGTTCTGGACTCGAAAGACATGGAGTCGATAAGGTTCTACACGGTATTATTTACGAAATGAAGCGATCGGAGCAACAACGTTAAATAACATGACTTCAGTCAATACTATCATACATTAGTTTTACTTATAAGAAACGTATCCGTTAAAACGTTCGGGAAAAATAGCCATTACAACGAATTTTTCTTATTCAAAAAGTTAAACACAATCATATTTCATATTTATTTTATGATTAAATAAGATAAATTCTAATAGAGATAATAAGAGAGAGAGAGAGAAAAAAAATTAACATATTAGTTAATTTTACGATAGTATAAGATACATAAATATTTATTTTAATGATATTTTAATAGATGAACGTTTATACATGACTTGCACGATTAAAAAAACGAAAATTGCGGCAAGTCAGGTATAAAATGTACCATTTATTATTCAGAACATACAAAAACTTTAGGGGTTGAATCTAGACTTAAAACTTATGAAATATTTGTAATTTTTTAAATTCTTTGTTGAATAAAATCGTGAATTTTATATAAGTTAATAAAATACTTTTTATTAGAAAAATAGCATTTTAACTTTACATACTGACACGAATACGGGCTACATGGACATAAAATTAAATACGATTAACAGCTGTGTTCTTCATATCTTTAGACATTTGTAAAACAAAAAAGTCTAAAGGCAAAATTATTTTATACTTTGAAAAATCATATAAATATAATTAATTAGATAAATAGCATAGAATAATAAATAGCACATTCGAACATTCATATACAGAGATGAATTACGTTGTTTTAGACAATAATACTTCAACATTGAAAAAAAAATTTATTAGATATAAAAATAAAAGGATCATGCAACTACTAACGTTAATCGACCAGTACAGGAAAGCACAGCATGCAAAAATTAACTTACACACGACGTACACAAAAATGCGTCCGCTTGGTCCACTACGTAGACACTTTGATTATATGAGATACGCAGTATATCTTACTATAAGGCCCGCTATCTGGCATCACCAAGGGTAACTGCACACGAACGGACAAGGATAGCACCATAGATGTCTATGTAACAAAACCTACGGTTCAAAGCTAGCCTGGCAATAGTAACAATAATAGCCCAACCGTAAAGTACATTTTCTCAATTTTCCATAAAACTTCAATTGCATTTAATACATCAAATCCTATTTAGTTTGTACTCTCTACATTAATAAATCATAGCTATGCCAGACAGCACTTAATAACTTTTTCAACATTAAATTTATGAGCAAAACTTTAAATTTAAAAAAAAATAAGTGTTAGAAATAGTAATAATTTATGTAAATAATTATTTCATATACGTGTTATAAGTAAAATGAAATCAAAACGATTTTATCTTATTCTTATAGTTTTCAAAAAATTAAATTCTGAAATACTACGGCAGAATGATGCTGAAGCTGTGATATCTAAAGGTGTCTAACGACGCAATTCCCGGCATTCGAGTCATTAATGTAATAACAAAGTTAAGTTGTATGGTAGAGCTGTCTCTTTACAATAATTCCCTTTGTCAGGATATGATATTATCAGAAGTAGTCCAGACGATACCTTGGAGATGGCGTTGCCATAAGCGGAGAAGATAAGTTTGAAAGAGGAGCCGCGGTAGCGCAGGGGCTAAGTCTCTTGGCTCGCGCTCTAGTGGACCGGGGTTCGGTCCCTCGGGAAAAGGATCTTAAATCGTATGTAATTGTCACCCGGGCCGAAGGCGAGGGTGACAAACATACGATTTAAGACATTTTTAATTAACTCCCGTGGTGAATATACGATTTTTTTACACGGGGCGCGAATAGTGGGTGCTTTTTATTCTGCCGGTAGGGAGAAAAGTACCCACTTTTCGCGCAGAGTGTGAAAAAAGTTTTTTATGCCCTTGGTCTAAACCTTAGAGCATATACTACTGGAGGCAGCTCTGTATGCGCTGTACACGTGGTTGAGTTGAGAAAGAGAAAAGTATATTGAGATTGACAGATATCTCTTTTTCTCCAGCACGTAATTGGTCTGTTTTGTTCCCTACTCCTTGATCACATGTCGGAGAAAAAGAGATAGCTATCAACCTTAGTATACTTTTCTCTTCCTTAACCTAACCACGCGCACGGCAAATTCAGAGCTGCCTCTAGTAATATATGAGGATATCTCTACAATTTTTAATTTTTTTATGATGTTTTTGAAAATTTATTTTACAGGCGTTACTGGGTTACCCAATGATGCACACTATTTAAACTAGGTTCATACCTTTTGTACAATCTAGAGACTCTATTTTTTATGTATCCAGTGAATATGCCACCAACGGTATAGTAGATATTTCTATGAAACGTAAATTTTTATATGGATGAAATTTCCGAAATTTTATCCATGTAAAAATTTACGTTTTAAAGAAATATCTACTATATAAAAATATCATGACTTTGATTACTTAACATCTTATATTATATTAAAGTGAAACCACTTTTTTCTCCGTTTCTCCGGTTCTCCGCATTTTTTGAATGTGTCTTTCTTGGGCCTTATATTTTCTTTAGCTTTTTATTTTATTGGGCCTTTTATTTTCTTGGGCCTTATATTTTCTTGGGCATTATAATTTTCTTGGACCTTGTAATTTTTTGGACTCAATATTTTTTTGGGCCTAATATTTTTTTGGACTCAATATTTTTTTGGGCCCAATATTTTTTCGGTCTCTATATTTTTTGGGCCTTATATTTTATTGAGCCTTATATTTTCTTGGGCCTTATATTTTTTTGGGCCTCATATTTTATTGAGCCTTCTATTTTCTTGGGCCTTATATTTTTTTGGGCCTTATAATTTTTTGGACTCAATACTTTTTGGGCCCAATATTTTTTCGGTCTCTATATTTTTTGGGCCTTATATTTTATTGAGCCTAATATTTTTTTGGGCCTTGTAATTTTTTGGACTCAATATTTTTTGGGCCCAATATTTTTTCGGTCTCTATATTTTTTAGGCCTTATATCTTATTGAGCCTAATACTTTCTTGGGCCTTACATTTTTTTGGGCCTTATAATTTTTTGGACTTAATATTTTTTTGGGCCCAATATTTTTTCGGTCTCTATATTTTTTGGGACTTATATTTTATTGAGCCTTATACTTTCTTGGGCCTTATATTTTTTGGGCCTTATAATTTTTTGGACTCAATATTTTTTGGGCCCAATATTTTTTTGGTTTCTATATTTTTTGGGCCTTATATTTTCGTGGGCCCTAAATTTTTTTGGGACCAATATTTTTTCGGTCTCTATATTTTTTAGGCCTTATATTTTCTTGGGCCTTAATTTTTTTGGGCCTTATATTTTATCGAGCCTTATATTTTTTTGGGCCTTATAACTTTTGGGACTCAATATTTTTTGGGCCCAATATCTTTCGGTTTGTATATTTTTTGGGCCTTATATTTTCTTGGGCCCTAATTTTTTTGGGCCCAATATTTTTTCGGTCTCTATATTTTTTGGGCCTTATATTTTCTTGGGCCTTAATTTTTTTTGGGCCTTATATTTTATCGAGCCTAATACTTTCTTGGGCCTTATATTTTTTGGGCCTTATAATTTTTGGGACTTGATATGTTTTTGGGCCTCATATTTTCTTCAGCCTAACACTTTCTTTGGCCTTATATTTTTTGGGCCTTATATTTTCTTGGGCCTTATATTTTCTTGGGCTTTATATTTTTTGATTCCTACATTTTTATGGTCAATGTTTTCTAACGTAGCTTTTCATCCAAGCCCGTATACTTTTACATTGGATTCTTCAGTGGAGCGTATTTTTATAATGTTTTATATAGACTCCGCTCCAGATGCTATAATATTTTTTTTTATTTTAAATGCAATGTTTTAACGTCTCATTCCTACACTAGACATTGCAAATCTAATAGCACATCTCCATATGCAGCCGATTAAACAGAGCGTCCCAATATGCAGCCGTTTAAACAACGAATCCCCATATGCAGCCGATTTAACAGCGCATCCCAATATGCAGCCGATTCAACAGCGCATCTTAATATGCAGCCGATTCAACAGCACATCCCAGTATGCAGCCGATTCAGCAGCGCATCCCAATATGCAGCCGATTTAACAGCGCATCCCAATATGCAGCCGATTCAACAGTGCATCCCAATATGCAGCCGATTCAACAGCGCATTCCCTAATGTAGTCGATTTAATAGCGTATCCTCGTATGCAGCCGATTCAACAGCACGTTTCCTTATGTAGCCGATTTAACAGCGCGTCCTTTATACAGCTGATTCAACATCATATTAAACTATTTTGAAAGCGTCAGTTGATATTTATTTTTATTAAATATCATATATTTTATTATATTTCGAGTTCAACTATTAACACAATCTAAAACATAAATATTAAATACATATTGACATATTCTTTATAATATCTCTTTATAAACAATGTTTTTTGTATATATTGTGTTCTGATCATTTTTATTTTCTCCATTGACAATAGCGTAGTCACCTAAATATAATTTTTATTTGTTTTTAAATTACGTCCTTGAAAGAGCAACATATAATTGCCCATGACTGAAAACTGGTGACGGCACATAAACACCAACTTTTTCATAAGATTGTCCTTGTGATTTATTAATAGTCATTGCAAATCCTAATCTAATAGGAAACTGTTTTCGTTGCATATTGAATGGAATTTCTTCCGTAGATGGAGATAAATTTATTCTTGGAATGAAAACTTATTTACCTTTGTTTTGACCAGTTGCTAATTCCGCTTGAATGGAATATTTAAGCATTTTTTTACTATCAACCTTGTTCCATTACAAAGTCCCTTATTGGCATTTAAATTTCTTAAAAGTATAATGATAGCCCCTACTTTTAAATGTAATTCATGTGGTGGAAGTCCATTAAGAGTTAACTTATTTAAAAATTCTGTAGGTAACATAATATCTAAATTTTCTTTGTTATCATCTTCAGCAGTATCAATACTCAAATATTCAACATGGTTTCCTTCCATTAAATTCAAAACATTATTATTGATTTCAGTTACATCATTATTTTTAGGAGTCAAAATAACGTTTTTCATTATATTCGTATTGTCTATTTTTATTGTTTTTCCGAATATTTTTTCGACAAGATTTTCTTTAATGATAAAATTATCTGGTATAGCAGTTACTTCATTATCATCTTCAAAAACATCGCGGCGTTTTCCTTCTCCGATGTCTAATAACCATTGTTTAAAATTATTATCATTATCCGAAACTCGCAGATTTTCATTTAACTTCATTTGCTTAAAATTTTGCCATAATAAACTAAATTTAACTGAATTTTCAATAATGTTCATACGGCTATCATGTCGTACAATTGGTAATGTTTACCTGAAATCTCCTGATATAATTACAGTTTTACCACCGAAGGGTTGGTTTACATTGTATAAATCTTGAAAAAGACGATCAACCGCCTCAAAAGCAAATTTTGAAGTCATGGATATTTCATCCCAAATAATTATTTGTGTTTCCTTTAATTGTTTGCCTTCTGCAAAATTAGGCTTCACATTACAAGTTGTACAATCTGTTATATTTAACGGTAGTTTAAATGTTGTATGCACGGTACTTCCATCGACTAATGAATTCGCTGCTATACCTGTCAAAGCTACACATAAATAATGTATGGTATGATATTTATAAGCCATTAAAACGTTAAGTAAATAACTTTTTCCACTTCCACCCGGTCCATTTATAAAAATATATTTTTCTTTACTTTGGTTGTTTAAACTTTTTGGTGTAGAGTCGAATATTTGCCTTTGTTTATTATTTAAAGAATTTATTTTTATTTCTAATTCATTAAGAATATAATTATTATGATTTAAAATTGTTTCATTATTATCTTCTTCTATAAATGTGCTTATGTTAGGTAAATTAAAATCGTTTAATGAAAATCCATTGACTTGTAAATTATTTTTAATAACAATCAATGCAAGATTTTCACCTACATTTTTTTCGTATTTAGGGTGGTAAAATTTATCTTTATATTTTTCATATAAATCTCGTGCACTTATAGGATTATGAAAAACGCAAATAAAAGCAAATAATTCACAAAGAGCATGAGGGAATTCTGTTGAAGATGCTTCTTCCAAGCATCTATCCCATTCTTTATCTTTATTAATTAATTGTTTTGCCATAGCTGCCTCATAAAACGAATTGTACATCACATCATCAACAGTACGCAAAGCTTCAAAAGACGTGGCTCCTTTAACATGTAATAGTAATAACCTAATAAAATAACGTTCTCTATCTTTCGGACTTACTAAGTACATTCTACTGAGTATTGGTTTTCTTTTTTTTTCTTTTATTCCATTTTTTCAGTTTTTCATCAAATGTATAAAAATTTGGTATTTCTGAATATAAGTAATTTCGTGCTTCGAAATCTTCTCTATTCGATTCAAAATATGCTGTTAATGTTGTTCCAACATTTTTTTGCATGATCATTTCTTCTTTTCCTTCTTTAAAAAATACGTTTTGTTGATTCTCTTCATGAACGCTTAGACGTTTTATAGTATGTGGGATAACATGTAAAGGATATTCTAATAATCTGTGCATTGCTTCAGGTGGACATAAATATCGTGTATTAATGTATTGTTTGATTTCGTCATATTCATATTCAACATTTTCACTATTGTCATTTTCAAAAGTGTCTTAATTTTCCGATCTAAAATCAACATTTACTTAATGTATTTCAATGTATGCACAATCATGACCTTCATAACAGTATTTGAATAAATATTTAATGCATTGTACAGTGGAACAAACTTCTACGTTTATGTGTGCATTAAATTTCAATAATAAGTAAGGATTATAAGGAACAACGAATCCATTATCTGCAATTCTTTCTGTAAATTAATTTTTTAAATAATTTCGATGCCATCATTTTTGCGTTTGTATAGTGGATACCTATTTGATTTAATTGTTGTTGTAATATTAAATTTTTTTGGAAAATCTTTCGTACATTGTTTCGTATTTTTATCCATACACGGACAATTTATATTTTGCATACCACAGGGACCGTGTATCATAAATTGTTTAACAATACTATATAATTTTGGATAAATATCTCTATTTGGGATTTCTGCACTTATTATTTTATCAACTTTTTCGGGAATGTCCAATTTATCATTTTTATCTAAGAATAACAACATATGCATATGTGGTAATCCTCGTTTTTGAAATTGAATTACATAACTATATGCAATACATTTTCCTAATATTCCCTTTTTTATTACTAAATTTTTGAATTCTTCTACTTTTTCATAAAATACTCTTGTTATAATATCTGGTCTATCTATTGCATTTTTATAAATTTCCAAGTTTTCAGTTATTTCTTTCCAATGTGGGTCACAGGTCATAGTTACAAAAAGGTCAGGTTTACCATGATGATTTACAAGTATTATTGAATCAATGTAATTTTGTTTTGAAAATCGTGGACTATCGGGTTCAATTTTTAATCGTTTACACTTAACATTTTCTAATTTTTCTTCATATTTTTTTGGTTGTTTTTCTTTAATTTTTATATAAGCTTCTTTCTTACGTAAAGCCTTATTCGCACGTATTTGTTCAAATTTATCAGTACTCATTGTTTCAGTGAATTGCCATTTTGTTATCTTAGTATTTTCTAATTTCTGTTTATATTTATTTGGTTGTCCTTTTTTCATTTTCATATAAGTTTTTTTCTTACGTAAAGTTTCTTGAACACGTCTTAATTCTAATTTATCATTACTTTTTTGTTTCTCGCATTTCCATAATAATGTCTTTTTCTGAAATTTTTTTATATTTATGTGATTCTTCTGTTACCATTTTCCTATTAACGGGATGTCGGAGCTGCATCACTTGAGTTTTATTATATCAGTATCTTTTTAAATTAATAAATTAAACAAATATAATGACTTGTCCGTACTAAAGCTATATTACTACAATGATTTTTGTCAAAATAAAAAATCATTTAGACTTATTATTTTTTTATGAGCTTGGATTGGAAATTAGATATCAAACTTGATAGACCTAACTTTAAAATACGATACATTGAAAGTTTTTATTATAACTTTATATGTATAATATTTTGGTGGATTTCTTGAGTTGTCCGCACTGGAGTATAATCTTACAAATTTTTATTTTGTAGCAAAAAAAATTGATTAAACGCATCGTTTATTCATAAGTTAGGATTGGAAATATTATTAGAAGGGGGCCGCTTTGTCAAGCTCTTAAGTTCTGTTACAAATAAAGTTTCTTTTTCATCTATTTCTTTTGATTCTTTTTTTTTCTTCATTTAATTTAATCTTAACTGTCCCAATTTTATTATCGTTATTATTCAAGTGGATGTCATCGATTCCCATTATATCATTAACTGGTTTTTCAAAAATTTCTATCTGAAATGTCATTGTCAATTTCCATCAAAATTGTTTCATGATTCAAATTCTTTTGTTGACGATACATTTCCATGATCTTTTTTTGTTCTGGCAATAAATGCATTTGTGAGTTTTTTTATAATATTTCAAGCTCGGCGAAATCTAAATTAAATGGTATTTGATTAAGACCTTGCTCATGACAAAAACTCCTTTTTATCATATCCGGTGGATTATCATAATTAATTTTTGTAAAACTGGAAACATTTTTATTTTTTGCGTTTTAAAAATTCTTTATAAACGTAATCGCATTTGAGAAACATTATATCTTAAATAACATGGACCTAAATTATAAAGTACTGCAACAGCAAAAACCATTGCAAAAACGCTACAATCATAATTATTCGTTTGTGATTGTAGTGTTTCGAATACTGTACTTAATTCTGATTTGTTTGGTAATAATCTGTTTATATAAATCTTATACTCATCTTGTAAATATATAAGATTCAAATTGTCTATATATATATGAATTACCTTATTATTATAATACACACGAATCCGGTGACTCTTTACTAAATTTCCGGTAAATAATAACTGTATAAATTCTCCATCAATCAGTACTGAATGAACATATTGTGGTCTCTGAATTAGTGAAGTCAATTGCATGTAGAATGAGGTGCACTGGTTTGAAATGTTATTAAATTCTAATATATGAATATCAGTTAACATGAAAGCAATTCCACTATACAATCCCTGTCTTTTAACAATCAATTTATCTTCCTCAGTCAAAACCATTATTGAAAAAGAAAATTCTCTTAAGAATTTTCAGTCATTTTTAATGAACTTTTTCCAAAGATATTCACAAAATAATTGCTTTTATATTAACTGATTTAATTTACTGCCTTTTCACTTAAAAAGCTGAAAAATTAATGAAATTATGAAAAATGCTATGAATTAATTGTTATATGATAAATAAATAATAATTAAATTTGTAAAAATAATATTATGATAAAAAATTATTTTCGGCAATTATTTATATATATATATATATATATATATATATATATATATATATATATATATATATATATATATATGGGTCAATCCACGTCAACGGATAATGGCTCTGTCCAAAATTGTAGATCACCAAAAAAATCGTATATAAGCTCAAAATTTTCGTCTTACACTCTACTTTCTTTTGCAATGTGGTGATTTTAAAAAATCCAAAATGGCGGCTCCAATATGGCGGCTCAAACCTAGAGATATCATAAAAAATTTTCGAAAATTGATTTTAATTTATTTAAATCAGATACTACATGTTTTTTTACATCAGAAATCAATTTAGCGTTCAATTTTACATAGGAATATAGTATTGCACTCGAGGTAAAAAAAATTTATAATGTCATCGGAAGGTCATATCAGGAAATAATAGTTATTTCTCAAATTACTCATTGATCAATGTTGATTGGTGAGAAAATGAAGATACTGATAGATAACTCGAGTTACTGAATTTAAATCTGATGTCCGCTTAACCCTACAAGATCTGTATGAAAGTCATTGGAAGGTCAAATCGCGAATATCTTTTATTATTTGATAACATTAGGACACCTTCAAATTTTACGTGTCGCTGAATCCGAAACCGGGGTCTGTTGGAGTGTCAAAGGACGTAATTACGTAAAAATTAATCAAATATTGACTAAAAGAAAATTTTTGTCCTCCAAGAAACCACAGTTTGAAACGTATTTTTCTGTAATTACGTCGTTCGACACTCCAACAGGTCTTGGATTCGGATCCAGCATCACGTAAAACTTATAGGTGTCTTAATCTTATCAAATTTGACCTTCAAATGACTTTGATGTAGACTGGTAGGGTTAAGCGGATATCAGATTTGGATTCAGTGACTCGAGTTTACCTACCAGTATCTTCATTTTCTTACTAATCAACGTTTATCAATGATTAATTCGAGAAATAACTATTGTATCTCGATATGACCTTCAGATGATATTGTAAAATTTTTTTACCTTGAGTGCAATACTATATTCTCATGTAAAATCAAACGCTAAATTGATTTCTGATATAAAAGATATGTAGAATCAGATTTAAATGAATTAAAATTAATTTTTGAAAATTTTTTATGAAATTTCTAGATTTGAGTCACCATATTAAGGCCGCCATTTTGGATTTTTCAAAATCGCCACATTGCAAAAGAAAGTAGAGTGTAAGACGAAAATTTTGAGCCCATGCACGACTTTTTTAATGATCTACAATTTTGGACAGAGCCATTATCCGTACTATATATATATGGGACATTTTACACCAACTGGAAGAGCAAAAAAATAAAAATTGCTGAAACTCTGAGAATATATTCTGTCTGTTACTCAAAATGTATAAAAAAATATTCAAGGATTTAGATTTGAAGGATCAAGAGCCATAGATCCTTAAAATTTGGAAATTTTCAAAATTTTTTTGGAAAAGTACCAACTTTTAGAGAGAAATTCATGAGAATTCTTCTTGTTCTAGATAAAGAGGAGAGTTAGCATTATTTTTTACAGAGCTAAATTTTGAAGTTTTCTATTGGTTCTTACATGTATTACATGGTAATTGAAATTACTCATTGTCTGCTACTTCAAAAATTGCTTTTCGAGGGCTTATTTCCTTCTATTTTTTATCAACTTAAAAATAAATTTTTGATTGTGTAAGAAAGAGCCACCAATAAGGAGTTATAACAGTTTAAAATATATATTTTCATGTCTAATTTATTTTCAATATAAAAATTAATCATACATGATAATATATATTTTAAACTGTTTTATCTCCTTATTGATGGCTCTGACTTACATGATCAAAAATTCATTTTAAAGTTCACGTGAAATAGAGGAAAATAAGCCCGCGAAAAGAAATTCCTAAAATGGGGAACAATGAGTAATTTCAATTACCATGTAATACATATAAGAACCAATAGAAAACTTCAAAATTCAGGTCTGTAAAGAATCATGCTAACTCTGCTTTTCATTAACAACAAGAAGTATTCTCATGAATTTCTGTCTAAAATATTAGGATTTTCAGGAAAAAAAATGATCAAGCTGGGACTTTTCCAAAAATTTTGAAAAATTTTTAAATTTCAAGAATCTATGGCTCTTGATCCTCCCGATCTAAATCCTTGAAAATTTTATTACACATTTTGAGTAACAGGCAGGATATATTCTCAGAGTTTCAGAGATTTTTATTTTTCTGCTCTTCCAGTTGGTTTGAAATGTTCCATATATATATATTTATTCATTAAAAAAAGTTTGTTGTAAAAAGAACTAAAATCAAAATTATTTTGAATTATTTTTAATAATTGTATTCTTCAATTTATTTACAGTTATTTATGGTTATTTGCAGTATCTACATTTAAATAATGTATAAATGATAATAAACAACCCACACAGCATGAAATATTTATGGAAGCTTCCTGGAACATTAGCAGCGAAGATTTGAAATATTTTAGGAATCTTCCATGGAATATTCCTGTAATATTCGTATGTCCTTGATTCTTCCTACATTGGAATATTCCATGGAATATTGCTAGAAGATTCTAAGAATATTTCATTGGAAGATCTATGATATCTCAGATCTTTTATCGAAATATTTCAGGAATCTTGCAAGAATATTTCATGAAATATTCCGTTGGAACATTCATTGAAAATTTCCGGAATATGGGAACGGTAGATTTGAAACATTTTATAAACCTTTCATGGAATATAAACGAAAGATCTAAAGAATCTTTCATGGAATATGCACGAAAGATTTAAAGAATTTTTCATGAAATATTCCATGAAATATTTCTGGAAGATTTTAGAAATCTATCGTAAAATATTCCGTGGAATATTTATGGAAGATTCGCAGAATATTGGCACGGAAGATTTGGAATATATCAGGAATCTTCCGTGAAATATTCCTGTAATATTCGTATGTGTTTGATTCTTCCTACATTGAAATAATCCATGGAATACTCTTGAGAGATTTGAAGAATATAAAAATGGAAGGTTTGGGTAATCTCTCATCTTTCATAAAATGTTCCTGGAAGATTTTTGGAAAATGTGAAATGCTGTGAGGGGATGGTATATATATTATATAATAACACATTACACTTATACATTAATACATATACGCATACATAAAAATTTAGTTATAAAATCGCATTTAAATATTCGCTTCGACTGTGCACATCAAAGTGCTGATACCCTTTCGCTTTTATAGTAAGTGAGGTATCTTTCAACCGCTTGGGGATGAAACTCCCATTTAACAAACATCCCCTTATCGGCGTCACTGGAAACCTCCCGTAATGTTCCGCGCAATCTTCCAACGAAAACTTCATGGGATCATTCTAGAATCTTTTAAGCAATATTCTACTGGAAGATTACTGTAATCTTTGCGTAAAATATTTCGTGGAATATTTACGGAAGATTTATGTAATATTTCGCTGTACGATTTAAAAGTTTTTAGGAATCTTCCAGTGAAATGTTTTTGGAATCTTTCTGGAATCTTTAATGAAATATTCCACTGGAAGATTACTTAAATCTTTTTGTGGAATATTTCGTTGACTATTTATGGAAGATTTATGTTACATTCCACTGTACGATTTGAAAGTTTTTTGGAATCTTCCAGTGAAATGTTTATGGGATCTTTCTGAAATCTTTCATAAAATATTTTACTGGAAGGTTACTTGAATATTTCTGTGGAACATTTCGTGAAATATTTATGGAAGATTTATGTAATATTCCGCTGTACGATTTTAATGTTTATCGGAATCTTCCTGAAATCTTTCATGAAATATTTCATCGGAAGATTACTTTAATCTTCCTGTGAAATTTTTCGTGGAATATTTATAGAAGATTTATCTAATATTTCGCCGTACGATTTTAAAGTTTTTTGGAATCTTTCAGTGAAATGTTTATGGAATCTTTCTGAAATCTTTCATGAAATATTCCACTGGAAGATTACTTAAATCTTTCTGTGGAATATTTAGTTGACCAGTTCTGAAAGATTTATGTAATTATCCGCTGTACGATTTTAAAGTTTATCGGAATCTTCCAGCGAAATGTTTCTGGAATCTTTCTGGAATCTTTCATGAAATATTTTACTGGAATATTCATAAACATTACATGGACTATTTTATGAAATATTTCAGAAATTTTTCGTGAATATTACATGGAATATTTCGAAAAAGTTTTCGAACATTCCTTTGAAATATTCCTGAAATATTCCTGGAAGGTTTCAATGGAAGATTCCAGTGGAATATTCTGAAATATTCCGTGAAGACTTTCAATAATCTGCATGAAAGGTTCCATTGAAATATTCCAGTGGAATAATTCGAAATATTTCAGTGAAATCTTCCATACTATGTGAGAACCATTATTTATTTCTAGCCTAACGCTTTTTTATTGTTATTTACAGTTTTCAATTTTTTCTTATAATCATTTGTTTATTCGCAGCATTATTCTACTTTTAAAAAATAATTTTCATACAAGGTGATAAAATATTTTACTATAAGATAATATATATATATATATATATATATATATATATATATATATATATATATATATATATATATATATATATATTTATGTCCTCGTAGGCCGTATTCGTGTCAGTATGTAAAGAGCATGCTAAATTTGTATTGGCATCCCATATGTCTCAGACACGCTCCTCGACTTATTGCAAGAATTATATGTCTTCCTGAGACATATTGAGACTCAATATGTCTCAGGAGAAATCAATATGGCATCACCGATCCTACTATGTTTCGTTCAATATGTCAAAGAGCAATCATATTGAACGTAGGTTAGTGAAAAAAAATGACTCGCGCTTCGACAGCAGCTATACTCATTACAAAATGTCAATCTAAGAAACAAAAGAAAAAATCAATAGAACTAAAATTTAATTTTAAAAGTATTGAAAAAAAGATTAATATTTTCAACTCATAAGTTATATTTCCTCATACGGCCTACTTCGGACATAAAATCATCTATGTCCTTTGGCCGTTTATTCAGGTGGAATTTGAATCTCGAACAATGTTTGCCGCTTGAGCAGAAATCTACCTCGGGCGCGCTTCGCGCGCCCTCGGCAATTTCAGCTCAAGCGACAAACATTGTCCTCGATTCATATTCCACCTGAATACGGCCAAAGGACATATATAACTAATATATATATATGTTTTATTTCACAAAAAAATTTCAACATCAAAACTAATTCTCTAATGTAGAGAATAAAAAATTAAACTCGTATAATTTTGAAATTTTGATATGGGAATACTTTTTATAAATAACTTTTTAATAATTTTGAATAATGGTAAATTTTTTAAATAACTTGTGGTATTGAATGCTAATTAAATTTAGTTTTAACATAAAGTTGATTATTTAGGTTGGAAATGTATTCAATAAAATAATATAACTATTTATAAGTTATCACTTAATTTTTTAAACTTTTTATTCATAGTTGACAATTATATTGAATATATGATTCTCATTTTAATAGTTTTTATATGATATTATGTGAATTTTATAAATATAAATTATTTAAGGAGGTGTCAAATGGACAGCACACTTCCACCCATAAATATTGATTATATTTCCATTGTATTTTAAAATTTTGAATAAATAGATGCATTAACATACAGTATGTATCACGAAGATTATTCAGTTAAATTTTTACATAAATCTATTCATTACTTATTGAGAAGTTTGGGTTCCAATATTATTTACTAAAATTTTTCCATTTGGAATCAGAAATTTAAATATCTTGAAAACTAATGATTGGAATAATTTCAAAATTCAAATAAATAATCATCACGAGATATACTACAAGTAAATACATTCCTTTTATGGAAATTCAGCAATAGAATGGAAAGACAGTTAATTTTTTTATTTTCTTATAGTAAAATATAATCAAACTTTGACAACAAATTTAACATAATGAAATAATTGTACCCTGGTAGAAAATTAACCATACTTTCTGCTCTCTTCACTAACTAGTGCCCAGATATTTTAACAGAATTTGCGCAGATATATCACCGTAATATGTCAGAGTTCACCGGTTTATGCCCAGGATCTGTTAAATGATAGTAAATAGATTTATAACCTCAAACTTACAAATTTGAAAATTATTTAGACTCAGTGAATTTAGTTATGAAAATTTGTTTAGAAATTTTCTTAATAATCCTATTAAATTAATTATAAAACTAAGAACGTCTTTTAAAATGTATACCATGATATATTAAAGTATCAGGACTAAGATAAAGCCTAGAAAAAAAATCAAATTTAAATGCCATGATAATTTTTTTTATTATAATATTAATTAATCTAACTTTTTTTACCTTAAATATATATTAAATACAAGACTTCTGTCAATGAATAATTTTAAAAAATCTCATCTGATTGAAATCTTCCTTCATCCGAACACTTGATTTTGGAATCGAAGACTTGATTTTTTCTATTTTAACCTTTTAAGGACGGGACTGGTCGATATATCGACCACTCAAGTATCATAATATTTTTGAGTGTTTTAACATAATATTATCCTCAAAATCACTCAAAAATATTATGATACTTAAGTGGTCGATATATCGACCAGTCCCGTCCTTAAAAGGTTAATGATTATTGCAAACTTTTTCTGCCAATTTTCAACAGATTGACTTCAAAATTTGTAGAGATCTTCAACTTATATATCTTTACAAAATAACAGTTTAAGTTCTTTTAAAAAAAAATAATTTAAAAGTTTGGTTCAGAAAAAGTTGAAAATATTTGAAAAAATAGATATTTTTGTGAATTTCATGTATATAATTCAGTTCAAAATTTACTTTAATTTGTCTTATCAACATTCTAGCATTGTTATTTTGTAAACATATATAAATACAACATTTCTGGAAATTTTGAGGTCAATTTGTTGAAAATTGGCTGAGAAAGCTTACGACAATCATCAAAATAGAAAAAATTAAGTTTTCGATTAATCAAAAGGATTTTAAGCACCAGATAAGATTTTTTCAATTCATTTATGGACCAAAGTCTTATATTTAATATAAATTAAGGTAAAAAAAAGTTTGATTACTTGATATTATAAGAAAAAAATTTATCATTACATTTAAATTTGATTTTTTTCAGGCTTAAATTCAGTTTGATCATGGTCTTTCTTTTTCTCCTACGTATAGCAAGATCAGAGTCAACTACCTTGGTCATTTCAGAGTATGTTCAACTAAAAAAAAGTTTTTATTTAAGTTATTCAATAAATATTTGTTCTATTTTTCTTTATTAAAAAGTTTAAGTATATGTCTTATATTATTTATTTAATAAAAATTTATTACAAAAAATGTATGAAATTTTGATCAAATTTATTAGCTGAATATTCTTTATATACCAGCTAAACATTATTAGTTAGCTGAACATTATTTATGCATCAATCTAATAGAATCTTATAAAAATAATAAATGTTTGTGATCTCAAAAAATCAATCAATTAACTTTAGTTTGCTAAATTCATATTTTTTATGACAAATTTCTTCTTGTTTTTTTTTATACTTATTATATGTTAAAATTGAATTGTAATTATTTAGCTGAAAATTTTACACTAATGTTTGATCGGGAATCATATTTGCTTATAATATACAACTCGTTCATAACCTCAAATCAATTTTATTTCATTTCTAACAAAGTCTGGGCAGATTCTGTGCAAAAACCGTCGCCAGTACATGGGGTTTTTGGGCAGAACATATGAATAGAATCTGCCCACCGAACAGAAAATTTGAGATATTCTGGGCAAACTAAGCTTAATTTTCTACCAGGGTACTTTCAATGATTTGTGTCATATTTAATACAAATTATAGAGTCATATTACAGAATATTATTTTTTTCCGCATTCATAATAAATGTTTCGCAAATAATAAGTAAATTTTCTTTTGAAATATTTACTTTTTTAGGGGGAATTCTACTTCTATCTAGACAGTTCATACATATAAATGCATAATTATAGACATAATCAGAAACATTTATTCATATTTTATATATTGTCCTATCTTTATAATTGACTATTAAAAAAATTTAATATCTAATAAATAATTTTTTAAAATTGCATTTCATAAAATTTATGTTCAAACGATATTGAAAAAAATATTTTTACATCATGTAATTATAATTTTTCAAATGAGGTAATTTGATATTTTTTAAAAATTAATGTTTCTCTTGTTAAAAATATTATTGCTTCAATGAAATGAATTGCTAACAATTTTTGTATAAATCACAATTCATTTAAATATAAACACGTGTACAAATGAAAATGTAATTAAGGTTAAATGTATGTTATTTATAAAAAACTGCTAACAAGTAACTTTTTAAATAATATATTTTCATGAAAACTAATTTAAATACCTCATTCTCTGAATGATAACTGAATACAATTTTAATTTAATAAATTTAGTTATACAATTATAAATATATAATATTTATAAAACTGTTCATCAAATAAAATTATTATTTTTTTAATATATATATATATATATTAAAAAAATAATTATTACAATAGATTGTAGTTAAATAAAAATGTTTATTTTAATAATTATAGCGTTGAAATTTATTTTGATGAAAATGTTATTTGATTGACATTTACAGTATTATTTTAACTATTTTTGAAAAGTTACTTGTCATCAATAAAAAAATATTTAATTTTCCAAATTAATAATCTATTAATATCAAGAATTTTCTAAAAATTATAATATTTATGATATGCAAACCTTACTTGTGATACATACACTTTGTAATATTTGTATCTCATTAAATTTTTATATTAGATGCAAAAAGGATTGTTAAGTAATTGCAAATAGTTATTTTTTTATTCCGAAATATTCGAATTTAAAATTAACTAAAATGTTGTATTTTAATCTTATGATTTTGTGGGGATATATACGTGTGAAGGAGTGTGAGTAACCAATCATGTACTGTATGAACGACCCTACCCCCTAAAGACGAGTTAACGTGTGAGCATGAGAGCGTTAGCTCTCTCACTTGACTACCGACTGTATCCCTGGCTTCAGCAAATACAACGCTTAACCATATCTCTCGTGTATTCATTTAACTTAACCTTAAAACCTCTACCTTCTCTCATCTATACTGTGTGGCTTTTGGTTGGAGTCCCAGGCCCCACAATTGGTGACACCGAGTCTTCAGGACACGTTCTGCAGGATTCAAGCCGCGTCGTGAGGCATCATCTCTCATCGAGCATCATCGCCACCGGCCGGCAGGGTAAAGAGAGAAAGAGAAGCAGCACGCTGCCCCTTTTGGAAATATCAAAGGTGATAAAACGAGGTTATTTTATTTTCTTTTTAAAGAAAAGGAAGCTATTTAGCGGCGCAGAGAAAAGCATCAATCTTTTCTTCTGCATAAGTCGCAAATAGTCTTGAACTCTGTGTACTGTCAGGCGCATTTTAAATCGCGTACAGTGCACAGAAAGTTTAGAATACATAGAGTATATGATATCCTGTAACGTGCAATTAAGTCGCGTACAGGTGTCATAAGAGAGAATTGTACACAGCTCCGAAAGCAAGTGCGACATAAGTACTGCGCGCACGTTCTACGTAAAAATTGTATTGCGTGTACGGGCGGAGCATGGTAAACGCGAAATAAGCGTAAAATATATTATAATAAGTTGAAGTAAAATTCACCTTAGCGGTCAGTTCGTAGAGTTTTTTCTCTTTTCTAATTTAATTGATACACATATAAAATATATACATATATATATAATAAGTAGAAAGCATAAAATATTTAGTTTTTTTCTTAAATATTCAATGCTGTTGTGCGACAAAGAGTCTTGGGGTACGTTTCCTACTGGCTTTTTGCCTCTTTTATAGGCACGTGCTTCTGGGGCATCTGAGTCTATCAGAGCAGCAAATTAATGCATATATATTATCTTGCGCAGCTAAGGACGTCCTGGAGTTCTGTGCCTACTGGCTTTTCGCCTCTTTTATAGGTACAAGCTACTAGGGTTTACTTGGCCAAACAAGATATTTATTCTTAAAATATCAAAATTAATAGCAATTAATATCCTATTTTCCACGTATTAATAAATAATAAGTAGGGAAGAAAATGTAAAAAATTGTAAGTCATTGCACGCACGAAATATAAGTGCAAAATATAAGTAAATGCGAAAAATTGATGTGAGTGTATCGAGGAGAGAGAAAATTCGCGAAAAAATTTCAAGAACAAAGAAAATTTGCGAGGTAAATTTTAATATTGAAATCGAAAATTCTAGAATATTCGAACGAGCTCGAGGTGACCGTTCAAGGTTGATAGGTGACAAAAAGCCGTTAGAACGCGACCTTTTATGTTTTGAAAAGCATAGTAGTTAGTCGAGTAACATGATCAAGGCGCGTTTAGACCCAAAGTTATCTCGTAAACAAAGCGAGAATTTTGTACCGGGGGATAGAATTATTTTATTTTATAATATTATTCGTATTCTAGATTATTTATTGTAATAAATATTCAGTTGTATATGCGAGCGTGTCGTGATAATTTATTTATTCGTGTTATTAATTTATTTATTCGTGTATCGTTGTTTATTTATTTATTTATTCAATTGTATATAATTTATGTAAATTCGTGTCGTATTAATTTATTATGTCATAAACTGTTTTCAAATTGTAAATAATTTATGTATTATTTTTTTCATATTGTATATAATTTTTGTTATATTGTTTAATTTATTAAAGTCGTGTAGCGTGAATTATTATTTTAACCGTTCGTACTGCAATTGTGTATTTAGTTAATTATTATTGGACCGATCAATTATTTTAGACAGACCGTTTTCGGAGCGCATTGCGTATCTTAATTAACGTATATTTTTCCTTTTTTAATTGTTAACACGCGCAAATGAGTATTAACATGGAAGTTGACAATGACAGTGCGTTTAATATCACGGAAATTGCTAGGGTGAATAAGGTTATAAATGATAATTTAGACCTTCAACAGACACCGAATTCTTACGATAAATTTAAAGAACAAGTAGATAGTCGAAGAATAGGGTTAAAAATCCGCAAAGTAGTCCGCTGGAGGCTGCCGGGGCATCGCGGAAAAAGGTGCACATAAAGCACCAATAGGAAATAGGTTCGAGGAGTTTGTAAAAGCCCAAGAGAGAACGCACCGCGAGAATGCATCAGTTACGCGATAAATATACAGAAGATTATAAAGTTTGGCTCGCGAAGCTAGAAGAACGCGACAAATTAGTAGAAAAAATGCGTGAAGAGATCGATGCATTGAAAGCGAGTGTAGGTAAACCAGTAGCTATGGTCGGTAATAATAACGCGGTCGGTAATATACCGACAGGAGGCAATGTACCACCAGTAGGCCCCATACCGACGCTAGATAATCAAAGACGTATCGACGCCGCAAATACTAATCAAGAAGTTCCCATACCTACACCGGGCGTAGGGGGCGGCAGTTACCATTACGGTACGCGAAATGTTAACTTGCCATTTTGGCAGCACGACCCGGATATGTGGTTTAGCATTTTCGAGAGCCAGATTAACTTTCCTAGGCCGATGAACGATAACGTAAAATTTTACGCGTTGATAACTAATCTCGATAAAAGCGTAATTTATGAGGCGGCCGAGATTACTAAATTATTGCTGCCGGGACAAAGATACGAAGGATTAAAAAGTCACTTACTAGAAAAATACGGAAGATCCGCCGAAAGTGAATCTAAAATCCTTTTTGCTGGGTATGAAATGGGCGATAAAAAACCCTCGATGTTCCTAAACGAGATGCTGAATATAGCAAGAGGACGGATCCCTCGGCAGATGGTGCTCGAGGCATGGAGGCATAACCTCATCCCTAGTATTAAATATTATATGGCAGGATACGGTGCAGATGCGGATGAAGCGACACTCGTTAGACACGCGGATGAAGTATATAAAAATCTGCGCGAAAGTAAAAAGGAGATAAACGCGGTCGAAAAAAGTAAAGATAACGCGGAAGAAATAGCGAGAATAGAAGCAGTCGTACAAGATCAATTAAGTAAAAAACGCGACTATGCTAGTGAGAGACGAACAAGATCTCGTAGTCACGATAATAAAGATAGAAATAGAAGTAGATCCGCGAATAAATTTTGTAAATATCATGCTAAATACGGAAATAAGGCTTATAGATGCATAAAACCCTGTGCGTGGAAAAATTCGGACGTAAAAAATAAAAATTTCAGAAGAAGTAGCAGTTTTAGACCGACTAATAGCGCGAGAAGTCCGAATAGGAGAGAAGACGTTATCAAGTCTTTAAACCCCCAAACCGACGCGTAGATGAGGCGTGCGCGTCTGGTATCGAGTCAATACGTCTCCATATTAAAGATAAAGTCTCGGGTAAAACATTTTTAATTGATTCGGGCGCAGAAGTTTCGCTTGTTCCAAAAAGCGAAGGTCTACCCGAGCAACCTGTCAGGTTCCAATTATATGCCGCTAATAACACGCGAATAAGCACATACGGTACAATCCATATGCAATTAGACCTAGGTTTTAAAAATAAACGATTCGGGTGGACATTTATCGTGGCAGACGTGCCATACGCGATTTTAGGCGGAGATATGCTGAAACAATACCATCTACTACCAGATCTTACGAGAAGAAGACTGGTGGATGGTGAGACGCAAGAGTCCGTCAAAGGATTCAACAAAACCGCCGCATTAGTTCAAATATCGATCGTTGACCCGGGTAATAAATACGCGAAGTTGTTAAGCCAGTATCCTTCAATAGTTGGTATAGAAGATCCCTTGCCGGCAAAACATAGGGGCGTATACCACTACATTAAAACAAAGGGACCCCCCGTCGCACAAAGGCCACGTAGACTTCCACCAGAGAAGCTCAGAGCCGCCAAGAAGGCGTTCGAGAAATGGGTCGAGGAGTGTATTTGTAGACCTTCGAAAAGTCCGTGGGCTACACCCATCCATATGGTACCCAAGAAGGACGGAAGCTGGCGTATTTGCGGTGATTATCGTAAACTAAATAACGTTACGGTTCCTGACAGGTATCCCTTGCCGCATTTATACGATTTTATGAGTAACTTACACGACAAAAGTATATTCTCTGCTCTGGACCTCGAACAAGCGTTCTTGCAAATACCAATTTTTCCGGAAGACATACCCAAAACTGCGATTGTCACGCCTTTCGGTCTCTTTGAGTATCTTGTAATGACGTTCGGGTTCAGAAATGCCGCTCAAACCTTCCAGCGGTACGTCAATCTAGCCCTGGGAGATTTAGACTTTGCATTCGCGTTCGTGGATGATATTCTCGTTGCATCTTCATCGCCAGAGGAGCACGAGGAACACCTTAAAATTGTATTTGAACGGCTCGCCAAGTTTCACTTACGTTTGAACGTGGATAAATGCAAGTTCGGCGTGTCGGAGTTAATATTCCTTGGACACCAGGTAAGCAGAGAAGGATTCCGCCCGGACCCAAGTAAAGTTAAAGCTATAGTAGAATTCCCTAAGCCAAAGACTAAAGATGATATGCGTAGATATTTAGGTATGATTAATTTTTATAGAAAATGTTTACCGCATGCAGCTGAAACGCAGCGCCATTTAAATGCATTAATTAGTGATATTAAGAAAAAAGATAAACGACCTGTAGCATGGACAAAAGAAGCCGAAGACGCGTTCGAAAAAACTAAGAAGGAATTAGCAGAGGTAGCTTATCTGGCGTTTCCAGCAGAAAACGCGGAAGTTAGAGTCGTAACGGACGCTTCGAACTTCGCGATGGGCGCGTCGTTGGAGCAATTAGTAGGTGACTCGTGGCAACCATTAGCATTTTTTTCTAAAAAATTCACGCCTGCGCAAAGGAATTATTGTGTTTTAGACAAAGAATTGTCAGCTATTTATGAAGCGCTTAAATATTTTAGATACTATCTTGAGGGTCGGGAGTTTAAAATTTATACCGATCATAAGCCGCTCATTTACGCACTTGCGCAGAACGTAGAAGATTGCCCAGCAATTCGTGGCAGAAGGCTATCGTATATAGCGGAATTTAATACGGAAATATGCTATCTCCCTGGCCAAGATAATGCAGTAGCAGATTCCTTATCAAGGATCGAGGACGTAAGATTTCCTACGTTTTTTTCTTTAGAGGAGCTAGCAGAAAAGCAGCTAGAGGATGAGGAATTAACGGCGATTTTAGATAACCCCAGTCATCCCCTTAAATTAATCAAGCTGCAATGGGGAGCCGGTAAGACTTTCGTGTACGTAGAATTAGTAGATCAGGTTTTCCGCCCTTACGTCCCTAAAGAATTAAGACAGGATATTATTAACCTGTTTCACAATCAAAACTCGCATCCGTCGGGCAAAGTAACAGCTAAGCTGATTAGACAGCAATATGTATGGCCCAAGATGAACCAGGAGATAGCTGCATGGTACAAGGCATGTATTAATTGCCAAAAATCCAAAATCTCTCGCGAGAATAAATTTTTACCATCGAAATTCGCCGAGCCAGATGCTCGTTTCACCCATGTTCATGTGGATCTCGTGGGCCCACTTCCATCATGTGAAGGGTACAGATATATCCTATCAATGATAGATAGATTATCAAGGTGGCCAGAGGCAGTTCCGCTGCAAGATGTATCCGCTCCCACAGTTGCACGCGCTTTTCATGATAATTGGGTGGCGAGATTTGGCGCACCCGTGATTATTACGAGCGATCAAGGGAGGCAATTTGAAGCGCAGTTGTTCAAACAGCTGTTAAATTATATCGAGTGTAAAAAGGTCAGGACGACACCATATCATCCAGCCTCCAACGGTATTGTCGAGAGATGGCACCGTGTTCTTAAAGCCGCAATCATGTGCCACACCGAGACCGCTGAATGGACCAGGGTCTTGCCTACCGTAATGCTTGGTCTGCGCACGCGCTTGAGACTGGACACGGGGGCAAGCCCAGCCGAATTTTTATACGGTACGACGCTGACTGTACCAGGTGAACTCTGTGAATTTCGTGAGATCAATGCGCATGATGCAGGCGAATTCCTTGTTGAATTCAAAGATTACATAAGGCAAATTAAGCCAGTGCCTGCCACGCACAACTGTGCAATAAAACATATCGTTTTTAAAGAATTGAGTCACTGCACCCACGTTTTCGAAAGGGTGAAGGCGGTTAAACCGCCACTTACGCATCCATATACGGGACCGCACAAGGTTATAGCGAGGCATGACGGTGGTAGAAACTATACAATCGAGAAAAACGGCAGGAATGTGGTGGTAACGGCCGATAGGTTAAAACCAGCCTTCTTCCCAAGAAATGAGGAACAGCAGACACCAGTCGAACAACGAGAGCAGGAAGATGCTCTAGACGAAAAGCAACCACCCACGCCATCGTCACAAACCAACAACACCTCGCAAACCTCTGTACACAATCAAACGTCGGTTGAGGTGGAAGTCCACCGTAACGCAGAAGATACGCGGAGCGCCGTCGAAGAGCGGTTAGAGGAAGTCTCTGACGAGATTGGTCCAGTAGACGAGGCAAACCCAGCTGAAGTTGGCCAGCAAGATTACGATCAACTGACAATGGTCAGTCAGCCGGATACTGCCAATAGTGTACAGAATGACGAAGGCAGGAGCATTGAAGATGCAAGTACGGTTCCCCAAAGGCAAAAAAAGGAAAGATTTGTGCCTAACATCTTAAAAAGGAGAAAAAGAACTGATAGCATCCTTAAAAGAGATTGTAAAGAAACCGCTATTAAAAAAACAGTTAGGTTTGACGTTAGCGTTAACGTAGGGAACCATGCTCCGCCCGCTTTTGTAAATAGTTTTAAGTATCGTGAGAAAGTAAAGAATGATTGAAATATGAGTAAGGATGTTACACTGATTGTATTATATTAATTTATGATGTTTTTTTATGTATATATGTTGTTTATTATGTGTATTAATAATTTTTTTTCTTTTCTTTCCTTTTATTTAGGTAGCCTTGGCTCGTTCCTACTGGACTGCGTTCCACTTTTATAGGAACACCACTGACCTTATTTCTAATAAACTTTAGTGTGCTTCCTTTCTCAGTGTTAGTGTACCTGTGTTCTGCAGCGATGGAGGAAGTGTCAAGAATCAAGACGGACCTCTCTCGCCGTATTACGCAAACAACTGACATGGCTTTCAAGCATGAAATGAGGATGGCGGAGATTGCTTTTGAGGAGTTCGAGGAGCAATTTCGGGGTTATTTTACAACCCGCGAGAACGCCCTACGAAGGGCAGCCCAACGCAACATGATGGTGGCGCACGAACGGGTGGAATACCGCGTGCCCACCCTATTTATCGAAGACCAGCCAGTCAAAGAGCTTTTTGTTTTCAACCTGCCCAAGAACTCAAGGAAGACGACTGTAGATACATTGCTGCGGGAGAGGGGTCAGAAGGATTTTGATATCAAGAAGGTGTGCAACAGGGGTGGCCAGGCATCGGCTATCCTCACCTTTGGGAGGTTCGCTTCATGTGTCAGTTTCCAGGGCAGCGCGATGATGAATAGAATTTTTTATGAGACACGGAACGCGGAGGGGAGCAAGACGCGAACCAAATATGTAAGGGTAAGACCACACCAAGAAATTGCGTGTGAGGATAAGGCTGAAATGATAGTCAACGACTCGAAAGAGTCGCCTGGTTCGCCGATTGTGACTCTCCGTTTTCCGGTCATATTGGCAAATATATTAGGTAATTTAAGTAACGAGGACAAGTATGGTCTTATTAATGCTCTGGAGGGACACAGGGAGATCGGATACCGCCTGGGCACACTGGAGTTTGACGCGGATAACGAAAGATACCGTGGCGCTGGCGGATGGAGATATGCCTGGCAGGATGCTGATGAGTTTTACTTCTCCAGTATCCACATAAAGAAACCATTGGAGGTCAACCTCGTCGAGTTCCTGAGTGGGATCATGGAGAAACAGAAGAGGGCAGATGGAACAATACCCCATCTGGATTGTTTGGACCTCCGTGGCGTTAAGGTGACGTAACAACTGCTTGAGAGGGTTAGCCAGGCCTTCAACGTGAGCAACGTCGTTCTTGGAGCGGCCACGGGTCTTCTCGAGGTGAAATTCCAGAGGATGGAAAGTTTGAGCGTCTATGCCAACAACATGATTAGGTTGAAGGAGCTCAGCGGAGACGCGCTTAAAGGCCTGACTGTCTTGCGCCTGGTCAAGTGTAGAGCACTGGTGATCGAACACCTTTTTGAGTTCCTGAACAAGAACGACACTCTCAGGGAGTTATATGTGCACGACTGTAACAACATCGATAAGGAAGTGCACATATGGAGATTACTCGACCGGTTCTTCTTCAGTGAATGCAGGGTGAAGGTTTTTCATTTTTCATACAGCAAGTTCCCAACGGAGGAGCTTCCTTTTGTCTACAGGCCAGAGTTGCGAGACAATTTCGACCTAGAAGAACTTAGCCTGAAGGGCAATTTGTACGTCGTCCAGAGCTTGCCTGAGATCCTCCGGAGGTGTTTCGTTTTGGGGACACTCAACTTGCTGGGCCTCACCCCCCCCGGAACCGTTAGGATTCGGGGACACCATTAGCCTGCACTCGCTCAGGATGCAGTACCATGTGGGGATCTAGGTGTCTCTCTCATCCCTGAGAGAGCACAAGATGAAGGAGATCACCATACATAACTCCTTGGGTAAAAACAACAGGAACAATAGGCAGTTCGATCTGGACATCGTCCAGAGGTTGATCTTGAACTACCCACAGGAGTTCTCCTTCATCACAAGAAAGTGTAAGGTGAGGATCACCGCGGATCTCCGCAGGTTTTTGAAAAATAAAGGAGCAAGGATCACTGAGGATGGGGACTTGCTCCACATCACCTACAGGTGGCCGTACTAGGCTGAAGATGTGCAGAACACAGGAAAAGATAAGACTGAACTCAGTGTAGTGATAGGGTGTATGTGTGTGAGAATGCTAGAGTAAATGTGACTTACGTCAAGAATGTATGATGTGCAAGCATATATTATATATTATTATATATTTAATGTGAAATGACGTTTTTTATGGTTGGCAATAATGCAAGTTCTTTATTATTCAGCGCGTTAAGCGCGAGTAACATATGGTTGCACAATGTATGATAATCATTGTAAAAACTTAGCGTATTAAACGCATAAATGTGATAATTTTAAAGACTGAGCGTAGTAAACGCATAAATGTGATAGTTTTAAAGACTGAGCGTATTAAACGCATAAAATGTGATAAAAATTAGAATGTTATATTGATTGTATGAAATCTTAAAAATATGTATTGTAAACATAAAAATTAACTTGTTTAGTTCCAAAAATAATTCAATACCGTCGTATAAAATAAGAGTATATAGATAATGTAAAGATTGTTATAAAATTGTTAAAAATTAATTAGATATGTAAATTCAGTAAGTTTTGAGATGCAATATATAGCATAGTAAGTGTATTCATGCACGCAATAATATATAAAACGCATAAGTGCAAGCGAGCACAAAGTAATGTGCGTGAGCAAGTACTATAAGTACAGTTATGCAATGTAAGTGCATTAAGCACAGTTGTATGAATAAGTGCAATTAAGCACGGTGTGTAAATGAGTATAAAGTGCAAGTAAGCACGAGTGGTTAAGCGTACAGAGAAGTGACATTTACGTGCGAGCAGCATATTTCGTAATAATTTTATTGTTTAAAATCAGCAGTATTAAAAATTTTTTATTTCGTAAACAGTTACCTAGGTATTAAAGCAAATATGTAATGTAAAATGTAAATATCGAACGTAAATGCATAATGTAAATCCAGGGAGTCAGATAAAATGTCAATAGCTAATGTTACAAATATGGTTACGCATGGAATGAATGAAAGTACGTTACGCACGAAATGAATTAGAGTACATAAGTGCCAGAGTACGATTAATCATTATTGTAATGCAAGTAAATGCAACTGTTAATAAAAAAAAAGAGGGAGAGTATTGTGGGGATATATACGTGTGAAGGAGTGTGAGTAACCAATCATGTACTGTATGAACGACCCTACCCCCTAAAGACGAGTTAACGTGTGAGCATGAGAGCGTTAGCTCTCTCACTTGACTACCGACTGTATCCCTGGCTTCAGCAAATACAACGCTTAACCATATCTCTCGTGTATTCATTTAACTTAACCTTAAAACCTCTACCTTCTCTCATCTATACTGTGTGGCTTTTGGTTGGAGTCCCAGGCCCCACAATTTTTTCTATTTAAATTTCGTATTTCATATATATATAAAATACATTTGTGAAGATATTTTTATTAGGAATCAACACGAATTTCTTTTAAGCATGTTTCACTTATAAATTAATTTCATAATTCAAATTCATGGTCATAAATTGAGGTCTGGAAATTATAGTGGTAACTCAGTACCCAGTTCTCAGTTTATTTACATCAAATATCGTACTATCTTTGTTTTTCTAATGGCAGTAGAGAGAAATAGTCACTTGAAATAAATTATACTCTTTTTTACTTTAAGCACATGTGTACATATATTTTTATATTATGTTTCATCAAATTATTTTCAATTTTATTCAGTACTCAAAATTCAATTAATTAATTGTTATTTATTTAAAACTAGTCATTTATACAGAATAATATAATAAAAGAAAATTCAACTAAGCGAGACGTTAGGAGCGAAAAACTTCAATATAATTAATACCTGTTAACGTAAAACCCAATAAATTGTGTAACGATTTTCAACAGTTGATAAATATAATGTAAATCATATAATATATATATCAATTTTAAATTTCTAATCATTAATTTAAAATTCAAAAGTAACTATTTTAAAACGGAATATGGAAGATAAACATGTATCGTTTTAATCCTTGAATATCACGAATTTAAATATTAATTATTAGTAATTTTAAAGAGTTACATATTATATAAATAATTCTATATTTAATAATTTTCAATTTTAGTAACAGGAAAAGCCGCACGAAAAGAGGTTAATAATTGCATTTTCTGCGAAATATTGCCTTTGAATCGAGTAGGTGAAAGATCAGTCTTAATACTAAAAAAGGCAGTAAGCATCGCAAATTTATGCTCTTACTTCATAATATAATAGTACCAACATTGGTCCCTAAAATTCAAGCTATAGTACTAATTGAAATTATATTGTCATTCTTTTTTTAAGTACCTTAATACATAAATTAGATATACTTGATTTAGAACCTATTTTAACAATACTTTCTTTTCTTCGTGCAGTTGTTAGTTCTAGTAAACGTCAAATACTGTTTTCGATTATTTCATGGTTTGTGATTGAAACACGTGATTAAAAAGAAAAAATTCCTATTATATTTTTTCATTTATTCAAATGCAATTTAGTAGAACAAATTCTTAATTCATCATGATATAATTTGTATTTAAACAATTTTTATGCACATTGTAACTTTAATTATTCTTTTTATAAAAATAGAAAAATTTAATTTAGTACAAAACTACAATATCACAATTCATAAGTCGCGTCGATTCTTTTTTATTTTAAAATTGGCTATTTATACATAATAATATAATATATGAAAATTCAACCGAGCGACGTTAGGAGCGAGGTATTTTTTGCTAGTTTATAATTAAAAGCAAATAAAATAAATATATAAAAATGAGCGAAATAAAAGTTTATTTGACTTTCCCCATCCTTAAAGAAAAAAATAAAATACGCATACAATTGACAGTAAGTCGTTAAAACTTACAGGTTTCAGAGAAAAAAATGCATTATTTGTAGACACAATAACCTGAAAAAGATATGTATAAATTTATCCATCAATAAGATACTCAAGGAATTACATTATAATAATAGTTGATTAATAAAATTACTACACTTTGGTCAAGTCAAACTTTTATAGTGACGAATCTTCTCAGTTATTTGTTTGCAAATTTAAACTTCAAGTTTTTTGATTTTATAAAAAAAAAATAAAAAAATAAAATGATATTTCTTTATTTGTATGAAATTAAAATGTTATTGTCACTTTGTGACATGAGATATGCCGTACACAACTTATCAGTTTTTTTACTACTAAAATTTGTTTCATAAAATGGAAATGTAAAATTATGTGTGCACTTGGTGAAAAGGATATTTTTCCGAATGTTAACCTCAAATGGCAACATCGCATATTTTACTACAGATCTAAGACGATTCCAAATTATGGAACAAATTTCACATCATTGTTACTTATCACTTAATGACACAATTATAGTAAATAAACAATTTTACTTTCTTTTTTTATGATCTAAATTATAATTTTATGAAATCAAATTTTTATTTCTCAGTTCAATAATCATATAGAATGGAAATATGGAATAAAATACCATAATTATCATTATATGAGTTATAACTAGAAGCAACCCAACGTAATTAATCAATTTAAAACTTAATTCTATATACTCTACCTTAAAAATGAAAAAAAAAAATTAATGCAATCAAAACTGTACCTTACATAGCACTCAAATTTTTGTTTTCTACTTTACTGATAATCATGTTTGTTTCGTGCGAAAAATGTTTAGCTCATATCAACATATTTTACGGAAGGATATTAAACAAAGTTGAGATGATTTTCCAAGTTAGCAACATTATCGCTGGAGTTATCTGCTCGTCCAGGCCATTTTTAATGACTGTAAAGAAAATGCTCTTACATAGAATTGCACTCACAAGGAGAGTGTCACACCTCCGGATCCCGGATTTTGCTCAAATTTCGGGATAAGTTTTCAGATGATAAAATATGGAAAAAGCTAAAGTTATAGTCATAAATACTCAATATTTTCCTAGTTACAGGCAATTAAAGAAAATCACTAAAAAAGTTACTATATTTTTAAATGCACATAGTTCTTTAGCGTCGATAGCTACAAGCTTAAAACTTTTTTTAAATTAAAGCTGAGCTCAAATCCTTTCGAAACAGTGGTTACAGGATATCAAAATATTATTTTTTCCCAAAGCTAGAGCGTGATAAGGATTGGACCTAATTTCAGCTTTTATTATTAATTAATGTTTTTAAAAGAAAAATCAGGTCCAATGTTTATCACGCTCTAACTTTGGGAAAAAATAATATTTTGACATGCTATAACTACTAATTCGAAAGGATTTGAGCTCAGCTTTAATTTAAAAAAAGCTTCAAGCTTGTAGCTATCGACGCTAAAGAACTATATGCGTTTAAAAATCTAGTAACTTTTTTAGCGGTTTTCTGTAATTGCCTGTAACCAGGGAAATATTGAGTATTTATGACTATAACTTTAGCTTTTTCCATATTTTATCATCTGAAAACTTATCCCGAAGTTTGAGCAAAATTCGTGATCCGGAGGTGTGGCACTCTCCTAGTCAGTGCCAACACTAACAAATGGTCTGATACGCCATATCACAATATTTTGTCACTCACACTGTATTCATACATCTATGTGTTACATAGCCATAAATTATACAAGATCGTCTAATAACTAACATTGATTTCCAAGCCAATCGATGCAGACCGACAAGGATAGCACCCAAAATGTCTACACGATTGACGATGGGCATAAATAAACCTGGCAATCGACACGTGAACAAGATGTCTGAAATAAAAATATACACGATTTGAATTGAAAATCGTAGTTTGACTGGTGGTCACAGTAAAGTAGGGAATATTAAATTGTGAAATGCAGAACTGCCTTCACATAGACTTAACTGCAGCAACATAAAAAACGCTACCAAGTACTTTGGCGCAATGCTTTCTCATAGAGCTCCTTGAGTTTAAGTAATTTGATTTTAATTTTAAAAAGTGATTTTAATGTAAAATACTATTCATCAACAATATTTTTCAATATCCTTTATATGACTCATACTTTAATTTAACATATTTCATGTTTATTTAATTTTTAAAATGACTCTTCAATTACAACTATATGGAAAAAATTAATTTTTAGTATCTTTTCGCCAGGCTATTTAAAGCAAATCTATTGATTATTTTTCTTGATCTAATTGGCTAATGAAATACAATTTTTGGAAGTGAAACTTCTTTTTACTGACGGTATACATCTCCCATAAGAGACGTATAAAAAAAATTATACGGAAGTGAATTGTTTTTGTGACGGTACATGCAACGGAACTAATGAAATGGAAGCATATATATATATGGTTGGAGCGTCTGTGCCTTGACGGCAAATCAAGGTACTAATTATAAAAAAGCGTACTAGTCAATTGAAAAAATAAATGATATGGAAAATCAGATGCAAATCCATCGAGTACTTTTCAAGACCTAAGTACCATAATAAATACAAACATTTTTTTCAAAAATTCAAAATGTTCTAAAATTAAAACTGCGCTAAGAAAATCAGTTTCCAAAAGTTTCTTTTGATTTGGAAATTATTTTAGGCAATCAAGCAAATAATTTTCATGAAAATTTTTAAGAAAATTCATAGAGTAGTTTACGTAAAATATCAAAAAAATAAAAAATATCAAATTAAAAAAAAATATCAAAAAAATTTTTAAATGGCTATTAATTAAAACTACGCTAAGTAAACCAATTTTCAATAGCTTGCGCACTAGTTAATCAAAAAAAATAAATTGTATGAAAAATATGAAGCAAATCCATCGATTATTTTTCGAGATCTAATTAACTAAATAAATACAAACATTTTTTTTTAAATTTCAAAATGCTCTAAAATTAAAACTACGCTAAGAAAATCAATTTTCAGAAGTTCATTTTATTTCGAGGGTCGAAAATTATTTTCATGCAAATTTTTAAGTAGATTTATCGAATAGTTTACGAAGAATACCAAAAAATGAATAATTGAAATTTTTTTTTTCAAACGACTGAAATTAAAACTACACTAAGAAAACCAATTCTCAATAGCTTCTCATCAAATTAGACCAAAAAATAAATTTTATGCAAAATTTGAAGCAGATCTATCGAGTAGTTTTCGAGATCCAAATGAAACATTTTTTTCACAAATTCAAAATGAATTAAGTTTTAAATCAATTAATTACGTTGGGTTGCTTCTAGTTATAACTCATATAATGATAATTATGGTATTCTATTCAATATTTTCATTATTATATGTACACTTGGCGTAAAAGATATTTTTATCCGAATGTGTACCTCAAATGGCAGCGCTGCATATTTTGCCACAGACGTAAGAGAACTTCGAATCACGCATTAAGTTTCGCACCATGATTATTTTGTTTTTTCATATAGGTTATTTGTGCAAATTTAAAATGATAACAACTAAAATTTTATTAATAAGATCATTGAAATTAACAATATTAGATTCTATATGATTATTGAACTGAGAAATAAAAATTTGATTTCATAAAATTATAATTTAGATCATAAAAAAAGAAAGTAAAATTGTTTGTTTACTATAATTGTGTCATTAAGTGATAAGTAACGATGATGTGAAATTTGTTCCATAATTTGGAATCGTCTTAGGTCTGTAGTAAAATATGCGATGTTGCCATTTGAGATTAAAATTCGGAAAAATATCCTTTTCGACAAGTGTACACATAGTTTTACATTTCCATTTTTCGAGACAAATTTCAGTAGTAAAAAAACTGATAAGTTGTGTACGGCATATCTCATGCCACTAAGTGACAATAACATTTTAATTTCATACAGTGTAACGTTTGGCTTCTCGTCCACGGATGAACTCGTTGACTTGTCGTCGGCATCAGACTTTTACTTTTACCTGAGGGTGGATGCTGGAGACGGTCGGTCGGTGGTTCGCGGAAGCCAAAGTTCAGAACTTATAAACTAAAATGATTTTACTGAATTTAATAAAAAATAAAATGAGTTTAATTATGAAAAATTAACTTTAATAAAAGAAATTCATGAAAATTTAACTGTAATTAATATTAAAGAAAAAGGAATTTACTATATGCGTTTGAATAATAATTAAATAAATGAAATAAGCAAGCTTAAAACTAAAGTGGTAATGACGGGGCAGATTTATAGGAAAGGCTTAGTGGAACTGGTAAATGAGTATGAGTCGTGTAATCTTATATTTTTCACAACAATAAATATTCTTTGCATTTATTGAATTGAACTTAAAGCTAGTACAAGATTAAACTAATCAATAAATTTGGAAAAAGAAAAATGCCAGACGGTGGCTGTACTAAAAAAAGGCGGTGAAGCTAAAGTTAACTCTTATCTGAAAGAAGGCCGGAAACGGCGGCTTATAATCTAAAACGAACTAAAACTAAGTTATATTTTTAGGTGGTCCGTATTAATTTTTACCGGAGGCGCGGTTTGACAAAAATTATACTTATTAATAATTCCGATCGGTATCGGTTACAAATTGAAGCTAAGTACAATAATCCTAACTAATACTATATACAGGTTTCGGTATTACCGGCGGACGATGCAGTCGTAAACTACTTTACCGGCGGAGGAACGATGTCTGTGTGACACGTGGTACAGGATCTAGATACAGGTCAGTAGTACTGGAAAATAGGACAGGTAACCTCCAAGCTTCGTGTTAACTCCAGTGAAGACATGGAGGGGGTATGCTAGACGTGGGATTCCCATCGACTAGCGGAGGACCTTATCTCTAAACGAGAAGGTAGAGGTAAGCGGTTAAGGAGGCTGCGTAAAGTATATCTCCTAGTACACAGCCGTGGCTGGAGAGAAGCCTCGACTCTTAGTATATACTCCTAAAGAGTCAAGGAGAGTGGCAAGGAGACTGCATAAAGTATATCTCTTAAGAGGCGGTCGCAACCAAATCGGTGACTTGCGGTATATATCAAGTCAGCATTTTTCGCTTTACGATAATATTTTGTATATTTTTATGGCTTAAACTATTTCAAATTATTCTTTATATACATGACTAGAGGAAATGACTATATTTTTACCATATGAATGAGTAAATAAATTATTATAAGCATTTATTACAAATATCAAACTGACTTGACATATACCGCATGCTAAAAACTGTCATGTCGATTGTTAGGTGACATTTTTCGCTTTATAACAATATTTTGTATATTTTTGTGGCTTTAACTATTTTAAATTATTCTTTATATACATGACTAGAGGAAATGATTATATTTTTACCATATTAATCAATGAATAAATTATTATAAGCATTTATTGCAAGCACCGAACTAAGTCACCGATTTGGTTCCGACCGCCTCTTAAGGAGGTTTTCAAGTACTGGTCGGAGACAAAAGTTTTATTGCTCGAAGTATCAAAACAAGCGTCTGCGCGCATGCGCTATAGTTTCAACTTTTGATTCCGACTGTGCTCACACACGTGGCGCGTTATATATGTACACCCACACACTAGTCGTCGTTACCCCACCACTACTCTCTGTCCGTTTGACGTGCTTAGATTCATACATTTTCTATAGACATTTTCTATTTGTATATACGTTTGAGTTGTAATTTCTCGAAAACGGTACCGCTAGTATTTTTTAATTTGTGATCAATATATTCTTTATGAAATCCTAAATTACATATTAGTTTTTGGTTTAATTCTGACACGAAACAAATTCATAATCATTGAAAACGTCCTTTTTACAGCACATCAATATAGGGATTACGTGTTAAAAGTTGAAACTTTAGAAGTTTATATCTCAAAAACGGTACCGCTAATGCTTCTAAAAATTTAATAGCAGGTACATAATGTTATTATAAACATGTGCTCAAAATTTCAAGGTAATCTGACACAACTCGATTTACTTGATAACCCCCTTAATACACAGTCGCGTAGGATGGAAGGAAACCACTCTATGTAATCTCCAAGAGAGCGGAGAGGGAAAGGTACACTGTGAAGCATGCAAAGTTCTCCCCCTAGTACATGCTCACAGCGGAGAGGTTGGATAAGCTCTGACTCGAACAGACCGGCGACGGCTCTTATAAGCCCTGAGGCTCTCTATCCCCGTTGCGGGAGTGACGTCTCGTAGCGGTTGAGCGTAGAACCTGGTTTAAGCGCGATGCTTAAAAATTGCATCGTCGCAACAGATAAAGAAATATC